>OX393568.1:23641962-23874462 GCA_947652115.1 Blastomussa wellsi | reverse complement strand
ATTTCAGTATTAAAGAAAGCTTGAATTTCTGGAAACCAAATCAAAATGAAGCAAAGTGAATCGAAATCGTCGAACGCACTCCTAATCTTTGATTACTACTAGAATTAATAACTAGGTTCTACTTGCATCACCCGTCAATTACGTCATTGCTTATTGGTGCACCCCTCCTAAGAAAAATCCTTGATCCACCCCAACCTCGTTCCCAGGGTCTCTCATCTTCCCGCCCTCTCTCGCTCCGGTTCGGGTTTAAGCAGCCGTTAGTGGAGAGGAGCATTGCGTGACGACCCTAATAATGGTTGCGAAGGACACTACTATCCAGGTCGAATTGGAATTTAGAAATATTGGTTTTTGAGAAGGGAGGTTAACCGGAGAACCTGGAGACAAAACCCCGGGGCGAGGAGAGAACCTAAACTCAATCCACAAGTGGCACCGGGCCGGAATCGAACCACTGCACAGCCCATGGTCCAAGGGGAGGGGTACTCCATTATATTGGCTAGATAGGATATGGTTTTTGACCTCTCAGTTTTAAACAGGGTGTATAATTCAAGGGTCCTAAACAGGATTTGGGGTCGTCCTAGACAGGGTATGACTTCAAGACTTTCGCCGAGTTTTAAACATCCGAGGTCACAAACGTTCATCGGTCGGTTTACATTGGTGTCGGTTAGAAAAATGCGCGCGCCACATGAAACGAAAGCAACAAGACCACGTGACAAATTTTGGCTTGCGTTTGATTGGTTGAGTAGGTCATGCGCCAGGCTTTTCAACAAATCGTAGGGATAAGTGCATAGGCGTACGGGCACTTTCGGAATTGAGGGGTTGCAGAATGTATCAGCATTGAACCGGCATACATCCACCCAAAAATTGCAACTGTTGCTGTTGCCCGAATCCTGGGCGTTTTGCCAACGAAGAAAACAAAAAAACTCAGTTTTTTTGGGATGCCTGTGGTACAATGGGGCGATCGTTTACGGCCCAGGGATTATTTGCCGTCCAATTTGGGGATCATTTGCGGGTCTGTACAGATAGACCATTTTCTTGTATTGTCATTCTTGAGAAGAAGGGAAATTTAAATGAAAGTGCTGTTCTTGCCGAATAATGCAAAATTGTTCAGTTATTTTCATTAATGTCCGGGAAAATTGTCGAGAAAAACAAGAAACGATGGATTTCTGCAGGTGGGCTCCTGATTTCTGGAATTACGGAACAAACTTCACCATGACACAACGTAATCCGGAAACAGCGTCTATCGGGCGAAGGTTTCAAATAAGAAAGAAGAGTTATTAACAACTAAATATTTGTTGCCGCACTCAGGCTGATATTGCTTAGCCAATGCGTTTGTACGATATATTGACAACTTCGCCTACAACTTTGGGGGTTCAAATCACTTCAATTTAATGGGCATAAAGGAGAATAAAATCGAAGAAATGGAATGCAGCTTGCTGAGCCCAGAATATAGCTAGTTGCTCGGTGCAACTATCGAACCTAATGAAATGCCACACAGATCAATTCTAGAGTTGTTGCGTTTTTGCCTCAAGTTCCTCTTTGTCCGTGCCAGCAGTGATCGATTCGGTTTCTTTCTTGTCTTTGCTCAGTTGTGTGGCTATCTCTTTCCTTACTTTTTAGGACAATTTCCGACTGTTTACGCATTAAAAAGATTTACAACTGCATGATCAACGCTTGAAAGCAGCTTTGATTACCAAATAAATTCTCCCAAAGGAAATTCAGTATAGAATATGTTATAATATGACTATCGATAGACTCGAATAGAGTAACAATGACTTATACAAAACAATGAATTATACAAAACAGGGTAAATTATTTACATTACCTTCGAAAACAGAGAATCAAGAGTTGCTCAGTTCAGATCCAAGATAAAAGATTTAGTATGTTTTGAAACCCACACATTTACGCGGTCATATTTATACATAAGCGTATCAGTTTCTAAAAATAGCTTGGAAGTATCACAATAAAGCCACAAACCCAAAGAAAGAAAAACAAAGCCATTGGCAACAAGTGTAAATAACAAAATGACCCGACGACAACTAATTAGTGCCAATATATACGAGTTTACGATGCCTCTGGTCAAGCTCTGTTAAATAAACGATTTTCGTCTCATGGTTAAGTGCGTGGCGCGAGTTTATTAACCAATCATAGCGAGTGGTTAAGTAAAAACAAAACAATATCCCGATTACTTCTGTCATTCAATTGAAAGCGGTCCCTGTTACCTTTTGGACAATTATAGTTTTTGAAAGATATGACGACAGGAAGCTGGAACAAATAAACCACGACTTGGTCTTTTTCCGCTTAAGGTGACGTCAGTTGCTTGGAATGCGAAGAAAGTTGTACACAACGTCGAGTTACTCACCGGAACAATAACCGACCTGAATCATCCAACGTATATTGTTACTATTTTCTTTCTCCAGCCTCGCAGCAAGGAAAATCAATAAAAAATGTGGCAAATTTGGCTTAGCTGATCAATTCTGAAGTCCGGTTACATTCGATGAAGCAGCTTTTAAACAGAATATTAATATTCCACGGAATATGCTAATGATGAAATTATAATCAAAGATTGCATCATTTTATTATGTTAATCCCTATTTGGTTTCTTCCGTGTTTTCGGTATTTTCCATTCACGTGAACAACTCACGTCACTTTACTTGACAACTAGGCGTCGTATGATGATATAGATGATTGCGGGGGTGGCGGGATTATTTAAAAGTGACATCGACTTGGACGGCTTAGCTGAGTTCAAAACATCAACATTCATCACGGATTATTTTTCTTGTTGCTTCCAACAGTTCCAAAAGCCACTAAAGGTGCAGACAGGTAAGTATTTGGGACATCATACCAAGTTATTAAACTTGTACTCGATTTGCGGTGTGTTCTAGTTTTAAAATGTTTATTCCTGCTGCGGCTAAACTTGTGCCGCACTCGGACTGCAACGGTAGTACTGGCCCTGTTTAGACATCATGCAAAAATACACATAATGTTTACAATCCAAAATGAAGTAAGTTATCTTGTTTTCAATGCCAAATTTCACAGAACGTTTCTGAGAATCTTTTTACATCGCGAGTTACGTCTAATCGAAAAACGACGCCGTATGAGACGGACAACAATATGAAAGAAAAGGAGAATTGGCTATATCGAAGCGATATATCGTGTTACGTTATCAATTGTCTACCAAAAATGTATTAACTGCTGGAACCGTCCAACGAACTCCTTTAATCAACGATTGGTATATTTGAATTAATTAACTCTGATGTTTGTAAAAATAAAATAATATAATTGTGAAACGTCCTTTCACCAGTACGTATCTGAGCAAGATATACTCAGTCCTGAAAATCAAGAACTCTCGTCGAGAGTCAATGAATTTGTATTCGCCGTAAAAGCTACTTTTCCGTTTGAATGACCGTGTGATTGACAGTTTCCTTGTTCTCGAGACGCTCACCAGCAAGACTGCTTTCTCGGAATTTACTTCCAATTTCTCGGAAATCATTATAAAGATACCGTTGTAAGTGACAACTCGCATAACCACAGGCTCCCCAAGCTCAAAATTCGACTCTGCATGCGTGGTGTATGGGACAGCTTGTGTATATAGAGAATTGTATGGGAAAGTCACCGATCGTAAACAAATTTTGTAAATAACTATCTAATCTGAAAGTTTTCCTACCTCAAATGTGTCGCGTGCTTGTCTCTTGTGCCGATTTTGAAGCCATTTTAACGCCGTTTAGTGAAGTTATTCGAAATCGTTGTCTCTCCTAAGAGAAGGGAAAGGCAGACCACTCAATCGATCGATCACCAAACGTCACTCCACAAATCGCTCTCTCCTCAAAAGGAAAAGTTCCGAATCGCAATAAAACCAACAGTTCCATAAAGCCCAGTAAATTTCACTCCATGAACGTGTTCTTTCGGAGGTCGAAAGACTTCGTGAAGAACGAAAAATTTGGCTTAAAGTTCGCCTCTTCGGCTATTCTGAAGTGCTTGTGACCGGCCTGAAGCCAACGGCCGCTACGCAAGGACAAGTATCTGGTTCTATCCTCAACTGTGATTGATCTATTTGAACCAAGTCACGCACTGACAAGGTACAATTTTAAGGAACTCTTGGCTTTCCGCTCGCTTTCACTGTTTTCACTTGCGTGAAACCCAATAAGATCTACGGTTTATATGCAAATACAGCCATAAGACTACTGGAACAAAGACCTGAAAAGAAAATTTCAGGCTTTGAACTTTTAAATATTACTGCTTAAATCCATTGAAGCCCTAAATTTCTCCAGGTTTTCGTATTCCAATTCAGTTTAATTGGAAGTTCGTTCCGATAATCATTTCTCACTTTCTTCTCAAATCATTAATTATTCATGAGCTCAACAGCCAATTAGTCAGGTGGATGAATCTTGATACCCAATGAAAGATCCGGATCAAAATCTTAAGGGTTTTTATCCGAGGTCAAACATGGTTGTTTTTGATCTGAGATCAATGAGATCAAACACTTGAATTTTTAATGAGATTTTAAAAAATGCAATTCGCGAACCGGACAGGGATATTTCTCAACCTCGTTCCAAGGGTCTCGGGATATTTCTCAACCTCGTTCCCAGGGTCTCGGGATATTTCTCTCCCGACGTTTTCTCCTCTTCCACGACAAAATTTCTACGATAATTTTTCCCCCCGAAACCCACACAACTATTTTTTAATACCTGAGTCGAGAGCTTCGCAAACTTTAAACAGACCTCCTGGCTCTAACATGGAAACTTTGGCCATTTGTTAAAAATACTTTCTCTTATGCTTCGTTTACTGGCGAGTTTCTTGACCAAACTTCTTCTCCGTATACCGTATTCTATTCGCCAAAATTTGCCGCTATTTCTTCCCTCTATGGTCGGACGCTAATCAGTCATAGATGCAAACATGTTTTTGTGGAAAAGGGCAAAAATTTCATGCTGTATAATTTCTTATTGTTCATTTGAGAAGATCACACCGTATGGATGTGTCACTAACAAACTCGTGCTTCGTTTTTATCACGGGTTCCAAACACCTCGAAACAATAACTCGCTCTCGTTTTTGACATCATTACTCCACTACACCCTTCACATTCAAAGCGTTTTCCAGTATTAAATTTAAATATATTGTTAGAACAAATAATTTGAATACTGTAGTCGTAAATCCTTGATTTGATTTCATCCTCTTTTATACCAAAAAGACCGATCGAAATCAGGGGTCAGATTCACATGAAAAATTACATCTCTTCTGACCTTTCGAGGAATCGATTCGACTAAAATTCAGAAACATTACAAATCACTAATAAACGTCTAAATTTCAAAGACATGAACTCACAAAATGTACGACCTTACACTATGTTGGAGCTTTCGTAAATAAAATCTCAGTTGATAGAAGGGTCATAGAAATTCTCATGAAACATGGCGAGTGTTTTCCCTCGTGTTCTCTTTCGCTCGCAAGGCATCATGGGTGCCACAGGCTACCCAACACGAATATAAAACTCAACAAAAATATCTGAGACAATTGCACGAGACTAAAATATAGATAAGTTTGGTTACAACAAAGACGATGATTTCAGTGCACCTCGTAGGCTTTGTTTGTTTGTTATTGTCCCATTTTCGATCACTGTTTTTCTTGCAAATTCAGATTTGTTAGGCGATTTCCGAGTTCTCTTTTGCCTCAAAACGAGTCTCAAAACTATTCATATGAAAACGTATTTCCTCTCCGTAGTCATTTTCCTGCAAAACAACCTCATTTTCATGTTTACACGGAACACGAAAAGCCGTAAAACTCTAGAACAAAAATTTATTTTCCAAATCGGCACTCTTAATCCTCACGGTATCCACGAACGCTTTTCATTCAACTAATTTATTCCGTTGTTTTCACGTTACTAGGCACCAGCCAATAGCGAAGCTCCATCTTTCTGTATATAAAAACACACGACCCACAATTCCTTGATTCGATCCGACGAAGAGCTAACGCTCGAAACGTCAGCAATTGAATCTCTTTACGGTGGCCAATTTACATTATCAACCCAGTTGATAAAACCAAATTATATTGTTATACTTCCCATGCACCGACGCAGCACCACAGTTTCTTTAGAAACTTACCCCCTCTATTCATTTTCATATAAATGGTTTCGCACTTCAAATGGCCTGTTGGATTTTTTTACGGATAGATGAATGAAAAATTCCGCAGGAAACTTCACATGGATGAAATGGACAATTCACAAAAGGCTATTTGTCGCGAGATGCTTGCTATGGGGGGTCTGCTATTGTTGTGTTGATTTTTCTATCGATTTTCTACGAAACAGCATGACCCCGAAAGCAATAGCAATCAACCAACCCAGAGAGGTTCAAATGACAATGGCATGTTGGCCAACATGAGACGTGACGTCACTTGCAAGCCAAGAATACAACAGCAGTTGCAATGCTTTACGCAATGACGCGTAACTTTCAATTCATTCAAAAGCTTTCAATAGTTTTGTTATAAATCAAACGGCATTGACTGCCTTTTGAACAAGTTGCTTCAGCGTCGGTAGGGAACACATCTGAGAAGAAATCATGAAGAGCGGACTTGCATTCATCGTCCTGGGTACATTTTCGCTTGCGTTGGCCTTCCAAGGTACCTGTCTAGAAATTTTGTATAGCATATATAAGTAGAGTAAATTCAAGCAACGTTTCAGTATAGAAACTAATGCGTGCTCGAGAGAGAAGCAAGTGTTCATTAGCCTTAGATGCGTACAGTTCAAACTTTTTTGAGTATGTACAGCTCTGACTATTGAAATTTAAAGAACATTTTAAGAAATTTGAAGAACATTTTAAGCATTTTCAGCCTGCCGAGCTCTACAATTTAATCCAGGTTTTAACAACCGAATGCTGATTGTGGCCATTTTACAAATTACTACTCGCATCGACTGAACTTTAGCAATGCAACATAGTTGATCGAGCCAGCATTTAAAAATTAGGCGGAAAACCAAGTAGCAATATTGGCATTCAATGTAATTTTTCAGCGTTAAAACGGAAAAGAACTTCACATATTTGAACTTTTTTTTTGGCGGCAAATCAACGTATTCCTGCAATATGCAAATTGTTATTCCTTTTCATAACAATGCCTTTTTTCTAAAAATTGGCGGATTACAGAAAAGTGAGAGCAATTTCATTTATTTGATGTTCAATAGATTGTTCAGTATTAATTTCCAGCGTTTATGACTTAAAATCCCAGATTCTTGCTTTATTTGAATTGGGGTGTCTCACACTGACGGGATGACGAGCGGATGCGTCACAGTTGATTAAGAATCGCCTATTCTGCTTGAAATTCTGCACGAGTTCTGCTCGGTACCTCAAAATATTTTCATGATTCTTTATACAATGCGACCGAATCCTTCACGTGTGTTTTTGCCAATTTTTGACTAAGGTCAAACGTGGACTTCACATGAGCTGCGCTCGTCGACGTTTGACCTAAGCTAAATCACAATAGTCGCAACGAATTCTCCACTTTATTACCGTAAAATTCCGAAAATAAGCCCCGGGGCTTATATTTTTCAAAGGACCTTTTTGAGGGGCTTATTTTTGGAAGGGGCTTATATTCCGAGGGGCTTATAGGAGGTATTTTTTGCATTTCAGATTTGGGGGGCTTGTATACGGAGGGGCTTATATATACGGAGGGGTTTATTTTCGGAATTTTACGGTAACCTACAGCTGTTAATGTCGATGACTTTCTTTTCAACTGTTATTCAACAGTGCGCAAGTTATGCTCTGATAATGTCTTATTTCTCCAGCAGAGTGCTCGAAAATGAATCGCTCACTCTGCATCGAAATTCTGCTGGAAGAATTGATCCAAGCCTGGCACCCAACGAGGCACATTTACATTGCAACACTAATGACAATAACTCGATCAGCCACGCTGTTAGGTTATGTCATCATGCCGTAATAAACCTTTTTTGCTGGGGCGGTTTGTTGCCCATTACAGACCTTGTGATGATACGCTTGTTGTTCCGTGTTCCGGTGTTTCTGGTTTTAGTACATGCCGTTCTCCAAGAATGCCGTGACTATACCTATTTGCTCAAACCAAAGGACCATAAACTTAGGCAGTTTGTTCCGTTCGTATTCATGTTGAGCAGATTCTTGGGAACGAAATCTTAATATTATCCGAATTTGCAAGTTTGTTGCCTTTTCCGAAAATCGTAGCTGAAGTTTTCCCGTTTTCATTTTTCTGATCACGAAAGTTAAACGGGGTATTTCACGGGAGGTCATGAGTTTGATATTGTCATTACATGAATTTTTATCATGTTCCAAATGAAATTTCGATTGCCTTTTTGAAGGTTCAGTATTATTCAATTTAACGATTTTGATATCCTTTTTCTTATCAGGCTTTATATATTTATTTACTATTTAGGCGTGGCGCATCCCATAGCTAAAATGTAAACCATTTCGTACAAGACTTTATTGAAGACAATTTATAATAGCCAAAAGATGACTTCCTACTGATAGCTTAACACATATCGAATATTTCTTTCAGGTTTATGGAAAGATCCGAATGAGAGAGCCTGGGATGAACCGAATTCTGTAAAGTTCAACCAAGTTGTCTACGAATGTACTGCTGAAATGAAATGTGGATGTCCCATGTTGCTTTGTAATGGAAAGTCTGGAAACACAACCTGTGAACGCCATGATAAGAATTCCATCAAGTGCCGGTTGACAAGACCTTATAACCAAATCAACCTACAGAACGCAAAACTAGAGTTTTTTGTGAAGGGAGATTGTAAATGCAACCCTTTGTAGAGGAAGACTGGTCGGACTGACATATTAAAGAAACTAAATCGTCATTTATAAAATGGAGCTGTAGCTGAAACAAATAAAGCGTTTAAATTTATTTTCCGTTTTATTTACTGAAGTTTTTGCACTTTAATTTGTAGTAACCAAAACGCATTACCTGCACTAGCTATTATTGAATTACAAAGACATTAGTCAGTTTCAAACTCGTTCTGTCAAACCGCTGTATAATGAAATTGAACGAATGATTGAATAGCCCATACGAACCGATTGCAACCACCCATAAAACAAACGATTGAACGATCCGTGATTGAACGGCGATTTGAACTTTTATTTTTTAATCTTTATAGAAACAAATATTTTCGACCCGAACATTCTCGATCCCTTTCTCGTTATCAGCATCTTTAGTAGACTGCCCAAGAATCCTAAAGAGTCGTGGCACTTAATAGAGCGTTTTCATACGACTTCACGGCAGCCATATTTGTTTTCCAAACCGAAGAAACGGCGGTCATGTGTGTGTGTCAAGCGAATCCTCGAAAACTGAACTCTATTTGTATGCCAAAGTCATCTTTTGTTTCAGTAATCCAATAGTGCTGCTTGTCACGTGAGTGAAAACGCTCATTAGTTACGCCTTAACCAATTCCTGCACAATCGAAATGTGATCTTTGAAGTTGCCTTCTGAGCTTTTTCTCAACGTTTTCACAGGCCTGCACTACACATTGTTCGTTCAGAGTTCTTGCTACATCCGAGCTCCGGTGTTTAAATCCCTGCGCAGAGCAAATTTCTGTGTAAGCGTTCTCAAGGCAAGCACGCGTACTTAAGGTGATTCCTCAGTATTGCGTTGCGCATCCTTACTGCGCAGCATTTTACGCGCGATTAGCGCGCGCAGCGCGCGCACATGAACAATATGGCGACTTTTTCTGTAGGGATTTGCTCAGGAGCGAGATAAATCGTCTTCATTCTCGTAAACAAGCATGGTGACCTATATTTTTTATTGTAGGATTTCGGTGTACTAATTATCATTCTTAATTTTTAAAAAAAGAAACGAAAAATTTTTGGATAGGAAAAACAGATATAGTTAAAACCTCGCTCTCAGAAAATCGTTACTCGAGGAGGTCAATTATAGCCCTAGCTTGGGAACAACGACTCGAGGTACGTTTTGTCGGTATCGTTTAAATTTGTCTGATTTTTGCCATAAATCTACGTTAAACTGTTCCATATAATCGAGACTTACTAGTTATCAAATGTTTTGCCAAGTATTCGGTTCATAATCTGTCCTTTCACCTACCACAAAAATTACTGTGAAACGATAAAATAGCGCGCGTGATTAGCATAAATTGGCTAAGATTGGCCCGTCATATCTTTTGCGAGCACGGTGACATACCTTTTTTATTGTATTTTTCAAAACAGTGCTTGGAAGGGAACATTACAGGAAAGTTTGAAAAAAATTGTTGGATAACTTTTTTCTGAGGAATCACCTCAATGCTGTTAATACTCTGCTGACATAGAACCTGCAATGGCCTCAACAAGGGATGGCCGAGAGGGACGTTTTTAACCATGAACAGATTGAGTTGTCTTACACGAAGTGTGGAATCGTTGGAGCCTCGGCCCTTTCTGTGGTGGCTCTATTGCCTATTGTTATACACCTTATTCCAAAATGGCTGCCATCTTGGCTCTATTTGTGTGGCTTGTTATACACCTTATTCCAAAATGGCTGCCATCTTGGCTCTATTTGTGTGGCTCTTTTGCCTATTTTTATACACCTTATTCCAAAATGGCTGCCATCTTGGCTCTATTTGTGTGGCTCTATCTGTGTGGCTCTTTTGCCTATTTTTATACACCTTATTCCAAAATGGCTGCCAGCTTGGCTCTAGCTTGTTGTCCGTCCTTAGGGAGTTATGTGTTTTTCTTCACGAAATTACACTCGGGTCAAATCGGATTCAGTCGGCATATCGTCGCTGATTACATATTGCTCCCAACGGTGGCCCACTTGGGATGACAAAGATAGACCAACAGGGGGTGGCCATTGCACAGAAATAGAACGTACATGTCGATTGTTTCTGTCATGATAGGAACTTAAATTTTGAGATGAAAATGGGGGTCCCCGTGCTTGTTTAGGAGCGACAGTACCTAGTTTATACATAGTAATTCCCATGTCATTACGATTTTACTCGCGATTGGCTTGTTGTAAAAAAACGCGTTTTCGACTATTGTTTCTGTTCGAACACTGGGAATTGGTCTATATTTATTGTACAGGAAGAAAGTTGTTACTCAATTCAGACAAAGAGAAAAATAAGATAAGTCACCGTCAGGCTCGTTTTTGAAAAAAATTAGGTTTTCATCTCTGGCGCGCTCCAGGCATAAAAAAGCCACCATATTTTAAATGTGGGCGGGTGCTGATCACGGGTAAAAATATGCGCAGTAAGGATGCTCAATGCAAAACTAGGGAATCACCTTAGATAAAACGTATTTTATTGTCTTATGGCTCAAAATCTAACCCAGTGTATATTAATTATAGCGCAAATCAGGAGCCATGCAGTCACACATGTTGGAATCACTTGGAATAATTAGGCCAGTTGCTAATACAAGCTGTTACCGGCGAACTTACCCAGCGCCTGGAAACATCAATACGCGTTTGAACGATACTCCGACACACAAACTTTTTCACTCAGACTTTACGGATTACTGTAAAAATTGGGGAGAATAAAATTGAAGTCGTCTATGAAAAGAAAAAAGGTGTTGCAAGCAATAATGCACCCATCAATGTTAAGCCCGAGGGAGGGGGGAGGCCGGGCATAGGGAGAATTTGACAGTAGTTATCGTCCCGTAGAACAGAAAATGTCAGCTAAGTTCAAATGCTCCGCCTTCGCCCGGCCTCCCTCCCCCTGGTCTGATAGGTGTATAACATAAAACAATATATTTATGTAGATAAATCTTCACACGATGTAGCCGTTGTCAAAACGTCACCCAATTTATTACCAGACGCAGTTTTGTTTGAAATAACTTGTTCCATTGTTCACGAAACAAATTTTAAACGTATATAATTAACAAAGCCTTGGGCTAAATAGACAAATTTAAATAGAAGTGTAAAAAATTTATATTATTTCTAAATATAAACAATATAACATGAATATCATGCAAATATTATTCTAGTTTCATTTTTGTCAGTATTAACATTCGACGCCAAGCAAACGATACGTCCTTTCATGTCTGTCAGATACAAACTACATTCTTGCAAATGTTTTTTGACGAATTTAACTTCGGACAAAAAAAAGTGCCCAAAATTTAAGCGTCTGAAATATTTACAGTACAGTATTAATAAAACTCTGAAGTACGTATGTTCTTGGGCGATGTCATTGCATATATCGAAGATCAACATACATGACAGAGTTCAAACTGGGATTAGGCTTTGCTCGTTCTTTTGATCACTGGAGATAATTGAAAAGCATATTTAATGGAGATATAATCCATTCTGCAGATGCATTTTTAAACAACTGTCTTGTTATACACCTCGAGTGAGTCCTATACATGCATCTCCAACATCCACCAAATAATTTTGTCATAATCTTCATAACGTCGTGTTTCCCTCTGCATTCAAACGTCTAGTATTTATCCATTTTTCAATAGTTCACTATCTATAAAGATTTTTTTTTTTTCACAAAATAAAACCATCAACTATTAGGAATCAAAAACATATGCCACCGGAAGTTCAACCACAGTCCATTTCCAAACTTTTTCGCCTGTTCTGACGTCACAACTCTGTACCAAACCTCTGTGGGAATAGAACACTGCACGGCAGAAGTGCCCACAACTTGAACACACAGCTTTGGTAATGTAGCGTGGGACACGATCGGGGTTGTCATCTTGGGCCCAGCTCCAGGGGCACTTTGCGGTGCCCGGCAGTTTCACAAGGACGTCACGATTAATGCGCCTTGGAGTTCCCAGAGATGTTTGTAGCGAGGCAGAAGGTTTCTCCACAAACAGAAAGCTTTGGCGGAGACGTTTGAGCGCCTTGTGAGGTTTTAGATACACATTTGGGCACGAAGAAGTTTGAAGCGAAGACGAAACCACGCTCATCAGAACAACAATGGCAAAAAACTGTTCAAATAAAAATAGCATTGGTAATTTTAAGCTTCCAGGACTTAAACCATGATTTTAATAGCAATAATATTAAGCGATTTGTAATTGAATGTCAAAAAACTGACACAACCAAAGTAATTACTCTGGCCAATCACAAAGGACACAAACAATCCAATGAACCAACCAAAACTCGAAGAAAATACTCGTAATCGGTGAGAAGCGCGGGAAAATGTACGCACGCTGATTGGTTTAGAAAGTGGCGCGAGATTTTGAACCAATCACTAAGCGTATTACTGCAAAACCAAAATTCATTTCTTTCGACATTCAAGTGAGAACCTCTCTAAGCAAAATGAATTACAAGAATAATCCAATCTAATTACGGTTTTAGTACGACTATAATTTATGTTACTTCTTTTTGTTGCGTCTTGAAGATTGCGAATAGGTGTGAGTTTGTTGTTTCTAATGCAAATTCTTCGCCTCTCGTTAAAAGATTGATCTTTGTAAGTGAAAATGAGCTGTTCTCCGGATTATTGTATAAAAGCACATTAAAAAGACGGGAGTATTAATAGACCTAGCTCTTAATAAATGTTCACATAATACTTTATATTATAACCAAACACATACACTAACAGTCAGATGTATTTATACCTTATCCTTAGTGAAGAAAACGAATATTAGCAAAGAACAAGTCTAGACCTACCCGTTTGCAATAGAAACCCATGTTATCCTACAGCCTTCACAAAACTATTCTTCGCATGCAGCGTTGGAACGTCGACTTTTTTCTCCAGTCACCATTTAATCATCTTTTATAGCACTGAATTTTCCTTTTTGCAATTTAACCATGTAACAGATTTAGTCCGCAGATCATGGCGGTAAAAGTTATTTCCAACTTTTTCTTCCTCTACTTTTGTTTCCTTTTGTTAACAATTCCTTTATGCCTGCCTTCCACTGACTCCCACACAAAGTTGAGGTTTTTCAGAGGACAATTTTCTCGGCGCCTTCTTACCTTCATTTTAAACTGATATTGTAAAGGGAAGACGTAAGAATTGATTTTCCAGCTCTTACAACTAGTTCAACATTGGTGTTAGTTTCCAGAAGACTACTTCCCTTTTTCATTTTGGACATTTTGTCAAGCATAAAACTTCCCAACCAAAACGTGATGTGAACAGGCAGCTTCAAATTCACTTATAACTGATTAGGCTTTCTGGAAGTTGACAAAAAGTTTGTTGATATTGATTGCTGTGAAAATGCTTGTACAAGAGACAACGCCCTAGCGTGGGCACGAGACCGCGTTCCGTTTTGATATTACGTTTCAGTGTTCTGATAACTTCTGTTATTAACCGTGTTTTGTAGTTAATAATAATAATTTACAAATTTCCGCTTCTTTTTTGAAAGAGACATAATAAGAAGAAACTTATATTCCTTCATGGAAAAAGGACAGAAAGAACCCATGTTTTCGCAAAAATTATTGATGAGCAAAATTTTATTTATGACCGTATAAGTGTATTACTTATGTTTCGCTTGCAAACGAGGAATGTCAGTTTCAATCAATCAATCAATCATTAGCTTTATTTAATCACGGTAAAAACAACCATCAGGGCCGGGATGTTCAAAGCTGGGTTAAGATAATCTAAGATTAGTGAAAATTTTGAATTCAGATCAGTGAAGCTTAAAAAGCAATTTCAGTTTATATAAACTCTTCGGCCATCGTAGCTTGATAAAAACATAACACAAACAGCGGTGATAAACATTTTAATAAAATTCATTTTATAAACTTGACGTTTCGTACGCTAGTGAAAATACATTTTCAAAAGTGTAATTTTAACGATTACACTTTTGAAAATGTATTTTCACTAGCATACGAAACGTCAAGTTTATAAAATGAATTTTATTAAAATGTTTATCACCGCTGTTTGTGTTATATTTTAAATCAAATTCAGTTTAATTCTTTTTGTTTAGAATTCGCTGCTCCAAAACGAAAAGAGAAAAGTGCTTTTGAACAAAAGACAAAGAAACCCGGATTAAAATTTAACCTAGAGATAGCACTAACTGGCCTTCGAACAACTGGGCCCAGGCGTTTTATTGCAGCATCAGTTTTGCATGGTTCCTTTCAAGCATGACGGGATAAATATTGCGAACAAAGAGTGTAAGGATTGTAACATGATTATCAGTTAAAGTGCCTATGAAGAAAAAAAATTGCTGCTTATTTGAAAGGCTTTTCAAACTAAAGAAGAATGGCGTTTCTCTTTTTAAAATGTCTTCTTTTCTTTGCATTTTTGTATTATGCAAATGAGGAATGTGATGACGTCATAAATCGTTCCACGAACTGTAGTACAGCACTGAATAAGGAATATCTCTAGAAATATTGGAGCAGTGTTTCTCAAACTTGGCACCGGAAATGTACTTCTCAAAAAAACAAAATGACACCCGCTGTACCCTTGCCATGGCAACACTCTTTGCTCCAGTCTCTCTCTGTCAAAAAACAAATATCTTCATTTGCAACCCTTTGAAGTGGAACAGAAGGTTCTGCTCAGAACACACATGCTGCCCATATCATCGTAACTCTACTCATTAGCCTGTTGGGAATGGATGATCCTTGGTTAAGACAAAACTGGAAATGTTACTCTCAAAAACAGGTCTCGAGGCTAAACTGTTTCCATGACAACCTCACAACGGGTGTCTGCTCCAATATTTCTCAGGGGCGGATCTAGGGGGAGGGTACAGGGTGCGCACCCCCTCCTGAGAAGACCTGCGGCTTTCTAATATAATTAGTATTCTGCTAACGTCACCCATTAAGGACAGGACACAATAGACGACAACACAGCAACAGGTCGCCCCGTGTATACTGCAACCTACCAAGCACAGGCTTGAATTCCTGTAACTTATCACAGTCACAAAATGCTGTCGCAGCTACAAAGAAAATTTAGGAGGAGAGCGTGGCCTAGTGGCCAGGGCGCTGGACCTGAAATCCGGAGGTCCCGGGTTCTAGTCCTCCTCCCTGCTATTAAAACGTATTTGTGTTCGGTGGTCTCGAATTCAACTCCTTCACTCTTTGTAAAAAACTGGTCTGCCTCCTGCCAGTTGGGGTTTTTAACAACTTTCTGTTTCCTTTACAATATTGTTTATGCATTTACAGTGACGCCAATTAGCACAGCAGTGCTAAATACATTGACACTTAAATAACTTGATTGTTATTATTATTATTATTATTATTATTATTATTATTATTATTATTATTATTATTATTATTATTGTTATTATTATTATTATTATTTATAAAAAATCATCGTTTTACACGAGGTGAACTGTTGCAACAACTTGTCCTTATGATCGTCGCAGCCCCCTGCCGCCTAGTTTTTTTTACCCGGGGGGGTACTCCCATATATGGGCTTTATAGGTATGTGCCACGGGATAGGGTATGGTTTTCCGAGGTTCTCGTTCCTTAAATAGGGTATCATTTCTGCTTCTTTTAGCATTCTTCACGATGTGATCCTTAGATGGGGTACCTAAATTGTATTATTTAGCTACTTTGCGAATTGCAGTGCGTAAACAACACGCTAAACGAAAAAGAATCGGTCTGTAGAACTGAAAATGTTACGGAACGACTAAAAGTTGACCTGTTTACACTTTTCTTAGTTTTTGTTTTTTCCTTGCCGTTTGCTTTATCCTTAAATAGGGTCAGAGTTTAGAACCTTCGCGGCACACACCTATCCCAAAAATTTATGGGAGTACCCTCCCCCCTCGGGATTTTGACTCGTTTGATGGTGGCTTAGCACTCAAGCGAAATAACAATAAAAAATAAACAGTCTTTTTGGAGTGCTTTCTATTACTTAAAGAAACAAACGTTTCTGGGATAAACCCTTCATCATAAACACTGATGAAAGGGGTATCCCCGAAACGTTTGTTTCTTTAAGTAATAGAAAGCACTCCAAAAATACTGTTATTTTTTATTGTCACTATTCAATCAAGACGTTTACTGCACAATTTAGGATTCATAAACACGATGCATAACCAATATGTATATCTGATTTATCATATATCTGATCATTAATTGTACAGTTGAAGGCTTAGGAAAGATGTTTTTCTACTTTTAACTGGAAGCGAAACATTTTGTTCAAATTAAAAGCAGATTTACTTTTTTAAAAGCTTTGTGATTAAATGCGGTGCAAACGTGAAAGGGGCAACGTGGGTGTTTGACCACTCGTCCGTAGCTGAATGATAAATTGTAAACAACTTTATAACAACTGAAATATTATACGCAAAGATATAGAACTACTTGAAAGTTCTGTGTGTCACAACTAAACTGCGCCAACTTTTAGTACACGTAGTTTTCAGACCTCGGAAGAAATTTCACAAGTAAGAATAACAGAACGAATGTTATGCAAAATTGCACGTCTTCTTCAGACATGCATAATTTAGAATTCCAGATGCACGTGCGTACAATATAATTATCCCGCAGGAAGTTTAGAAAACTTGAGAAATCAAGTTCATATCTAAAAATTAACATTAACACGTCTGATAAAAATATACCTTTACGTTATTTTTTTTCCGGGCTTTCAATAATTTTAGATCCGGAAGCTTGAAAACAAACTGTCAAAGCACATGCGTGCATGAACCTCTTTGACGCAAGTGTTTAACGTTGGTAATTAGCATTTTGAATTTAAATCATTTCCACGTCTGTAATTTGGTGGAAACATTGATAAAAGAGCACACAATATCAAGGGTGTTTCCCCGAAATAAATATTGATGAAAAATGACGACTAAAAGACGCAATGGTGTAAAATACTAGTCGGCATAAAATTGCAGTGTTAAACATGAGTTTAATTTACTTCTTAAAACACTAAGCCACGCGAAAAAAAAAATGTAATTTAAAGCCTTCTTTTCAAATAATCTGGATTAGAAAATATGTATAGGAGTGTTGTATACTATGGCAAACGAAACCGCGTTTCTCCTCTTTCGCAAAGTCATTCTTTAATTAAATGCGTAAATGGAAAATCACTTTTCGCATAACAGTAAGTTTTGAAACTCTCGGAAAAAAGAAAAAGGAAAAAGAAGATCACTCACATAAAACAAGGGAAAACACCATTTTCAGGTGCAAATTTCGCTAGAACAAATTAAAGTGAAATTACACAAGCCATAACTGTGAGTATAAAAGCAGGTCAACTTCAGCATGACGATAAGTAAGTTCAACATCGCATCTTCAGAATTTCACCCTAAAAATTTTTACAAGAGCGGTGCAAGCTTGAAAATGATCAGTTCTTGTGAAAAGGTGAGAATCTCAAAGCTTTCCCTTTCTTTTCTTTTCTAGCCTATTACAGTCTAGTTCTATCTTAGCTTGCTAATCAACACTCGCGCATTTTCTTCTCCATCGGTATCGTCTAGGACAATGTTAAGGCATCTAAGACAATGCTTTGTAATTATCAGTGAGCAACATGTGCACTTCCACTTGAGATTTTCTGTTTTCTCATCACCCGAGATTGGCTTTACAATCTACCAATAGTGTGGAGAAATTAGACAGTGATCACTCTTAGAAACGTCTGTTTCTATGTTTGATCGGATTTCTTTTTTGTGGTCGGAACTCTTCATATAGCATTCCTTACTCAAGCCAACTTGTTACGACTGTTTCCCCGCAAATTTGCAAAAAGAAATTAAATCTCATCATTTTTTTTCTCGATTTCAGCTATTTGCTATCGCTGTATTGTTCAGCGTCATTTCTTCATCGCTCCAAATCTCCTGCCCAGAAGTCCATCAAAAACCTCAAAAGATCCTGAAACGTCTCCGCCGTAATTTCATGTTCGTTGAGAAACCTTTAGCCTCGCTGAAGTCATCTCTGAAAATTCCTCTCCGTGTTAGTCGCGACGTCAGTGCAAAGATGCCAGGAACCTCAAAGTGCCCTTGGAGTTGGAGCCAGGACGACAACCCAGATCGTGTCCCTCGATTCCTGACCAAGGCCGTTTGTCCTGATTGTGGGCATTGCTGCCGTGCAGTGTTCTATTACCACAGGGGACTGGTGCAGAGGTGTGACGTCAGAACAGGACAGACAGTTTGGAAATGGACAGTGGTTGAACTTCCGGTGGCATTTGTTTACGATCCCTGATAGGAAGCCGGTGTAATTATCATCACCGGATGTATTGACCTGTATCATAACGACTTAACTATATAACAATTATTCCATGAGCCCGCGTTGGATATGAAGTGATAAAATAACCAACGAGCGCGTAGCGCGAGTTGGTTATAATCACTTCACATCCAACAAGGGCGAATGGAATAATTGTTTTAGTAAATTCTCAAACCATATCTCTTGAATTTTTGTGGGAGACAGCTCCTGAAACGTGCCAGTGTCGGCCATTATAGAGGCCTGAAGCTAAAAACTTGGCGCACTATTTTCCATATGACGTAAAACTCCGACTATTGGCTCATAGTCGGAGTTTTTTAGCCAATCAAAAAGCTAGAAATGCAATAGTCGGAGCTGAGAATATACTAAAATCAAATATTTTGATATATTGAACAACTTATTGACGGTGACAAAAGTATATGATACTTGTATAGAAAGATATAGGATTTCATAAAATAGACACATGTATCACTCTCAGATTTATTTATTTATTTATTTATTTACTTGTTTGTTTATTTGTTTGTTTGTTTCTTTTTTCAATATTCACTTACGAGTTCTCCTGAATTTCTAATAAAGCTTATTTAATATATTCAGTGTTCGCGTATATTTGTCTGGTCAGTTCCTGTCGAAGTCACTTTGCTGTCATGTGCTGTAACAGTTCACACCCACTGAGATGGACAATGAGTTCCCTTAACGAGCACTGACAGGGGATTTTTCTGATTTTTCAGTAAAACAACACTTAAATGATGCCTGAGTACTCTCACTAATTCATGAAATACGCCTGGAACATCAAGAGGGAGATATATCAAGTAAATGTTTGAAAGATGTGGGTAACCACAATTAGTTTTTAGCTATTTTTCCAAGCCGCAAGCTAAGGGCCAAGCTAGAAAAGGTCAGCCTGACTTTTTCAAGATGAAATCTAAAGTTCTTGGTGATTTTAGTGATGTCACTTCTTTTAAGACTTCTTTTAAGGCGATCGTGAGCTACATTGCACGTGTTTTACTTTGTGTGTTTTCCCCTCAAAGGTGAACGGGGAAACTGAAAAAAAAAACACTTTCTCTGTAATGGAAGATTTTACTCCCTTTTGTTGGCACCCAGGAACACAAAAACGCCAAGGGAGTGCGAAACAAAACGAAGCAAGACTTTCTGGTCAAGAAAGACTGACTAGCCTCGCTTTCATGCGACTCGTCCCGGGCGACAACCGAGTGCTCCGCCATATTTGCATTCGGTGTATAAGCGATCGCAACAGCAATATCACAACACTGGAACCACGAGCGCTTCCGGTGGAAAGACACTGGAAAGTAAAAGATTTGCCGTATCCTGTTGTCAAATTCACGAATACATTGTGGCCTCCGAGAAATGTCTTTAGTGTGTTTTCTCGTTCTAGTAGAAGTTGATCGATTTCAAACATTCGACCTCCGTCGTTTTGTTTTCACTGGGAAAACAAGAAATAACTCGTTACGTGACTGCACAGTTGACTGCAAGTCTACTGCACGTGGAGTAAATTAAAATTGGACCAATCGAAAAGCTCGATAGAAAGCAATATGATACTAGCCAATCAGAAATGAATACACAGATTCTTGTAAACGGAACTAAGCTTTTGGGAGCCGTTGCGCAGACGGACTATACCGGCGGTTTTGTCCGTCTGCGACGCAGGCTACAGGAAGCTAAGAAAAAACGAAAAATCCAGTTACATGTAACGTAGACACGAGTTCCGACGAGTTCGCTCCGACAAAGGGCTAACGCTCGAAACGTCAGCTCTTGAATCTCTTTACGGTGGCCAATTCACATTATCAACCCAGTAGATAAAACCAAATTATATTGTTATACTTCCCACCGACGCAGCACCACAGTTTCTTTAGAAACTTACCCCCTCTAATAAAACTTTAACTTGGCGATAAGTGAATCTTAAGTGTTATCTATTCTCAGTTGGCTAAAGACGAACTAATTTTAACCCGGAACCGGAATCCGATAGAACTAAATTAAACGAAGTTGAAAGCACGTCAACTTCTGTGACGTAAATTTTTAATACATAATCATAACCACGTCTTTAATTTTGATAAAACATTAAGCAATATCAAAGGTGTTTCCGGACAGGTAAAAATGATTTAAAAATGACTACTACACGACACAATGGTGAAACACTTGTTCATATTTTTAAAGCCCCAAGCTAACTTTAAATTTTTTCTGTGTCCACGTTTAAAAAATGCTGGCCAAGAAATTGTATAAAAAAAGCTGTAAACCAGGATAACTAAAAGTCCTTTTATCAAATTAATATTTTATTAAGTGGGTAAACGGAAAATCACTTTTCAAAAGCGCAGAAGTAAGTTTTGGAATTTGAGGAAAAAGAAAATAACGTGACAGAAATGTAGTTCACATAACAAACAAACAAACGTAACCTTGAAAATGGGCTTTTGTTGTAAAAAGGTAAGATTCGACTAGCTTTTCTGTGACTTTAACAGTCGAATTTTATAACTTATCTCCTTGATAATGTGTTGGTAATGTGGACAAAATGTATATCGCGATTATTCTTGACAACGTAACAGTTTTCAGGCTACGATAGCGTTTTTTTTTCAGTATTAACTGTGGTTTTCTTACCGGATCACATATGTATGTGTATTGATCGTTTCGTTTTTGGATTTTCCTTTCTTCTAGATTTAATTCGTTTATATAACTTAATATCGTGTACCTAACTGGTGGCGGAAAAGGAAAAAGATACTACAGCTTGAGATTACAAACACTGCGCACTAAATAGAGTAGGCACGGGCATGTGGGAGAGCTACGGGACTTAGCTTGATTAGATAACAAACCTATCCCGAAAGGAAGCTAAGGAAACTCACAGTTGGAGATTTTGACATTTTGGCGTCCGGAAAAAGGGAATACCATTGTCAAGTTAAAGAGATCTTTGCTCATTGTCTGTCAATATATATGTCAGTTGCTAAAAGCGTTAAACTTTGTTTTATGAATTTTATAATTACTTTTATAATAATTACAACTGCAGATTTTCTCTGTCTAGGTTAAAGACCCCATCATTGAAGCAACCGAGCCGCGTAGAACAAGAAGAGTAAAACCGATATCAATCTATTATCTACAATAAATCAATAATGACGAAAGTCGGAAACGCCCCAGTCCTCCCAAATGGAGTAGACTGGGGATTAGCTGGGTGAAAGTTGCGCGTCATCAGAAACAACTTTAAAATGTGTTGAAACAAATGGATTGGAGAGAGAGTTTTATTCACGTTGGTGTTTATAGTCTGGAATGTTGATTTTTAGAAAAACAGATACTTTAAAAGATTTACACGGGCTTAGGAACTAGAAATACTAGAGAACATTTTGTCGTAAGCCGACAGAAAGTTATGGACAGTACTCAAGCAGTTTACTTTGTTTTTTTTTTATTTACTCTTCATCAGTGATAAATGTGTTGCGTTTTAGCATTGTTAAAATTTGCTGTCACCTCTTGAATCTCCGCGAGAGCTCTCTGCAGTGCACCTATATAACATTCTTCAAGTTCTGCTGTCAAGGGACTATTAAAAGCCTGAAGGATAAGAGAAAGAATTCCAAACAGCTTGTTGGGCGTCTGTTGTGTGGAACTAGTTGGTTGTCTCCGAGTATCTTCTCTACCAGAGGCGCGTTTCGAACAAAAATAATTTTCCGGCGAGCTTTCTTCTCTTCCACACACCACACGATTCATAATGTACGGGGAGTTGTGAGCACTAGCATGGTGTATAGACTGATTGAGAGGATCTGTAACCTTTGCGCTAGGAGCGTAACTTGCAACTTCAACCGAGTTGGTTAGATTTTCCACGTGCTGACTTACTGGAATAACAGGAAAATCGGACTGGACTGTTATTTCAGGACGGGGAGTACTCTGCATTTCCCCCCAGTGATCAGGGCATGGTAAGGTTGAAAGCTTTGTTGAATCTTGAAAGAGGAACAACTCATTGTCAAAGTCTGCTTGTGAAACACGAGTAGTGTGAAGATTCTCCGACTGCCCCAGAATGTTGAGAATATCGTCAAGATCGTCTTTCCACGGCGCATGACTGGTACTTTCGCCAGTTCTGGCAATATTCATCTTTGTGCTGTGGTCCACGCAGCTCCTAATGTTAAGGAATTCAGACGCGTTAATCTCATGGTTTTACATTTACATGTGCTGACGGAACTGCATAAAAAAAACCGGACAGTTAACCTTGATGTGCGGAGAGAGGGAATCATTTGAAAGGCAGGAGTGACCCACATGCTGTCTGAAATTAGGATAGGCCACAGCACAAACAATTTTAGGCGTCAAAGGCTAATAACAAACGCTGCCATTCCGTGATGGCTGTGTACTGATCAGGCATAAATAATATGGCACGTTTTAGGGTTCAAAAAAACTGAAGTACGCTGCGCTATGCGTCAGTTCCCGTCCCGTTCCCATCCTCAGGTAGATTGTTCCGTAGAAAAGCAACACTATTAGGGTTGTGTTAAATGCCGCCCGTTTAGTTTACTGTTCAACTGAGAATTCCTTCAAGTTTTCTCCACGCAAAGGACAGAAATACAGAATAAGAGACTGTGGTACAGTAAAGAGGGGAGGGGGTGTTGAAACTGACTGAGTTCATTATTGGTATAAAGTAACACTACCCCTCTCACGCAATAACAAAATTAGTTAAAAAGTTAAGTGACGTACTTTGGTCTTCTGTCAGGTTTCTTTCTCCTGGTCTTGCTGTTTTTCATTTTCATTAGCTTCTTGTTAACACACTCCGGTAACACACAGTCGGTTTCTATACAAGGCGGTATATCGTGTTTGATCCCTGCATGATGAGCGTCTTGAGGTCTTGGTACGTTCATGGTTTGACCGGCCGTGAGAATGGAAGAAGTGATCGAAACACACAAGCTCGCAAAAACTGTGGAATGAAAAGTATCACAATCATGTATATGAGTATCAAAGTTTTACAATCTGACAATGTAAAATTAATAAAAGAACTTTATACTCCACAGTTGACCTGTTTCTCGGGTAAGCTTCATTTAGCTTCAAGTAAAAGCGTTCCACTTTTAGCACACTTTTATTATAAATGATTACTAAAACTGTACGTCTTCTTTCCTGAAATCTGACTTTCCACGGCTTTTTTATTTTTTAAAACTTATACACGTGGTCAGAAGGAAAACGAGTACTGCATTAAACCTTTTAAACCGGTCTTGTATTCCTTTCTCGCGTTGTTTGTACCTCAGTGAGGAGAGTTGGATTGTTTATTTGAGTATGTTTATTGGCGCGTTGATAACTAGACTCTAGAAAAGAGGGGGTAAGTTTCTAAAGAAACTGTGGTGCTGCGTCGGTGGGAAGTATAACAATATAATTTGGTTTTATCAACTCGGTTGATAATGTCAATTGGCCACCGTAAAAAGATTCAAGAGCTGACGTTTCGAGCGTTAGCCCTTCGTGGGAGCGAATCAAGGAATTGTGCGTCGTGTGTTTTTATATACAGAAAGATAGAGCTTCGCTATTGGCTGGTGCCTGGTAACGTGAAAACTTCGGAATAAATTAGTTGAATGAAAAGCGTTCGTTGATACCGTGAGGATTAAGAGTGCCGATTTGAAAAATAAATTTTTGTTCTAGAGTTTTACGGCTTTCCGTGTTTCCTTGGTGAAGGGAAAGGCCGCAGACTGCCATATGTTGCTTAGAATGATTAGGGAGATTGAAGTAGCTATAACATAGCTATAACATAGCCTTACCTTCTGAATATGAGGCAATCTGCGGTCAGCCCAACTCAGTTTCACAAAGCGTTTCTCTGTTGTATATCCTTGGGGTACTCTTTATGGTACTCAGGCAGCTTACAAACGACCAATCATAAAGCTTGCAACTTGTAGTCTTATGATTTACCTACTTCCTTAGAATTAACTGTACGTGCTCCAAAGCAATAAAACTAAATTCATCTTAGTACAAATTTAAATAAAGGTCATCTTGTGTTATCACTCACTTAATACTTTCGCGGAATAGGATTGCATTTCGGTCTTTAGTTTCTACCGCGAAACTCATGCAATGTTTAACTGACCTGATGACGGTGGCTCTCAATTATTCCTACAATCTCATTACATCAAAGGGATAGGCAAGGGTGTAACTAATTTGTAAAAGGTGTACACAAAAGAACCAAAATTATCACTCTGTCGTGGGATAGGCGTACGGGCACAATTGACTCATATTGATGTTCGCATGACTTATCAGCTAGTTTCACTTTACTTTCTTTAGTTAAAAGTGTATTGCCGGCTAAAAAAACCACTTATTTTCACGCGCACGTGACAAGCGGCCATATTGAAACAAAAGATGACATTTTCATAACAGTAGAGATCAATTCCCGGAGGTTTTGGGACGCCAATATGGCCGCCGTGACGCCATGTGAAAGCACTCTAAAGCCGTTAGGATCAGAACTGTGACAACGGCGGCATGGCTCACCTTACAGGAAAGGATCAATCCAGCACCCAGAGGAGTATGTCAATGTGCAGTGTTTGTTTAGGCTTAGCCAAAATATCACGTGAAAACGCCTAAATGTTTCCGGGAATTCTCGATGTCTTTTATTCCAGTTCTAAATATATGATTTTTTTTCTTAAATATCTTTAAATTGTTCTAAAAAATCTCGAAAATTTTCTTCGTTTTCTTTTTTTACAAGTCACAATAATTCATAAAGCGTTATTTCTTTCATAGCAGCACTGGCCCTGAAGAAGACTAGATGTACTTGTCGAAATATTGGCCCATTAGAAGTGTCCTTTGCCGTAGTACCAGCCTTGTAGCTTTAACTGTTTTTTCTTCTACACCTTACAGCGACGTCTGGTACGAGCATCTCTACAAAGAGATCCGACAACAAGAACTACCGACTATTAAATTACGTTTGTGTGGTTCCCTGCATTCTGAGGTTTCTCTTATACAAAAGTTTTACTTGTTCGGGAAATGCAAAGAACGCGTATCGCAGTTTTCGTGGAAGACCTACAGTACATAAATACTTTATTTATAGATATACTGTAGATCAGAAATGGCAATTATTAAAACGCTCATGCGGACCTTGCTAAAACAATAAGAAATACTAAGTTAAGGATTTAAACACCAGAGATAACAACAAACAGAGAAGAAACCAGGATGGCTTCAACTGAGGAAAATTGAGAAAGATTGTAATTGACAGACTTGATAGAACTGAAACACAACATAGGCAACAACAGCAAACGGACAAAAAATAAGGAAGAACTGAAGAAGATTGAGAAGGATTGTAATTGGCAAAATTAAACAGTTTAGATAAACTTTTCAAAATGTATCATCCGTGACCAGAGCTCCTTAGCACGTGACATATAAGCCAAAGCGGGGTCAAAACAATCAATAACAAAACATTGCCAGTTATTTCTGCAATTTCTTTATCTTTGTAGTAAAAACATGAAGGAAAGAACAAAGTCTAACAAAGTTTTTATTCTAAGTTTCTGTAGAAAAAATGGGATTTTTATATAAATAAAAGCGGTCAAAATGTCGTTGACTTTAAATCGCGGCTGGGTAAATGTCCACCAATACTGAAAATATTTATATAACATTTCCTTCCATTTCAGAAGTTTTTACTCGTTGCTGTTCTGATAACGAAAATTTCTTCAACTCTACAAGTGCCTGATTGCCCCGATTTGCATCAAAATGCTAGAAAGATACTCAAAAGCCGGGCTCAAAAGTCTCCGCCGAGATTTCCTGTTTGTCGCTAAATCTTCTCCCACGTTTCAGACATCGCTGGAAATTCCAAAACGTGCTACTCGTGACATCAAAGTACCAGGTACCACCAATTGCCCTTGGAGATGGGCATTAGATGACAACCCAGATCGTGTCCACCAATACTGAAAATATTTATATAACATTTCCTTCCATTTCAGAAGTTTTTACTCGTTGCTGTTCTGATAACGAAAATTTCTTCATCTCTACAAGTGCCTGATTGCCCCGATTTGCATCAAAATGCTAGAAAGATACTCAAAAGTCTCCGCCGATGGTTACCTCGGGGTAACCATCTCTTCTGACCTGTCCTGGGGCAAGCATGTGTTTGCAACGGTGAATAACGCAAATATAGTATTGGGTATCATAAAGCGGTCCATTGGAACAAACAACCGGGATGTGTTTTCCCAGCTCTACAAGTCACTGGTCCGGCCTATACTTGAGTACGCGGCTCCTGTTTGTAGCCCGTACTTGATTAAGGATATTACGGCGCTGGAAAAGGTTCAAAGAAGAGCTTCGCGACTTGCTTTAAGGCAGAAACGAGGCGAAATGAGTTATGAACATCGTTGTAGCTTACTGAAATGGCAAACACTAGAGAAGCGAAGAGAATTCCAATCTCTGGTTCAATGTTATAAGATAGTTTTTGGCATTGATCACCTCTCATTCCCAGATTTCTTTGAGTTTGCCAAAAGTACTCGTACAAGAGCTAACCACGACTATAAACTTTACTTGAGAAGAGCGGTTTGTAATTGCTACAAATATTCTTTCTTTACTCGCATTGTAAGCAAATGGAATGACTTGCCAGGATATGTTGTACATGTCGAATCATTATCTGTTTTTAAGAATAGACTTAAAATTTACTTGAATATTTATTGAATCAGTAGCCATTGAATTTTATCAAATTCTAGAAATTTTAAAATATTTTTGCAAGTTTTTAGTTAGGGAAATTGTTTTTGTATAGGGTTAACCTCACGATTTCCCTTTTCAGGATGTTTTTGTATTTGTGTTAAAGCCTCCTGAATAAAATGTTATGTTATGTTATGTTATGTTATGAGATTTCCTGTTTGTCGCTAAATCTTCTCCCACGTTTCAGACATCGCTGGAAATTCCAAAACGTGCTACTCGTGACGTCAAAGTACCAGGTACCACCAATTGCCCTTGGAGATGGGCATTAGATGACAACCCAGATCGTGTGCCTCGCTTTTTAACCAAAGCCGTGTGTCCTAATTGTGGACATTACTGTCGAGTAGTGTTATATCACCACAGAGGACTGGTACAAAGGTGTGACGTCACGACAGGGGAACTAGTTTGGAAATGGATTCAAGTCAAACTTCCGGTTGCTTTTGTCGACGACTTCTAAAACTAAAGACCTTGTCATATTTATTTATTAAATATTTAATCCAACGACAGTATACACATCAAGTCTGTTAAGATATATTTATTAACTGCATTCACTGCCTCATTATGAAAACGCTAGAGCTTCCAAAAATAAATAATAGCACAAATTCTTCCAACAGCGGTATAGAAAATGTACCTGGACTTGTTTGAGAATTTGTGTGAATACTGACCCAAGAGCTAGGCATTTAAAAACAAAATAAATTAAAAGTTACGTATAGTTTTGTCTACATAAAACTGAATGATTGTGTTTCCCAAAGGAAAAGAATGTCATTGTTTTGAAACGTCGATAGTCGCTGTGGTCACATCTACGCCACTAACTACACTTGGTTCTGGTTAGTTTTTGGTTGCGTGACGTCATACTTAGAAAAGTTAGTGATTGCGGGTTATCCTTTGTTCACGTGCTCGATTCTTTTAATTGACGACGTTTAGGCCAAAAAGCTCAATTAACCCTCTAATTTACAACTTCAACTTTTAATAAGTTGTTTTCCCCGTATCTCGCCCGCCTGTGCCAAGACAAGTTATTATGTGGAAAATACTTATTTTACTTGAAAAATTCATTATAATGCACATAAATAGGCTTGTGAAAACTACTTACATTTTTTCTAAAGTTAGTTCCAATTTATAATTCCTATTTGATGATACTATTCATGATACTATAACCATCAAATTGGTGCGAGAGCCGAAAAAAATCGTCTGCCCTCGCAGACTAATTGAACACGTGTTTGCTTGAAGTCATTCGTGATCCGTCCAATCTTAACCATGCATGTTAATCTTTTCATTATTACTTTAATAGTGTGGTCGCCACTTGACACAATGTAATGGAAGAGGAGGAAGGTCTAGAATTCTCCACCTAAATCAAATTCGATTAAGACAACCGTCTAAAGCAGTTTAAATGTGAAGATTATACGATTCAAAATTAATCCAGGCCTTGCATTTATTGCCGCGACTACATGCGATACACTGGTGCGACTGGACTGCCCTGGGCAAGCTTGGCCACCGAGAAAGGCCTGAGCCCGCAGTTTTTCGTCGCGAGGTTGCTAAGCAACTGATCACGCCATGATTGCCCCATATATTTCAAAGCATTCTCAAGTGATCGCGGTAATCTTTGACTAAATGACAAAACCTTTAAACATTACGAGTGATTTCAGTGGCAAAAATGCATTGGTTGCCCTGACGACAAAAGTGACAACGGCCCCCGGTTATTTTATTCACAGTAAATATCATCCCTTCACGCATAACACTTGTTTTAGCGTGTGGACAACGTCTACCAAGTCACTCTGTGCTGCCATGACGTCATCGATGTCTTTATACGCCATTGGTGTTTCGTCGATGACGCCAGTGTCTTTACGACACTCTACGCCTTCAGTCGCTCTTACGTGATCGTCAATTGTGAATAATTTCTTAGCTTTCGACCGAGACATGGTCCTTCCTGCACCGTGGCTACAACTATGGAGAAATTTTAAAAAAGAATCATTCTATACAGCATAACAAACACTATCACTTGCCAAACATGTAGTTCAAAAACCTCACACACTAGGGTTACAGACGTGACAGTACTGCTAAAGAGCTTTCATTTGAATTTAGAACCACCCTATACAGCCTAGTAAACAACACCACATGAAAGTACTGCTCAATAGCTTTCATTTGAATAGTCACACACCAGGGTTTCGTCCACAGACTTGCAATTTAGAACCACCTTGCAAAGTAAGGTAATGAAAGTACTGCTCAAGAACTTTCATTTTAATGATATAATTTGGTTTTATCAACTGGGTTGATAATGTCAATTGGCCACCGTAAAGAGATTCAAGAGCTAACGTTTCGAGCGAGCCCTTCGTCGGTTGCACACAAGGGTCTCGTGCGCAGTTAGAACCACCTTGTACAGCATAATAAAGAGTTCCGCATGAAGGAATGCTCAATAGCTTTCATTTGAATGGCCACACACTGGGGTTTGGAGAAAGCCTAATGAGAATAGAGCCAGTCTGCGAGTCTGCAGATTATGTGCTCAGAACCCGAAGGTGTGGCGACGAGCTGACGTCACAACTCTCGGAATGTTTGTGATTTTCGATTGGTGGATGCGACTCGGAAACTTTTCGGATTTTGTACGTCACTTCTTTTCGGAATTTGAGTATTAGGCATACCTGTGAAAAGCTTCAGGGTTGCCTTTGCCTCTGACGATAAAAGACCGTGCTCCCATAGAACCTGGTATGATACCTAACTCTCCCTGCCGGGCAGAAACCTGCATGGAAATAAATAAAAAACTCCATACACTAAACACTAAACTACACTTTCTACACAATAACCTTCATTGGGAGCGAAATACTTGCAAAAGAAATTATATGGCGGGTTTCAACCGTAACATGAAAACATAAAAAAAGTACGTTGAACGAAAATCGAATGTGCAAACCTAAAACGCACATTCTGAAACCTGGAGAATATTTTTCAGGTACATATATTTGAACCAGTTCTTTTTTTTTTTTTTACATGCAAGAAAAGTGGTCGCCTGTGTGCAGCCATATACTATTTCCTAACGATGATGAAAAACACCCTTGTCTCGTACAATACAGGCAACTTACCGCTCCTTTTCTTGTGAGGAACACGTCTTTGCCAAAGTGCGATTCCACCTTGACATAGTTGTGATGGCAGTTGACAGCTTTGCTTGTTGAATCCACGTCAAATGCCGGCATATCTGCACATTCATGTGCTGCCTTGAGTACATTGGCCATCATCACATTGCGGTTTACTCGGGCAAATTTTTGCGCCCATGTGACCGCAAAAACGTAGTCTTCAAAATTCTTTGAGCCCTCTCTGAGGTATGCTAGATCTTTCTCAACCTGCCGGAAGTAAAATTAAATATGGGGAAAAGTTAGAATTTATCTAACTTATACCAGGGGCACCCAACGACCAAACTATGACAAAATGCAATGGATGAAAATATATGATATTAAAAACATTTACAGGTGTTCTTGAGTGTTGCTGGGAAAAAATATTTGTTCCTTTTTGCCAGCACATGATCCATTTCTTTTTTCCAGCCAGCAATTGGAACAAACAACAAACGCGCGGAAATGGCACTGAAAACCGTTGCAAACCACTCACCAACCCAAAAGCGCAATTTCTTCAGTCGCCCTTCCGAGTTTAAATCAGCCAGCGAAAAAATAGTATTTTTTTCAGTGACAACTCCTATGAGAAAACATATACTTAATAACAATTTTGCCAGCCAGCAACATTTGCGCCGGGGTACAGATATAATGAGGAACAGACTCGTTGGGTGCCCGTGAAATACGTTTTTACACCACTGGAAACCTACAAATGGTGGTCAGGTTTTGATAAAATTGCTATGCCAGTGCTATATATACACCAAGCTCTGTCCTTGTGATTTGGAAAAAACTACAAAAACTATTTTACGGTCACCCTCTTCCGTAAAAGATTTGCTTGATATCGATTTCTTTATGTTCTAGGCGCATTTCTTGTTTGGATTTAAAGTGCACCTAACCCCAAAATATTTTTTTTGCTAAAATATACCTTTGCACCAGTTTGAAACGCATTGCACCTTTCGTTTCTCCTTTTTACCAAATTCTGGCTATTTATAGCATTCAAACGTTATGAAAAACTGTGCATCATTTGTTCCACGACCGAGTCGGAAGGGGCGTGGGTCTATTCCTGATTTGACGTCACAAAATGATTTGCATCACATCAACTCTTTGTAAACATGCATGCAAATCAGTTTGTGACGTCAAATCGGGAATAGACCCACGCCCCTTCTGACTCAGTCGTGGAACAAATGATGCACAGTTTATCGTAACTTTTGAATGCTATAAATAGCCAGAATTTGGTAAAAAGGAGAAACGAAAGGTGCAATGCGTTTCAAACTGGTGCAAAGGTTTATTCTAGCGAAAAAAATATTTTGGGGTTAGGTGCACTTTAAGAACTTTGTCCTAATTTTGAGGCCATTTTACCAAAAAAAGTGGGAAAATGCCCGTGACAGTGTCCTTTTAAGGGTTCCCAAACCTATTTTTATTATTATTAAGTATTTTTGAAGTATGCTCAACACACATAATCTTGGGTGGTTCTGGGCCACAAAAAATTTCCCTTTTTCTGACTTTGCATACCAGGCTCCAACTTGTCGCCGGGTATGCAAAGTCAGAAAAAGGGAAATTTTTTGTGGCCCAGAGACCACCCAAGATTATGTGTGTGGAATGAACATGGCAAAACGAACTGCGCATAAGAGGAGGCTGCATGCCTTCAAAAGGAAAACGGGGAACACAGCGCGGCCACAAAATCGGAAAGGCAACTTTCAATGAAACACAAAATTTCACATTTTGACCCAGAAATTATTTTTCATTTGAAGAAATGCGCGCTCATTTATAGAGAACATGGCAGCAGCACGTGATGATGATGACCTTATTCTTGAAGAGGCAATCAGAAGGCTTCAAGTTGAAAATGAAAATTTGCGCAGGCAAAGGGTGATTGAAGAACCTTTACCTGAGGAAGAACGTTGTGAATTTTTTGAAAATTTTGATGAATTTGTAAGAAGGGAAGAAGAAGAAGATAATGCAGTCATTGAAAGAGCATTAGCTGTTGTTGAAAGAGAGAGAGCAGCAGGCCGGTTGACGCAAGAAAGATTGGAAAGATTTATCAAAAATCTTGTCAATCAATTTGAAAAAGATTCAGCCACAAGAAACAAATTTGAAGAAGTTGAAGAGTGGGTCAAACTTTTCCAAACACATTATGACCCTGTTGAATATGAAAAGATTGCAAGAAATTTATCAGATGATTTTCCTGGACTTTCTTTGCAAAGTGTGAAAATTTTACTGCAAGGACTGAAAAGTAGATTTCTGAGAAAAGAAATTCACGACAGTTTTGTTTTGGCAGAAACAAATTTCCGAGGATGGCTTCACGTGTGGTCAATGCAGGTAGCAGAACTTGACTTAAAAAACAAGGATCGCTGGAATCCCCATTCAAGAAGTTTTTATAACCCCGCTGCAAAGGATATTTTAGTTTTTGCAAGAGAGTACCGTGAAAAGTACATTGAACTGCTCAAAAAGGAGATGAAAGAGATGGGGATGGTGAAAGTCTTATTTTCTTTTGATACAAAGTTTTCAACAAAAGATGCAAAGAGAGAAATCAAACAGTATTACAAAAGTAAACTGTATATTTTCCAAAAATTTGACGAAGAAGAGGTCACGGAAAAATTTAATGAATTTATTGAAGAATCAAGAAGCAGAACGGAAGTTTCAATACAAAATTCAGAAATGGTGTTTGATAAAATAAAACAAGTGTATGTGCATGTTGCAAAATATGAACCACTGAAAGGAGGAACATGGTTGCCACTTCCACCAAAGCTTGCGGCAAAGAAAGCAATTGTTAACGTGAAAAACGTGGACAATGAATGCCTTAAGTGGGCTTTGAAATCAGCACTTTTCCCTGTAAAAGATCATGCAGAAAGGCCGAGCAAATACAAAAATGTTGATGACAAAATCAATTGGAAGGGAATCGATTTCCCCACACCGATTAAACAGATAAAAAAGCTTGAGGCACAAAATCCAAAACTGGCAATCAATTTATATGGTTGGGACAAAGAAAAAGACTGTTTCATGGGAGGTTTATGGTTCAGCGAGAAAAGTCATGAAGTGCCAAGGATAAACCTGATTATTATTGTGGATGGGGAGAACAATCATTACTGCTGGGTCAAACGAATGAGCGCATTGGTTTATGATCAGACAAAACATTGTGGGAAAAAGCACTTTTGCAACATGTGTATTACACATTTCAGAACAGCGGAAAAGTTGGAGGAGCATCAAAAACACTGTGAAGGTTTGGATGGCAGGCCAACAGTGATCGAAATGCCGGAAAAAGGAAAAAACATCCTGAAATATCAAAATTTCCAAAAACAGATGAAGGCGCCTTTCGTGATTTATGCAGATTTTGAGGCGCTTGTAAAAAAGATTGAATACCGCGAGTGTGAAAATCCAGAACAAAGTTACACAGTAAAAACTGAAATCCACGAAGCGTGTGGATACGCCTGGATATGTGTGAGAAGTGATGGAGAAATAATGAATTCAAAAGTTTTCAGAGGGCAAAATGCAGTAGCAAATTTTCTGAGTGACATCGTGCAAGAAGAACAAAAACTGAGGGAAAGTGTGGAAAAACCAAAACCAATTGTTATGGATCAAGCTGATTGGAGTGATTTCAAAACGGCAAAAGATTGCTATATTTGCAACAAAAGTCTGGTAAAAGAGAATTTCCTTGACTCATTGCCGGCATGGAAAAAAGACAAATATTTGGGACAGGTTCACAAAAAATGTTTCTGGTTTGTGCAAAAAAAGGTTGGGTTTCTTTGCATGAAAAAGTTGGACAAAAAGCAAAAAGAAGCGGCAAAGAAACAAGAAAACTGTCAATTCTGCAAAAAACCATTGATCCAACCAACTTTCAGAGACGCTGTGAAAGACCATTGCCATGTGACAGGCAAGTTCCGTGGGGCAGCGCACAACGAGTGCAATTTCAAACTGAAATTGAACCCAAAATTTTTCAAAATCCCAGTTGTATTTCATAACCTGCGGGGCTATGATGCACACCATCTTATGCAAGCGATGTCGCAGCAGGAAAAAGGCGTGAAATGCGTGGCCAACAACATGGAAAAGTACATCACATTTTCCATGGGTAATTTGCAGTTCATTGACAGTCTGAATTTCATGCAAGGAAGCCTCGATGCGCTTGTGAAAGCCACACCCCAAGAAAAGTTGAAAATCACAAAAACAACAATGGAAAACCCCCAGGTTGATTTGTTATTTCAAAAAGGAATCTATCCATATGAGTACATGGACTCATGGGAGAGGTTCGAAGAGACAAAACTGCCACACAAAAAACTGTTTTACAGCAAACTGAACGACGAAGAGATTTCAGATGCTGAATATGCGCACGCACAGAAAGTGTGGGAAGCCTTTGACTGCAAAAACTTGGGTGATTATCACGACCTTTATGTGAAAACGGACGTGGCATTGCTGGCGGATGTTTTTGAAAATTTCAGAGAGTTGTGTCAGGAGCAGTACGGGCTGGATCCGGCGAATTATTTCACATCACCAGGAATGGGCTGGGATGCGATTTTGAAAATGTCAGGCATTGAGCTGGAGCTCTTGACAGACATTGACAAACATCTGTTCGTTGAAAGGGGGATGCGCGGCGGGATCTCAACGGTCGGCAAAAGGTATGTCAGAGCCAACAATCCCATGTGTGAAGGCTTTGACGAGACCAAACCGAAAAAGTGGATCATGTATCTCGACGCGAACAACCTTTACGGATGGGCAATGTGTCAGCCGATGCCTGTGAGAGGATTCAAATGGAGAAGCGTGCTGCCCACGGAAGAAGAGATAATGAAGAAAAAAGAAGACGCAAAAACTGGTTGGATTCTTGAGGTTGACCTCGAATATCCGGAGGAGTTGCATGAAGAGCACAACAGTTATCCGCTGGCGCCGGAAAAAAAGGCGGTAAAAAAAGAGGACATGTCAGACTACCAGCACCGTCTGATGGACGAACTGGAAATCAAAACACCAAAAGAAAAGAAACTGCTGCTGACATTGCAAGACAAAAACAACTATGTTGTGCACTACAGGAACTTGCAGTTTTATCTGCAACAGGGGATGAGGCTGAAAAAGGTCCACAAAGTTCTCGAGTTTGAACAATCGGCGTGGATGAAACCTTATATCATGAAGAACACCAATCTGCGCAAAAAAGCAAAAAGCGCTTTTGAAAAAGACTTTTACAAACTGATGAACAACTCGGTGTTCGGGAAAACGATGGAGAACCTGCGGAAGCGCACGGACATCAAAATCGTGAAAAGTGAAGAAAAAGAAAAAGTCAGAAAATTTGTTGCCAGTCCGTTGTTCTCAAGGTTCGCCCAATTCACAAACAACATGTCGGGGATCCACATGCACAAAGGGAAGCTGGTTCTGAACAAACCGGTGTACACGGGCATGACGATCTTGGACAACAGCAAGATCCTCATGTATGACTTTTTCTACAACCACCTGAAAAAGCGGTACGGATCAAAATGTGAACTTGTTTACACGGACACGGACAGTCTTCTGCTTGAGATCGAAACAGAAGACGTTTACAAAGACATCGCGACAACGATGGAAATGTATGACCTGAGCGATTTCCCGCCAGAGCACCCACTTCACTCAGACGAGAACAAGAAAGTCCTGGGAAAAATGAAAGATGAATGTGCGGGGGTGCCCATCGCGGAAGTCATCTGTCTCAGGTCAAAAATGTATTCCATCCTCCGAGGGGACGAAAAAAATATCAAAAAGGCGAAGGGGGTCAAAAAGTGTGTCGTCAAGAAAAATATCAGCCACGAGCAGTACCGTGAAATGATTTTTGGCGAGAAGAAACAGCTGAAGCATGGAATGAACATTCTGCGGAGCGAGGGGCATGAAATTTACGGCATGCACGTGAACAAGATTTCACTGTGCGCGTTTGACTCAAAACGCTGGATAGCGGATGACGGGATCCACACAAAAGCATATGGTTATAAAAAACTGTTTACAGAAGAGGATCTCGAAGAGATGGCTGCTTTTCTGGAAGGCATTCACTTTAATGTTTGAGCCACCTCACGCGGGTCCAAACTTTGTAAATAATTCACAATGGCTTGATCAAGAAAAATGATTTTCTTTTCACAGGATGGGCAGTGTTTTTGAAAAACAACAGAGCATGCATTATTGGAAAGCTCTTTGATGGTGCGTTTTTTTCCTTTGCTTGAGGTTTGAACAATAACACCGTTGCGTCCACGGCCCATTTTTCAAAATTTCATTTGTTTGTTCAACTTGGCCAGTTTTGGTTGTTCAAGCCAGTTTTTTTCCCCAAACCAAACGGTGAGCGAATTTCAATCCGCGTTCCTGAAGACATTTTTGCAATAACAAGCATCACATTAAACGCCACTGTAATTTTGAGCAAATTCCAAAAGATGTTTTCAAGCTGGCCATCAACAAAATTGATCAAAAAGGGTACAGAATCAAGAACTTTCGGACCATAAATGGCAGAACCAAGAAAAACCAAAGAGAAAAAACAGACGGTATTGATCAAAGCAGCGTTGATTTTCATTCTGGGTATATAGAAAAAATTTAATCTGTATTTTCATTTGTTCAACTGTCCACGCTGGCTGGCGGGAGAACGGTGTTTTTAGGAATAACTATCAGCTCTTCACGCACAAAGCCGCGCTTGGGTCCATCATGCAAATAGTAAAGAACGGGCTGATCCGGTTTTTGTAAAACTTTTTCAATGGTGAAAACTTTCAAAGACCAAATCGGATCCGTGGCTCTTTTTTTCCCCCCTTCAAGCTCGCCAGGTTCGTAAAGATGGCGAACCTGAACAAGATATGGCAGGATTTTTTCATCCTTCCCAACAGGTCTGTGATAAGCAGTCGAAGGTTTCGAATAAACAGATTTCTCTTTGATAGCGACCGCGGGTTTCTTTCCGATAAGGCTGGTCACCTCGTTGTTCAAAGCCGAAACAACTTCAGGAAGCCTTTTCACCCATGCCCTGGACCGCTGACCCTCAGGCAGCCGCATTTCCACGGCATACTGGTGACCGAACAGGCGTTCGGCAAGGGTGCGGTTGAAACGTTCAACAATGGCCTGATCGCGGTGAATGTTGACGCGCCCGCGCCGGATGAAAGTTTTGTGATTTTCCATGACTTTCGTCACTTCACCCATGAATTCTCGCCCAGGGTCAACTTGCAACATTTCAGGCCATTTCAAAGGGCCGCGTTTGTAAATTTTCTGAAAAGCCTGGGCAACCTCATCAGAATTTTTCGAGGTCAAGGGTTCAGACTCTTTGAAACGGCTGGCCACGTCGACAACGTTCAGCGCGTATTTCCAGACTTTGCGACCGCGAGGCAGTTTATCGTGAGGCAAAAAAAGAAGGTCCGCCTGGTGGACCTTGTTGGGTAAGGACACGTCGAATTTCGGTCGAGGTATATGCTTCGGCGCCGGCAGGAATATCTGCCAGAGGGCTTGCTTGATCAACCACTTTTTTGCGGTGTCTTCCGGGACTTTTGCAGCCGAGGCCAGTTTTTTGATGGCGGCAATGCCTTTCCAATAACCGCCAGGGCTGTAGTATATCTTTGCGAGTTTGGTATCCATATAAACAAGGTGAAAAAAAGTTTAAAAGAACCGGAAAGCAGCGTAGCCCAAAGCGAGCGCCCCGGCCCCGACGAACATGAGTTCACCATTTTTTTGCTGCTGGCTTGGTTGATAAAAATCAGAAAATTTGGGCTCTTTGGGAGGAGTCATTTGCTCTTCAGGATGCGCCTTGTTATAAAGTTTGAAAGCGTAGTCAGTGTTGGTGAAGTTCTGCTTGGCTTCCGCTTTTATGTGCTCGTTTGTTGCAATCCAGTCGAGAAGTTTGGTGCGGTCGCGCGAATATTTTGCGTACGCAGCTTGATACGCCTCGAGAGCTCGGTCGTGGCGCTCTTTTTCTTCAAGAGCGGCCTTGTCACTGCCTCCAAAAGCCTTCGCCAGATAATTGCCGCCGATGAAAGCCGCTGCGTTCAACACAGCCCCGCCAACCATAATTGCTATACTTGCCATGATTATACAGTCGTCGACATTTTTTCAAATCATTTTCTCAAAGTTTGTCGGGTAAGATTTTCTGGTCTTCCAGGTACTTCTTGAGCCAGATGCTGCCCGACATCACAAGTGTGAACAGTCCATAGTTTTCGAATGAAACTGTTGGGTCACCTGTAAAACTTCTCTTGAACGCTTTTTTTGCAAGCCACCCAATTCCAGCAGAGAGGCCAACGAGAGTCGCGGCATCCATGACGTTCTTCACGAGATTGTTGTCAGACATGTTTGGTATGAAAGAAAAAAAATAAAAGTTCAAAAGATAATATTTTTTTGGGTGGGTTTACTCGGCGGTCTTTTTTTCCGAAAGTTCTTTCCCCAATTCATGAAGCACTCTATATTCTCAATCTATAAAACCTTCCAAATAAAAATATTGAGCGGATTTTTCTATAAAAACATCTCTCAAAGCTTCATCATTCACAATTGACAACATTCTTGTTCTCAACACTTCAATTATTTCTGCCATATCTTCCTTTACAGTTTTGAATGCTTCTTCATAATTTTTTATAAGATTTTCTGTTCTTGAAATCGAATTTTTGAGTTCTGTTATCTCTTCTTCACTTGACATGATGATATAATGAGCGAAACAAATCTTCAAAAGAAATTATTCAGACTCAACATCGGAGTCAGACTCAACATCGTAGCAGCGGAAGAAGAAGTGCTCATATATCTTCATTGAGCTTTGATACATTTTTATTAAATTTACAACTTTTTTATCTTCCAAAAATTTCAGAAAAAATTTGATCAATCCTTCTTCCCCGTTTCTTTCAATTTTTTCAAGAAATACAACAGACGGACTTTTTTCTGTTTCTGGTTTATCATAAAACTCATCAAAATTTTTGCAAAATTTTAACATATTCGAGACCAATTCATAATATTTTTTAATGTCATTTTGATCAAAATTTTCAAGTCCCAAAGAATTTAACTTTTCATTGAGTTCGATAAGTGACATCTTGTGGTATAAATGACGAAACATACTTTCAAATGAAAATTAATCATCCATATACCGAATTCCACGTTTTTTCGGCTTCGGTTTCGGAGTCTGTGGTGAAGGTTCCGCATCCACGTGGGCAGGGTGTGGGGCTTGCTCTACAGCAGTTGCCTGGTTCTTTTTGAAAAAGGCTTTAATGTCTTCACGCTTGACATAAGTAGTGAGAAGCGTGACGCCAATTCCGGCGATTGCTATCAATTGGCCTGTGGTGAGACCGTTTTCTGCAGCAGGCTTTGGTGCGGGCTCTGTTGTGGTTTCCACCCCCTTTGCAGGTGCAGATTCTTTTGCCATTTTCTCTTCATAAGCTTGTTTGTGCGCTTCGCGGGCCTGTTTAGTTCTTCTTGCAATATCTTTGCCAGCAGCCACTCGCTTGGGATTTTTGGGCTTTGTTGCCGGCGTTTGTGAAGTTACTTGGCTCGTCTGCGGTACAGGGTTTGGTGCCGGCGTCTGTGGTGGTGCTTGCCCAACTGGGTTTGGTTGTTCTTCAGCCATTGCATATAAAAACAAAATTTATATTCAATTCTGAATATTACTTTGCAACTTCTGTGTAATGCTCAGCAACTTCTGTGTAATTATTCATTAGTTGGTGTGTCAACCTCATGGGCAATGTGCACAGGCTGTCCGTCCCAAACTTTTGGATCTCCGGATGGGCCTCCGCTTGAATCAATGTGTTTTGTAGTGATCAACAATGCATTGGCCACAGCGAGAAAACGGCCGCAATACAAAGCGGCGCTGCCTGCCAGGTTGGAGAGCTCATTGCTGATGATCCAGTCGTTTCTCAGATCTTTTTGCAGAGCATTGATGTCGTCGATGTCGACTGCCATTCCGACCGCTTTGGTTGCAAGAAAAATGATGCTGTCGATCAAGCTGTCCGTTGTTTTTGCCCCCACATAAGCCTGGTAGCGTTTGGTGTATTTCTCGACATCTTTGTCAGAGAGGCGTTTCACTTGTTCGTATGAAAGCCGCTCCCCGATGGCTTCTTTTGATTTTCCTGTCGACACAAGCACGGCCAGCTTCTCACGAAGAGCGGGGATATCAGGCTGCGTTGAAACAACAGCGGGGACAATGCCGGCGGGCGCGCTCGCTGCCTCAGCTTCAAGCAAGTCCAAGCCCGACAAGTCCAAGTCATTTATTCCGAGTGTTGATAGGTCCGCCATTTTCTGTATAATTTGTGAATTTTTATTCATTTTCAATTTTTAATTGAGGTGTGTGGAATTTTATTCCGAACGGGTACTGAAGTGCGAACACCAGGCAAGAGAACTGTGTTTTTTTCAATTTTGAAATGAGGTCTTTGAATTCATCTTGAGAAAGTTCGCCGGCGAATTCATCAAAAACCGCTTTCAATGTCTTCCACGAGGGCGTGTAAAAAAGCACAAGCGCCGCAGCGTTTTCGCGGAAAGAGGCCGTGATGCTGGTCATCTTTTGGGTTATCACCCACGTGCTGATCCCTGCGTGGCGGCCGCTGAATGCGAGTTCGACCAGCTCGCCTGTGCGCTTTTTCACATCTTTCGAGGCCGCGCAGTCATCGAGGATAATGAGCGCGTTGGTGCCCTCCAAAAAAAAGTAAACATACTTCAAAAATTTTTCAACTTCATGCTGCGCGCAAACCACGACATAAAAACGCGGGTCTTTCTCAGCGAAACGATGAAAAGTCATGTTGTGTTTGAATGTCGGGCAGATGAGCGCAATGTAGTCAAACTTGCCGCGGAAAGGGCCGCGGAGCTGATGCACCACAAACTTTGTTTTGCCTGAATTCGTCGGCCCCACGACGAGAGCGTTGAACGGTATGTTGTCAGGATCCATTTTCTATAACTCCACATTATTTAATTGCTGCCCAATTATATTCATCTGCGAGTCACTTATAACAAAGACGTGGCAGTTCACTTTGCCTGAGTTTTTGGCATTCCGCTCGAGTTCAAGCTGGACTCCATCTTGTGTGTTTACAAGCCGCGTGCCGCTTCCGTGCATTTGTTGACTTTCCATTGAGCGAAGATCTATCAGAAGCCCGAACTTGTTTTCGGTGTAAAACTTTTTCAGATTCATGTTCGGTGTTTTGTTTTTTGACTTACCAAAGAAGCGGTAAACTTCACCCCAGATATCCTTTCCTTCGATGCCGTTATTGTAAATCATGTTGGGCTTGCCGTTCACCGTAACGGTGACTTTTGTCAGGTCTGGGTTGAAGTACTTTTCTGAATCCCTGGTGCCGGCTAAATAAGGCTCAACGAAAAGGAGAAGAAGACCTTTCAGGGACCTTCTCTGCGAGTTTACTCTGAGGTTTATCCTTGTGTCAGTGCCTTTTGAGAAGGTGTGCACAAATGGCCGCTCAACATGATCGTAAAGGAATTCCCTCCCCGAGGAGTAAACACTGCGCGCGTCTTCCGCCAAGGTCTTGCTCCTCATCATTTCGTACTCGAGCTGGATGTTTGCCAGCTTGTATTTCAGTTTTGTTTCGTCAGAGCCTTTTACAACCTGTGAGGCCGGCGCAAGGGTAAGCTCAAACATGAGGTCGTGGTAAAGAGCTTTGGGGTAGAAAACGCCGTGGTTGGTCAGGATCTGGTGGTCCAGTTGGATTCGGTATTTTGTTCCGAAAACATTGTTAAGCGCCGTTTCAGCGGCGACGCCTGAGGTTTTCTTGTCTCCCGCATTTGAGCGGATCTTGCAGAGGTCCTCAGTCTGAATACCCTCGAGCAGCATGTTGTCCCGCTCCTCCTGCGAGAGGAAAAGGTCCTCCCAGATCTTGAAAATGTCATACCCCACCGTGTCCTGAAGTGTGGTGCCGGCGTACTTCACAACCATCTTGTCGACCAGAGCACGGGTGACGTTTTGTACGAGGAAGTTGTTGGCGTGCCCTCCAGCCAGGTCGATGTCAAAGAGAAGTGAGATCGAGCCTGGCACGAGGACCTCGTTCTCATTCAGCTTGGGCACGTAAACGTTTAACATCTCGCCGGGGTTGGCTTCGCTGGGATTAAAAGTGATGCGCTTGACCGTGCGCTCGGCTTTCATCGCGCCGAGAATTTTTCTTGTGTGCGTTGGAAGAAGATTTTCTTGCACAGACATGTTTATACACAGCCGGGCTTTTATATTTAAATAAAAATAATTTCAAAATATAATTTCGCGATGGCTGAAGGTGGAATGTTTGGACACGAGGACCCTGATCTTGACGAACAACTTGACGAAAAAGACAAACAACAAGATTCTGACGATGAAGAAGAGGTAAATACAACACAGCCTTTCCAACCCGATTCCGCATCAACACCATACCATGGTGGTGAACAACATGAAATGCAAACGATGCTACACGAACAGAGCGGGCAGGCTGAAACTTCTTACACAGAAGAAACTCCTTTAATGGGCAGCAGTGCTCAAGCAATGAAAGACAGAGCGTGGAATGCTATTGAAAAATTATTTCCAAAAATCTCATCCACAGATCTTGATGTCTCTTATACCCCAAAGGGCAAATTACAAGTAAAAAGTGCTGGATTCGGCAAAAAACAATATAGACTCTTCACCAAAGAACAGAAAACAGGAATAGAAAGGCTAAATCCAGAACTTACAAAAGAAATCCTAAGAGGACTTGGGCCGAAGGCAGAAGAAATTATCGCTGAAGATACTGAAAGTATAAATGAAGAAAGACAGAGATTGAAAGAAGCTGAAAAACAACTACAACAGGCGGAGAAAATTAACGCCGAGAAAGAAAAAGCAGCCAAAGAAGTGCAAGATTTGAGAACCAGAATTGATCGAACTCAAGCCAAGATTGATCAACTTGGGTCAAACGTTGAAAATGAATCGGAACTGCGTCGACTGCAGCAAATGAAAAAAAACTTACAAAGAGATTTTGAAAATGAGAAAAAAGAGGTGGTCGCTCTTGAAAAACAAGCAAAAAACATTGAAAAGAAGAAGGCAGAGGTTGACAAACTTAGAGGTTCCCTCGCTGCTAAAGAAAAAGAAAGAAACACTCTTGAAGAAAGACTCAACTCAACAAAAACTCTTGATGAATTGGGTAAACGACAAGCAGAACTTAAACGCCAAATTGAAGAAGACACAGTGGTTATCGATGATGAGGAAACTTCGCCTTCTGACAAAGATGCTGCTAGGGAGAGAGTTGCAGAAGCAGAAAATGAGCTTGCCAGGTTGGCACCACAGGTTGAGGAAAGAGAAAGAGCCTTGCCGCTTCGTGAGCGTTTAAAAGAGTTTTTCAAGAAAAACGGCGTGACACTATTTACAATTATTACTGCTGCTGGTATAACGATTGGTGTTGTTATTAACACCATTACCAACGCTTTGAAATCAATTGGAAAAGCTTTGGGTAACGGGTTAAAAGAGATCGGGAAAAAAACAGCCTCCCTCCTTCGTGGACTAATTGGCTCGATTGTTTCTTTTCTTTTCAAAGCTGCTGGCCAGGCAATTGGTTTTCTTGCAGAACACACATGGCTGTTAATTTTGGCTGTTGTGGCCTTTTTGGTTGAGAGCTATGTCAAAAAGCAGCGTTAACGGAATTTCCATAATACCAAACCAGCAAATGCCACCGCGCCGACTACCACAATTATTTTGTTTACATCATGAGACTCACTGCCTGAGCCGGCCGTGGGCACTGGCTCTTCTGTCTGCACAGTTTGTGTTGGCTCTTTTGTTGCTGGAGTTTTGACAGCAGGCTTTGGCTCTTTTTTGCTTTCAGCTGTGGCTGCTTTGTGAATTGGGTTTGAAGGGTGGCTGTTTGGTGGATTAATTTTTGATTTCCCGCCATCCATGTGCCGAAGGCCCGCTTTTTTTGTGCTTGTGTTAACTTCGTTGTTAATTCCCAGTTTAATGCCCGGCCCCGCTTGTTTGAGCTGGTTGTTGTAGCCCACAACGCTTTCTGTGTTTATCAACATGTTACCTGGCATCAGCCATGCACCCGGGCACACAGCCAGATTGAGTCTGACTTTTGCCTCGTCCACAGCCAGCTGATAACGCTGCACGCTTTTTGCCAGGTCGGGCTGCCTCACCGCGTCTTCAATCAGAACCAAAAACTCATTTTGCGCCTCCTGCGCCCTTCCTCCGATTCCCAGAATGCTGGACCTCACGTTAACCTGCGCGCCCAAAATGCAGTAAACAAAAGCCTCTATCGATGCGTTAATTCTTGCCAGACCCTCCTTTGTCAAACCTGTTGTGGTTTTTGGTGCGAACCAGTTGAATTGCTCTTCAGCTGCATCATTTCTTATGAAACAAACTGATATTCCCTTTTCTGACGCCCTTGGATCTTCATCATCAAATTTTGCTTTTGCTGATGGATAGGGTACGTTCAGGGGGAAAGGATCGTGGCAATAAATATAAACTTTTCCTAGCCCGTGGTTCGGGCCTATTGTAAACCGAAAATCTGTTGATGGAGGAACGTTGAAATCTTCACATAATCTTTTATAAGAAGCTTCGTCATATTTGTTGTTAAACTGGCTCCATGTTGGATCACCCGGCAATGCGCTAAAGCTTTGGATACCTCCGAGCTGAAATAGGATGCGTCGAACCGTAAAGTACACGTGAAAGATGTAAAACGCTCGTACCTGTGGCGGCAGCTTCAGAGTGCTGTCTTTGTCAAATACTTCTCGAGATATTCCGCAGCCTGTTGTCGCGCACCACACTGCAAAGTTCAGCTGCTGTTCCCAGAAAGACATATCTGGCCTCGCCAGCCATTTTTTCGCGGGCTTTGACGTTTCGAATTTCAGTTGTTCCTTGGTTAATATCTCTCTAAACTTTGTTGTAAAATACTGGTCAGGGGTGACATAAATTTTGATTGCTTTGTTGAATATTTGTTTCAAACTCGGTGCAGCTTCTTCGAATGGAACTGCTGGAACCGCCAGTGAACTTTTTTCTGGGCGTGGCGTCAGTTGGAAAGGAAAACCGCCAACTTCAACCAAACCCAGAGCTCTTTTCATTTCTGCGCTCCAATATTTGCGATCTGATCCGAATACGCTTTGTAGACTGTCGGGTCCCTCTTTGAAAAATATTTCGGCTGTTGCTGTGTGGTCTGGTGCAAAAAATACCTGGGCTTCAAATTTGCTTTTGTCAGCCCTCGGGAAACGTGCAGAAAAAGTCGCCCACGCCTTGGCTTGCGCAAGCTTTGCATTTGTGGAGCTGCCAGCCTGCTCAAGTTTTTCGAGATAGTCATACGCAACAGAAGCTTGTTTGTTTGCGGTTTTCCAGATGTTCATTTTCTTTTTTCCCTGTTATTTTTCAATTGAAAAGTTGCACGGAACAAAATAAAATCGTTTTCCATTATTTTTGTGTTCAATACAAAATGTATTCATCACCTGTTTTGGCGAGCGCTCCTCCGGATGATGTTGAAACACAAAGCAGATTATATCCAAACCTCTCTGCAGAAACAACAAATGCCGAGAATTTCCGGCTTACTGCTATAAGCAAAATTGAAAAAGAAATTTCCGATCAGGCCGAACATTACAGGCTTGTTTTGAAAAAATACAAAAAAGCTCGGAAAGTGATTCACTATTCCGCAGCATGTCTCGGGGTTTTGTCAGCCGGCCTGTCTTCCACAGCCTTTGCAACTTCTCTCACTGGGGTCGGCATTGTGATTGGTGCTCCAATTGCGGCAATTGCGGGCCTTACAGGTTTTGCTTCCACAGGTCTGGCTGTCTTGAACAAAAAGCTTGAAAGAAAAGCCGACAAACATACTAAAATTCATGCTCTTGCCCTTGCAAAACATGACACGATAAACAGTTATGTGTCAAAAGCTCTGAATGACAACAGTGTTTCAGACTCGGAATTCCAAAAAATTTCAAGTGAAATTCAAAAATATCGGCAACTTAAAGAGACTTTGCGCTCAAAGTTCGTCAAAAAACCGTCCGAGTCACCCCAGCCGGATATTGAAAAGATAAAAAAAGAGCTTCGAGAAGAGTTTCGAAAAAAACTGGCGGGGTCCAGCGCAAATTTGAACTGAACTTTGAAGGTAAAAACAAAAAATTCTCTCTGATTTTTGAAAAACTCAATTAGATGTTGACTTTATATACAAAAATGATCACGCTTTTTCACATGATTTTCGTCATTCTGAAAGAATTTTCCACACCTGTTTGGCAGAAAGATGTCAGACAGATAACTAAACAAGTTGTTGAGGCGATGCGTGAAGCGGAAGCTGGGTGAACCCCAGAAAAAAAAACTTGTCACAATCGGTGACTAATCGATCCGCAAAACAAAATTTATTTTTTCCCCGCGGAAATCGAACAATTTTCCATTTTCATCTTTAACCTCAAGCGTGACACTGTTTACATGTTGTCCAGTGCTTGCTTCACGTTGTCTGAAAATAGCATCATTTTTATAATAAATGTTTTCAAAAGGACCCCCCTTTATATCAAAAATTGAAATCAACTTTGACCGTTTCCCATTTTCCAGGTTGCTTTCAGAGTCAACCAAATCACAGTAAACAAAATATTTGTCTGGAGAAGCAAACTTCTTGACAATAATATTTGGAAAATCAAAACTTGACTTTGGAAGCCCTAGTAAATTGGTCAGATGTTCATTGAATTCAAGAATTTGAATTTTTTCTTTATTTATTTCCATTTGTCCGAAAGGTGAATTTAATTCAATCGGAATTCTTATAATTGTTTTTTCAACCTTTTCATCTATTTTTTTCTTCAGATTTTTTGCTGAATAGTGCCCTGGGGGTAATTCAATTTTAAAAAGTATTTTGTTGATATCGTTTTTCAAAAATATTTCCCCTTTATTTTTCAAATTATACCACGAATTTGGAAGCGTGCATGACAGCAATGAAACACTTTTCGCTTCTGGAATTGTTTTTTCAAAAAACACAGTGATCGGGTTCTTTGTCGCGGTTATTGTGAGCACAACCATGATATATTTATTGTAAATTTGCATTCAATTAAAAATTGTGCCCACCAATGCTTCAATGTTTCCTTGAAAGTTGCCTCCAAGATTTTGTGGCCGCGCTGTGTTCCCCGTTTTCCTTTTGAAGGCATGCAGCCTCCTCTTATGCGCAGTTCGTTTTGCCATGTTCATTCCACACACATAATCTTGGGTGGTCTCTGGGCCACAAAAAATTTCCCTTTTTCTGACTTTGCATACCCGGCGACAAGTTGGAGCCTGGTATGCAAAGTCAGAAAAAGGGAAATTTTTTGTGGCCCAGAACCACCCAAGATTATGTGTGTGCTCATTTAACCCTTCGATGATAATTCAGTTTTCGGGTCTCTACCCACAAATTTCCTCGATCTGCATTTTTACTTCCCACAATAAAACAGTAACATATGAGTTTTGTTTCTGTGCCTTATATACCTTCACTTGTTTGTCCAGTTTTAGCATGTCATTCTTGGCAAGTTCAATGTACACGGACCCGATTCTGTTCCCTGGGCCACGTGACCCTGAATGGAGCATGAACCACACCCTGTCCTCTTCGTCAAGACACATCTGAAAGAGAATTATGCATTGGTCAGTTAAGATAAAATTAATAGCAAAGATTAAGAGTGGAACATCAAAATGCAAGCTTTCAGCACTGCAGACAGGAAATTTTTAGAACAAAAAAATCTGAAAGCAAAGGTCACACTACACATTTCCATAGTTTGGCTAGAACCTGTATGTCGCATATTGTAGAGCCAATTACCCATAGAGTAGCAGCCATGGACAGACTTTCCTGACTCAAAATCAGTCTATTACTGTTGTGTTTACTGTGATCAGGGTCCCAAAGTGGTTTAGGCTGCTGCTGGCTCCAGGGATCCAAGCCCAAAACAGCCAGTCCTCCTGGTTCTCCAAAAATGAGGCTCTAGGCGCTGTGGCAAACATTGTAGGGTGGCATGTTCTGGAGCAATGGGCTCCAAGTAGAAAAAAAAAGGGGGCTCAAGTTTCAGTTCTCCACAACACATTCTTGGTGCAATGCAAATTATAGGATACATTTATTTAACATGGAAAATATTATGTTTCTATTTTCTAGAATAAACTTAGGAAACAGTATACCCAAACAACAAATTACCTCAATGAAGTGATTTCCTGTGCCAAGAGTGCCAAGATGATTGGCATTGTTCTGTGCCTTGGCCATTGGTTGTCGGTTGCAGATGTATTCATACTCTTTCTTTAGTTTATTCCACTCCTTCACTACAGCATCTGGAATGCCACTTGCTTTCCAAGCTCCAAGATCACCTTTTCCTCCCTGGGATCAAAATAAAAATAACCCATTACTGATAACTAACACATGCACAATTTCAGAATTTGGTAAGATAAACATAAACCAAGACTAAATCTCTTAGTTGTCTATGAGACATGACATGACTTTCAGATGTTCTTCAGTGCTTGTTTATTGAATGCCTCTAGTACACTGTACTCCTAGGCTACTTTGAATTTGAACATCTTCAGTAGATTCCAATAATTATCTACTCTGCCCCCTGTTGTCCTGCATTCCTGTTCCCTGTTTCTATTCACCAGGGTGTATTAGCACTTGCTCCCTCATTCAGTTTTATGCGTGCTCAAAGGGTTAATCTCCTTACTGGCAGTACCTCACCCCAGGGTGGGGAAGGGTACTCCCTGAAGTGGCCAAAATGGGAGAGTCTACCCAAAGGGGCGACTGGTTACCTCAATGGGTAGAGCATGTTGGTCTACAGTGTGGGAGGTCTTGAGTTCAAACCTCAGACTGGACCAACACTCAGGGGTTTAAAATAACTGAGGAGAACGTGCTTCCTTTGCAATGACATCTGCAAACAGTTAGATGTCCTAGTCTGTAGGCCCCATCGCCAGTATCACTGCTCCATTCAGCAGGCCTGTAGGTATGTTAAGAACCCACACACCAATCGTAATTTTGAGAGTAGGGCACTGAGTTCTGGTGTTGTGGTGTGGTCATTGCACACCTTGAAAGCTTCACACATGAGCCTCTGACTCAGGAGAATTGGGCAACCACTGCCTGCTCTTTGAAGTGAAATATTTGCCTTTGCCTTTTTTGATTGAGGTATCTGAAAGTGTGGGGAAAGAAAAAGGAAGGGGAAGATGTCATTTAGGCATTTAACTTTACGGCTTTCAAAAATCTTGAACAGATACACCAAACAGTTGATTCATCTGAGTATTTAAATAAGGAGTTACAACATTAGACAATTTAATAATTTGTTTTGTTTCTTAGCTGCTACACCGTAAAATAATTTGAATAACATAACATAATTTTTTCCAAACAATGTACCTGATTGGTTCGACCGTGTGGTACAGCCTGTTCAATAGCCTTCCGAAGGTTTATCAGTGAATCTGGCAGCTGTTTTGATGACATTGTTGTCCTCACTGCCATCATTCCACATCCAATGTCCTTTAGTAAAACAGCGAATAAAATACTTAATTACTCCTATCATTACCAAGTTCAAAATCTAGATAATTTTCAATATTGATTGGCAAACAATTTTTATATGTCAGTATTACAAATTTGACAGGCTGATAAGCTGGATCCTTTACATGACTCATGTGCACCATGAGTGTTATGCAAGCTGCAAAAAACAATTTATTAATAAAGTATGTTAAATAAATTAATTTAAAAATTATCTTCCCATCAATTCTCCATTTTGCTAAAAAAGTTACTTGCTTGTTGTTATCTAAATCAGCATCACCTAGGGAGCAACATTTAGCAACTCGAAACTGATTGGCTTTGCAGGCCTTAAAGAAGACCTTGATTGAATGCATGAATAGCATATCATGCATTACTGATGGAGAGTCGAGTATAGATAGTATAAGCAAAGTCCTCAATAATTTTTTGGTTGATATTCTATGTTTCAAAGATCAGTCACTTCTAGGGTTATGCTAATAAAACAAAAATATAGTTGTTTACTCTTGGTTTATAACTTTACTTTGATGGTTGGCTTGAGGTGCTGACTTTACCCCTGTAGAGGCCAGGTTATGAGGCGAAATGCATGTCCTCTGTATGCACCTCAATGCTGGAAAATTCAACACAAATCTTGTTGTTTGTCAGCACTTCATCAACCTCCACGTCACAGTCAGGCAATCCCAGAGCCTCCTTATCACAGACAGAAACCCAGAGCTTGTGTTCTACATTGAAGCTATCATTAATCAGAATTATTACTCACCACCCCAACTGCTGCTGGGATAATCGCATCAACAGTAGCAACCACACATCCTACACATGCTCCCTTCCCAAGGTGCATATCAGGCATTGCTGCCACATGCGAGTGGATGATTGGCAACTTTGCCAATGAAAGAAGTTGGTCTGCTGCATCTTTTTCAACAGGAACACCTTTCACCCAGGCTTTAACTGGCAAACCTTTCTAGAAAACAAAGTTGGCACACCTGAGGTCCAGCACCACATACCTGTCTTAAGACCCAAATTATTCCGGCTTACACGCATCACATTTCTTTAGGAAGAATATTAAAAATGTATGATACTGAATGATACTAAAAATGCGTGATACTGAGCTCCTGCATTATAGTTTTGAATGTGATTGAGAGTTCAATCTGGCTGCAAATTCTGATACTGTTTTTGCAGCATACTTTTGCAAACTGTACATGCAAACAATACGAGCAACACAGCATATGAGAAATAATTTTAACAGAAATTCACACGTTTTAACAATCGCTGATCGGGAAATGGGCTTTGTTTGTAATACTTCAGACTTTGGGAAAAAACACGTGATATTGTTTACAAATTGCAAGCGAGTGAACATCGTCCCAATTAAGATTCTGTTGTTTGCTTACGTTTTTTCCCTCGCCAAGAATCACATAACTCAAACTCCTTTTTATCACTGATCCTCTCCTGAGTAAAGGCATCAGATGATTACGGTCACTTGGGAAAGAGAACAGACACCGAACCTTCCATCGCCACATTCTCGTGTTGTTTTACGTCAGGACGTCAGTTGGTTCCAGTCCTACTCGTTTGTTGAAAGTCAGGGTTTTGAATACAGCGAAAGCAAAAATGTGGGAAATTCTACTGCAAAGGTGAAAATGACGGCGCATGCGATAAAGCAAAATTCTCACATTGTACACCTTCTGCAACTTTTACACCTGGCATTGTTTTCTTTGTATTACTTATGGAGAACGGAATAATGGATATAATTTTACAACTGAATTTTGGGCAAAAATCCCATATGAAAACAACAGCATAACTGAAATTTAAAGATAGCCTTAGGCTCGATTACCAGCCTCTGTTTGGCAACCAGTGCCCACTGGCAGAAATCAAAGCTAAGATAGTCCTTCATGAGCTTTAATCACACGGCGGCCATGTTGAGTCACGTGGGATTGAAAACTTTTGTTTTGCCACGTGGAAACTCGTTTCCAAACATTTCAACTCGAGGCTCGGGGTACGAAATCTATTGTCTATGGCCAATATGGCCGCCGTGTGATTAAGGTCCAATCTGAGATGTCAAAAAATAAACAGCTCTGGTGAAAGAAACAAGATAAGTTGTTTTTATTTGAACTTTTTTTGGGTTTTGCATTAACAAAGTAGCTATCGCCTAGGACGAGAGGCACACTAGATTTTAAAGTGTGTATGTACTTGGTTCAAATACATACTACATCCAACCACTATCTATATTTGTTCTTGGCAGCTCTGATATTTCAGATCCTTGACTATGCATAACCAACTGGCTAGCTTATATGTTACACATGTTTATTTTCAATTTGCAGTATGTCCTTCTTTGCCAAATATAAAGTATCCACATAAGTAAAGCAGTAATAAACATTTTAATTTTAAATTAATTTTAATTTAATTTTGACAAATTTAGCTAAATATCAAATCCTTACAGTTCCTTTTCTCTTTAAAATTAAAGTACTCAATTTTCAAGTTCTTTTGGTCTTGTGCAACAGAGGTGTGGGGTAAGAAATTGGAACTTACAGTCTTACAGTGAACCTGTTTACCCTCCTACCATTACCATGGCAACCACAATACAACAGCCTGTGAGACTGCAGCGAAAAGACATGCACGTTGCATAACCTATGCTGTAAGCAAATGCTACTAAGTTCCTTTTATGAAACTTTTTAGTCATTCCTTTTCCATTACTACCCACTTTCTGGTCAGCCCTAATCTGATTCGTCTGCAGACTGTCCAATCAAATTTCTTACATCTAGAAGATCAACTAACTTGTTGATGTCATTACCACAAGACAAATCAACTATGTCAGTTGGCAGTCTGCTGAGGTGAAAAGGATTAGGCTGTACACCTCCTGCACATGTGACATACTTGAACACACCTTTAAACTCATCATCATTATCACTGATTGATAAGGCGGGGTCAGTAAGCTCATCCCATGTAAATAAAAGGGGGTCTGTCCGAGCCCCAAATGGATTAAAATCAATAAGCAAAATTCCCTGGGCTGAATGCCTGTAAACATCAAATGTATATGAACTGTCGGGAAATTTATAAACTACTTTTTTCTTGAAAAATTTTGCTATATCACTACAAATGTCTTCTTCGTTTTGTTCAATGAAGTCGTAGCAACTTGCAGTGTCTCTCTGAGAGATTGCCACCAGCTTGTGATCTTTCACAAAACACCGAAATTCCATTCCTGGATTTATGTCCTTCCATTTGCGAAGTATAAGCTCGAAACCGTCCTCCAATTCTCCTTCTCCATCTTCACAGTGCTTGAAAGTGTCAAAGAGTGTTCTGGAAATGTTGTCCGAACTCTTGAGTAGAAGATAAATGTCATTTGGGCTCTTGCAATTTAGTGTACCGTCACAAGAAATCCACGAGGCGTCCAACGGAGAACTCCAGTTTAGTTTAGGAAACACAGCGCCGTCTAATTCAATTATAGCTTCTTTGATTCCAGAATCAATTTCATTGAATTCAGGAGCTATGATCGTTTGTTCGTTTGGATCCTCTTCTAAAGCCTGCCATTCTTCAGAATCGCTTTCGATTTCTTCGTCTGAATCTCTTGTAACGACAGGTTGACCAGGTAAGACAACATCATCAGCCTTCAGATAATCAACAAACTCCTTCGAAAGCGGAATAATCCGGCTTCTGATTGTGATGTTCTTGAACTTCGGGTACCACGTTGAAAAGTTGCAATTCAACACGAAGTAATGCAAATGAATCGTCTATGGCTTACACAAATATATCTTTATCAGTTTTATATCCCTGATTTGATACGTCTAGCAAATGATGTAGAGGAAAACCCAGGGCCTACTGTTTCAAACGTAGATTCCAATAAAACAGTAAATGGACTGAAAAGAAAGTTTGACAATGAAATTCAATCAAATGTTGTAAAAAAATCAAAGATGACAGAAACAAATAAGTCTGACAATACAGTGAAAAATACTCCAATTCAGTCAAAGGTCAGCAAATTTCTTTTTGCCCCATGCAATGCAAAAGAGCAATCATTATGTTATTCGCTGCTTAATTTGCCATCAGTTGTTAACCCCCTTAATGTATCTCAAACACCACAGCAACTTGGCAAACCATCAAAACTTAGAAAAACACAAGGTGATGGAAACTGTTTATTTCGTGCAATTTCATATTCAATTTCTGGCCGGCAAGTGCATCACCATATTGTTAGAAGCAAGATAGTGGAGCATATGAAAGCCATTGAAAGTGCATTGCGACCTCACATCAACAGCTCTTTAGATAACTATTTAACTCGCAGTGGAATGAAAAAGCAGAATGTTTGGGGGACAGACATAGAAATTCTGACAGCTTCTTCACTGTTGCAAACAGACATTTATGTATACACTAAAGTAGGTTTAGGTTATAAATGGCAAAAATTTTCAAGATCAATGTTAGGTGAAAATATTCCCCAAAATAGAGGTGCCCTATATTTGCAAAATACAGCTGGTGTGCATTATGATGTTGTAGTTAATGTAGATACTGATGTAGTTGATGTTTCAAATACCAGTCACAACTATTCTGAAAGAAGCCAGTGTGCAAAAAGTTTTGATGCTGCATCACTTAGGAGTAGTAAGCAAAATTGTAGACAAAACATAAACACTGAAAGACTAGATAAAACTCCCTCCAAAATTACAGCAAATCCTGATCACAGAACAAAGTATGATTCATTGCAACATAAAGACCTGAACTGTGAAATTCCAACAAGACAAGTGCATTGTTCTTTCCTCTTCGCACCCTGCAGTGCAAAAGAGCGATCAGTTTGTTGTTCACTGCTTAATTTGCCATTAGTTGTTAACCCCAATAATATTTATCAAACAACACAGCAACTAGGCAAACCATCAAAACTTTACAGAACACAAGGTGATGGAAACTGTCTATTTCGTGCAATTTCATATTCAACTTCTGGACGGCAAGTGTATCACCATATTGTTAGAAACAAGATAGTGGAGCATATGAAAGCCATTGAAAGTGCATTGCAACCTCACATCAACAGCTCTTTAGATAACTATTTAACTCGCAGTGAAATGAAAAAGCAGAATGTTTGGGGAACAGACATAGAAATTCTGACAGCTTCTTCACTGTTGCAAACAGACATTTATGTATACACCAAAGTAGGTTTAGGTTATAAGTGGCAAAAGTTTTCAAGATCAATGTTAGGTGAAAATCTTCCACAGAATAAAGGTGCCTTATATTTGCAAAATACAGCTGGTGTGCATTATGATGTTGTACTTCAAGTTTGTACCGATGTAGCAGACATTTCTTACATGTGCATCAATTTCAATGAAGATAAACAAAAAAATACTTCCACTTGCAATGAACAAAATCCAAAATTACTAAATGACACAAAAACACACAGTCAGACAGACTATTTTAATTATAATGTGCAGAGAAGACAAAATCATACATCTGCAAGTGCCAAAAAGTTTAAGGCAAGTCCCCAAAATTCAAACAATTCATGCAAATCAACCCAAAGCTCCAAACAAAAGAACAATAACAAATCAGACCATAGTTCAACCTTTAACATCAGTGAAAAAGACAATTCTAATGAAGAAAAGCAGAAACATACTTCCACCTGCGATGTTCAAAATCCTAAATTGCTACATAACTCACAAACACGAAGTCAGACAGAGAATTTAAGTTATAATGGTCATAAAAAAGATGACAATTGCCAAAGAAATCGTGCATCTGCAAGCTCAAAGAAATTTAAGGCAAGTCCAGAAAATTCAGACAATTCATGCAAATCCAATCAAAGCTCCAAAGAAAAGAGCAATGACAAATTAGATAGTAGTCCAACCGTTAAAATTGATGTAAAAAAACATATATCAAACTTTCAAAAGTCTATTCAGTTTACTCTATATCAATGCCAAACATGTCATGAGGCATGGCCTTTGAAAACCAAACCAAAATCACCAGCCACATATGTTTGCCAAAGATGTAAAGCTGATAAGGGTACTCCCAAAAAATTTTCTGCTGGTAATGACATGATTCCAAAAGCTATACCCAAAGAACTACAAGGTTTAACACAAATAGAAGAGATGCTGATTTCCCGTGCGCTTCCAATCATGAAAGTCTATGTGAAGCCAGGAGGTCAGCATGGTTACTCAGGACACTGTATAAATTTACCTCAAAAAGTTTCTGAGTTAGCCCAGTCACTGCCAAGATTCCCAAAGAATATCCCGCTTATTATAGTAACCATGAATGGAAAGAATAACAATTTCAAAGATGTAATCCTCAGGAGAAGTAAGGTTGAACAAGCCCTATCCTGGTTGATGAACAACAATCCTCATTATGAAAACATTATACTTGATTCAGATGCCTTGAATTCGTTACCAACAAATGGCATTCCTGGTAATCTGCAAACAATAGACACTGTTGCAGCAGATGAATGTTGTGAAGATCAGCCAAATGACAGTGACCATGACGATGAAGAGTTAATTGATAAAGAAACAGATACAAGTAGTTTCCTACCTCAAAATCAAAATGGTCAACTCGAAAATGATGCAATTCAAAATACAATTGCACCGGAGAAACTTAATTGGCCCACTGTTGAAGATGATCCACTCAATGAATATACCACCCCGTTCCTTGCCACTTTAGCTTTCCCAACATTATTTCCAGATGGCAAAGGTGACCCAACAAATCCATCTTTGAATAGGGATGTTTCGTTTGTTAGCAGAATTCAACATTTGCTAAAATATGCTGAATGTATAAATGACAAATTCAATTTTAGGTTTGCATCACATCCTAGGTTTTCCTATTGGGCTCTAAACTTGATACAAAGGAAACGAACTTTACAGCAATCAAGTGTTTTCTTGAAACAAAATCCTGGTGAGGCACACCTGACATTAGAAGAACTGCAAAATATGGCGAAAAATAACACATCAAAATCATTTATGACAAAATTGTCAAGATATGTGGGAAACATTACTGGAAGCTCGGCATACTGGCACAGGGTGCAACAAGATTTAAAAACCATAATAGCTTATAAAGGAGCACCAACAATATTTTTCACATTCTCTTCAGCAGACATGCACTGGCCAGAACTACACAAACTTTTCTGTTCAAATGTTGAAGACCTTACCCCTCAAGACAGAAGGAGACATGTAATTGATAATCCTCACTTAGCTGATTGGTTTTTTACCAAACGTTTGGAAAGTTTTGTTAAGCACTGGTTGAACAATTGCCTCGGTGCAGAATGGCATTGGTATAGGTATGAGTTTCAAGCACGTGGAAGTATTCATTGCCATGGTGTAGCAAAATTAAAAAGTGATCCAGGCTTATGTCATTTAACTGACAAAGCACTTACTAAGGGTTTTCTTGCAGAGAAGTCGTTTATAGAAACAGCAGATCCTAGTCTCTTAAGTTGTATAAAAGAAGGCAAAAATGCTTCAAGCCAAGTTTGCCAGTTTGTAGACTCGCTAATATCAACATACAATCCTTGCAACCCCGATAGTGAACTTTGGATTAAACCTAATATTCATCCTTGCAAGAAACAACATGCTGATATTAATAATTTGGATAGTGACTATGTCGACCTTCTAAATACTGTCCAGCGACATACACACTGTAGTACGAAATATTGTTTAAGATATGACCCAGTAAAGGAAGATCTTCAGGGTCGCTTTAAGTATCCATTTGATTTGTGTGAGAAAACAACATTGGTGTTTGAGCCTGTGCATACCAAAGATAAAACACCACAATTCAAAGCAAAGATAATTACAAAACGGAATGATTCAAGATTAAATAACCATCAAAGAATTCAGTTGCAAGGATGGAGAGCAAACTGCGATATTCAAGTAATAATTGACCATCATAAATGTGTTGAATATCTTTCAAAGTATGCAGCGAAAGGTGAACCAAGGTCACCCATGGTAACTAATACTTTCAACTCTGTTATAAACAACACAGACTGCAAGTTAGATCCGCAAAAAGCTATGAAAAAGGTCATAATTGAAAACTGTTGGTCAAAGAGACTTTAGTGCACAGGAAACTATGCATTTGTTGTTGTCATTGAAACTCTACAGTAGCACATTCACTGTTTTACCTGTTAGTCTTAATGGCTCCCGAAGAATAAAATCAAATGTTGGCGACACTTCACTTCCGTGTACTGATGATTCTTTACTAGATATATATGCAAAGCGCGGTAAATTTCAAAATGATTTTCCTGATATACACAATCTAAATTTTGTGGAATTTGCCACTAAATTTAAACTAGCAAAAGGCAAGCTTGTTCATCAGTCACAAAACATAGTTCCAAAAATATTTCCAAATTACTCGCCAAACCCTAAAGGAGACAATTACAGTTTGTATTGCAAATACCAGTTACTAAAGTACAAACCATGGCAAACTTGCCAAAACAATGCCTGGAACAGTACAGAACCAAATGCTGAAATTTACATCAAAGCATGGCACGATTTCCTTTGTTCTCCATCAGCTCATTTACAAGTTCCAAATTGGGAACATAAGCTACAAAATGTCATGCAAAACATTGAACTAGAAACTGACAATGACCACAGCTACTTTGAAGAAGAAAAGATTCAAGAGGAGTGGATGATTCTTTCCAATTTTCATAAAACCAGTGCCAATTTGTCTGATTCAATTACAGGCTTTGAAAATAGTTTGCAATACTGGCAGTTACAGAAAGAAAACTACAGCCAACAGCAGATTTCAGAAATGCCAAACTGGATAAATGCCCAAAAGGATTCGTTTCCAGAACAACAGCAGCTATTTCAAGGTGTAGACATAGATTTATTCAGTGATGAACAAAGACTTGCCTATGATATTATAACCTCTCACTCAAACAAACTAAACCCAAAAGAACCATTGCGGCTGATTATAAATGGTGTGGCTGGAACTGGAAAAAGTTATTTGATAAATGGAGTATACAACCACCTTAAGAATAAATGCATTGTTACTGCAACAACTGGAAAAGCATCTTATAATATCAATGGAGTAACAATCCATTCTCTATTGAGATTACCAATCACTTCAGCAACTCAAAAAGATTTGACAGGGCAAGCACTTTCTCGAATTCAAGAAAGACTACTACATATAGATTATTTGTTAATAGATGAATATTCTATGCTGGGCCAAACTACAATGGGTTGGATTGACAGACGTTGCAGACAAGCAACTGGATTACAAGAAATCTTATTTGGTGGGATGTCAGTTATTCTTATCGGGGATCCTGCTCAACTTCCTCCAGTTGGTGATAAGCCTTTATATCACGCAAAACCTTCAACCACTACTGGAGAACAGGGTTATTGTGCCTACCAAATGTTTGTTCATGTTGTTATTCTTTCGCTGAATCAACGAGTATCTGGCTCCAATCAAGATCAAATTTTGTTTAGAGAATTGTTATTCAGACTGCGTAACGGAGAAACAACACAAGATGATTGGAAACAGTTGTTAGCTAGACAACCTTCCAAAGTTAGAGATATTGACAACTTTCAAGATGTTGCACGTTTATATTACACCAATGCAGAAGTAGCAGCGTACAACTATGACTGTTTAGTTAAACTAAACCAACCTATAGCAGAGATAAATGCAAAACATTCAAGTGAGCAGACAAAAAGAATTGGTGCTGAAGAAATGTTTAATTTGCAACCAAAACTGCTAATCGCAAGGGGTGCCCGTGTAATGCTAACAAATAATCTCTGGCCATCAGCTGGGCTCTGTAATGGTTCCACAGGAACAGTAGTAGATATTATTTATGAAACAGGTCATCAACCACCCTTATTGCCTATTGCAGTAATTGTTAAGTTTGATAAATATTCCGGCCCATCAATGACGAACATGCCAGACTGTGTTCCTATTCCACCAATAACAGCTACTGTTAACATTGCAAATATATACTGTACATGAAAGGCAACAAATTCCCTTAACTCTTGCTTGGGCATTAACAATCCATAAAAGTCAGGGAATGACCTTAGACAGGGCCTGGATAGATATAGGTAAAAAGGAATCAACATCAGGTCTTACATATGTTGGAATCAGCAGAGTACGTAATCTGTCATCTTTAATAATTGAACCAATGACTTATGAACGGCTTTCACATATTAAAAAGTCAGAAACTCTGAAGTTCAGATTAAAAGAAGAATCACGACTTAAAGAACTTTATTGCAAAACAGCGAAAATAGACTGGAAGCAGTGTTGAAATTTAAGAGTACTCTTCATTATATCTTAAGATATCACAGTTATGCTTTTGAAGTTCTTCAAATATTGACTTTATATTGTCTTTTATTTCTCCAGTTACTGCTATAATTAACAATGAGTCAATCACCAGGTGAGAACTGTTACCAAGGATGACTTATAACAATATGAAACTGTACAATGTTATAACTACCAGCTACTGCCACACGACTTGTTGCAATGAAAGCTTAATTTAAGATTTGAAAAAGCAATCATTCTATTCATGAGATAGAAGAATAAGAGTTTGGGGAACAGCTGATATTTTAATTTGCTAAACCATTTACCAATAGATAATAAGTTTGTGAAAAACAATGGAAATCAATCTGATTCCTGGGCTCTCTTTCTGAAGAGAGACCCTGGCTATGAAACTGAATCACATCACCCCCTGACATGAACTTCCTACATTTGCAGACAAAAAGCCAGGGACATCAACAGATCAGCAAGGAGGTAAGTACTTTACTTGCTCTATAAAAGTTAACCAACCTTAATAAAAATTGCTCCTATTAGAAGTGTATCAAAGAACTATCCAGTTAAATTGATTTTTCTCAGTTTACATAAAGTTAATGTGATCTCAAAATTATTGAAATTTCCTTGCTTATTCCAAGAGCAAAACTAAAATTATATGCTTGCCAATGATGATAATTACCACACTATTAGAAATTGATGGTGAACTATTAATATGATGAACCAGTGGTTACAACCTATGACTTTGTACAGATGCAACAGTTGTACCTTCTCTGCTATAAAAATTTCAGCACATTAAAATGGGCTTAAATAAGTTTTGAAACGTCATATCCCGTATTGTCAACAATATGCATGTCTTAGCCCAAAAGTTCTTTGTTAAGTATGGTTTCACACAGTACAACAGAAAAACCTTCATATAATTCCAATAGTTGGAAAGTCACCAGATGTATTAATCACCATTTCGCATTGATTTATTTCAGATACACCACTCATTTGTTATCTTCACAATTTGTCAAAGATGAAAGTCAGTCAGGCAAATAATGATTATTTCGATGTGATGCTGCAAACCAAAGACAGAACTCTGAGGGGGGTTAGCTTTTCACCTGAAAAGATGAAAGTAATGAAATCTCGGTTTGAGTCGTCATCACCCATCAAGCTAAGCAGCTATGCATTAAAAAGAAACCGATATACTGATAAGGATGAAGTGCATATAAACAAAAGAACGAAGATAACAGATCCATTGGCTTCTGAACTTGATTTTGACATCAAAACAGTAAAATCTGACGAAGACTTAGAAACATTGACTACAATCAATGACATCATAGAGCACAAGACAAAGAATACCAAAGTTAACATTGCAGGTCGTGTCTCCTTTGAGGGAAGTCCAGAAACGATTCAAAAGGATGGTAAGACACTCAAAAAACTTGAAACAGTCCTAACCGATGAAACTGGCTCCATAAGGCTTGTTCTGTGGGAAACAGACATGCACCGTGTACAGAATGGCCAGACCTACAGTCTCACCCAAGCACTGGTAAAGACCTTCAACACCAACAAGTATATCTCACTCAACCGCCAGTCTTCCATAACACAAGAACAGATAACAATACAGCGAACTGACGAAAAGCTGCTTGATAACCAGCTGAACACTGTATCCTGCCCAGTTGATGGGGTAGAAAAGGTAACAACATACCTTTCCTGCAAAAAGTGCAATGCAGCTTTTCCTTTAACTGCTGACAAGAACATTCTCCATTGTGCGAATTGTGGATGTGCCCAGCTTAAAGAAAAATGTCCAAAACGCACCATTGCAAGAGCACTGTTTATTAAAAATGAAGAACAGATCTCCTTAACAATCTTTGACGACAAACTGGTAACATTACATAACATGTATAGACCAGATGCCAAGATTTTGGATTCCAATGACTTGAATGAAGATGATGTGACTGAACTCTTACTGTCTGTTGAAGCAACAATCTTCTACAATAAGAAATTTAACATCACATCAATTAAACAAAAGGAATAATAATAACCAACGTTCACCAACAATGGGAATGACCTTAGACAGAGCCTGCATACATATAAGAAAAAAGGAATCAACATCAGCCAGGTCGTACATATGTTGGAATCAGCAGAGTTCGTAATCTGTAATCATTAGTAATTGAAACAATGACATTATGAACAGCTTTCAAACATTAATAAGTTAGAGACTCTGAAGTTCAGATTAAAAGAAGAATTGCGACTTACAGAACTTTATTGGCAAAACAGCTGAAATAGATTGGAAGCCATGCTGAAATTCAGAATACTCTTCATAATAGCTTAAGATATCACTTATATAAACTCTGTTCTTTTGAAGTTCTTCAAGTATTGACATTTGATTGTCTTTTATTCTAAAGTTGGTATTAGTATTCCAAAATTGTTACTGTTATAGTTACTATTATAATTGTTACTGTTATTGTTATAGTTATTGTTTGTAGTTAATAGTTGTTGTTAACAGGCATAGTTTGATTTTAACATTTTAGAACATATTTTATAGTTGATCTTACAATGTTTTTTATCATCAAAATGGTCGTTTTATACTTTTATTAAAGAACTTAGCAGCATGTTGATGTGTGAAAATCTTTAAATTACTCTGGGAAATTGTAGAATAAGTAGAAGAGGGGGAAAGAAACTAAATATGCATGTGAAGGAGAACCAAGGGAGAAGTTAGTTTGAAAATACATTTCCAGAAAGGGTTCTTCGCAAAGAACTTAGAAGTCTCAATTTACAATTTCTTCTCCATAAACAAAGCAGCGGGGTAGTATTTCACAGGAGACCATAACAATAACCTTTAAAAGGCTACAACATGAAAATCATCTGCATTGTATAAGGATGAAGAAAGGAACTACTAAAACATCCCCCTCCATTGTACAACGAAAAACGTACAATTTAGCTCATGATTTTTTTCTATTTTCATTTTTTGGCTTGTATCTTTTTGGTGAGATAAAATAACACGGGCGGAGGATAAGCAAGCCTGTGTAAAATAAAAACAAACGAAATGTTAGCAAATTTTTATTTTGCACCCATGTCTTTCAAATAACACTAGCACTATCCCATAACAATTCACATTGATTTACCTTAATAACGATTCAAATATCCGTTCCTGTATCTGTTACAATGAAATCTCCATTACACTTCACAGTTTCAAGCAGTCAAAATAGTTCAGTTCATTAGGTCACTGCAAGCATACTTATGTCACCCTCCTTCGGCAGCAATTTTACCATTTAGGTATACTAGTTTTAAACTGATATTGTAAAGGGAAGACGTAAGAATTGATTTCCCAGCTCTTACAACAAGTTCAACATTGGTGTTAGTTTCCAGAAGACTACTTCCCTTTTTCATTTTGGACATTTTGTCAAGCATAAAATTTCCCAACCAAAACGTGATGTGAACAGGTAGCTTCAAATTCACTTATAACTGATTAGGCTTTCTGGAAGTTGACAAAAAGTTTGTTGATATTGATTGCTGTGAAAATGCTTGTACAAGAGACAACGCCCTTAAGCGTGGGCACGAGACCGCGTTCCGTTTTGATATTACGTTTCAGTGTTCTGATAACTTCTGTTATTAACCGTGTTTTGTAGTTAATAATAATAATTTACAAATTTCCGCTTCTTTTTTGAAAGAGGCATAATAAGAAGGAACCTATATTCCTTCATGGAAAAAGAACAGAAAGAACCCATGTTTTCGCAAAAATTATTGATGAGCAAAATTTTATTTATGACCGTATAAGTGTATTACGAGGAATGTCAGTTTCAATCAATCAATCAATCATTAGCTTTATTTAATCACGGTAAAAACAACCATCAGGGCCGGGTTGTTCAAAGCTGGATTAAGATAATCCAAGATTAGTGAAAAATTTGAATTCAGATCAGTGAAGCTTAAAAAGCAATTTCAGTTTATATAGTCCGGCAGATAAGTGAAAAAATGTGCCTTTTATGATAAAAGAATGAAACTTGGCACACTTGTTAAACATCTTCACCCGAGCATTTTTGGATATAGGGCCATCTCAGACTGGTCACGTGACCAATGTGACGTCACTTTGAAATTAGGGGGCGTGGCCCCATATTTTTTACCAGTCATTTTCAAACAATTTTAATGAATTCGTCCAAACTGTTCACCTGATCACACCACACCTACTATTATTAGGGTCAAAAGCTGTCTGACGCCACTTTCCGTTGCCATGACTTTAATTTACGTTACCATGGCAACATTATGGCCTCCATTATGGCCTCCATTTTGGCCTTCACAAATTTTAATGAATTCGTCCAAACTGTTTACCTGATCACACCACACCTACTATTAATAGGGTCGAAAGCTGTCTGAACTCCACTTTCCGTTGTCATGACATTAATTTCCGTTACCATGGCAACATTATAGCCTCCATTATGGCCTCCATTTTGACAAAACGAAAATTGTTTTTTAATGGCATATCCCGAAAACGTTGTTATGACATCGTAAACAAACTCACTTAAAATATTATTTTCGACATGTTGATGGAAAGCGGATCGATACCGCGACTTATTGTAATAATATTTAAGATGTTTAAATCACAGTAGTACATGTTCAATAAACAGATTTAATTTCTGTTCTATGGAATCATTTAAGTCCACTGTAAACGTGGCAGGTGTGGAAGACCGAGAAAAGTGTCGTTTGTAACTGCCTATCATTACAGCTAATAATGTACAGTATTTTCTGACTAGTCCTCAGAACAAAGTCCACCACATTTACAAAGTGCAGTACACTGGAGTTCTGCCTTTTGACACTTGCACTGTCGTCTGCAGCCTTTCTTACAACCACATCGCAGAAGTTCTCTACAAGCCTTTGTAGCTTCTGGCAGAGTTGTCCAGCGAACTTCCCAACCACTTGGTTCCTTCCTTGTCCAGCCCCAATCACTCGGAGGTGGAAGCTCGGGTGCTGCAATCATCACTTGGCTCCAGCAGTAACCAGCCTGGTAGGCTACCCGCTTAGTGTGCAGTATGAGGGCTGCCTTGGTCGGGGGAAGACCTTCTATTGATCTGCCCTTCTGGGTAAAGAGCTGTTTTCGTGCCTGGTTGACACAATCCAAAGTACTGGTGCGGTCGTACAGCAAGATCACAAATCGCTCCAGTGGTTTGATAACGCTTTCTACAGACTCTGGGGTGGCCGCCAAAAAGCAAAATGCAGGTGTAACGTCATCGTAGGCTTTCCATGTGTCCCATGCAGTTCTTTTTCCCCTGCCTCCGAAAAACGACACCGTATCGCAGCCTGTGAAAGCATGGAACACTGGCAAGGCCTTACAGCGATCAGGACCCAAAGCTCTGGCTATCTCATGCGCTGCTATAAAACGGAAGCTTTTTCCGGTACCAAAAGCAATCCATACTTCAGTGTTGCTAAGGCGCTTAGCAGATGACACTGCCAGTACTACCACATCAGTGTCAACGGTGCGGATGGAAACTTTCGTCTTTCCTTCTTTCACGGCATCTTCCAGGTGCAGAATGATCCTTGTGTCTGCTTCTTCATGTGTACATGGAGAAAGCCTTGAGAGATCCCTGGATTGATTACAAAGCACCTCAGAGCGATGTGTGCTGATTATCTGCTTGCTGCTGTCGACGGATGCAACTATGGTGTTTGCAAGGAAAGAGAACAGCTCCACCTTATTTTCATCAATGCGTAGAAACTCTTTCCAGCTCCCAGGAATTGCGGTAGAAGGCTCTACACGTCTTCTGACTCCCTTTCCTCTCTTGCTTCTAGTCTCTGATTTCAAACTGTCTGGGTGGTACTCGTCCCAGACAACGTCTACTCGGCTTGCATGCTGCATTTGAGATACAACGTATGGCAGGAACACTTGCATTGCATAATCAGAGAATGTTTTTGCATATCCAGGTCGTAGCATGTTAACAATTGCTGAGCCGTCGAGGATAATGACATCAACATCAGGTTTGCTGGTCTTCTCTTTGGAGGAGACCAAGTCTTCCAAGCATTTGACTAGATCTGACTTTGTACCACTTCTGATTTTGCCATTCTGGGATAATGCTGGTGGAAATGCTTGGTTTTCATGTTCAAAAAACTCATCCAAATTCCCATTACGCACTTGTGATGCAATATACAGACGAGAAAATAAGAAGCAATCGTTCTTAAGGGAGGTCAGCTGCAGCTGTGACTTGCTCTTCTCTCGGACTGGAGGCCGGCTAAAGAGAGGAAGAGTGTTCTTATTGATGGGATCTGAAATGGGCTTTGTTTGAGTGACAAGTCGCTCTTTGACATAGGTATCATACTGTTCTTCACCAATTTTCTCAATTTGACGTATCGTGTTAATAACCGCTGGATCGGCAATGTCTCTGCTATCTAGTACAAGCAGATCGCTGCTGTTCTCAGTGAACGGATTGCCCATTTCTTCTATGGTGATGGCCAGGCTATTCACATCTCGTTTAAATGCCTTTTGCTCATGTTTGGCCTCCTCGTGATGGCGAACATCCACCTTCTTCCTTTTTTCCGTTGAAACCTCAAACTCTCCAATAACTCTAGCCATCTCCGGTCCAGAAACCATCCACCGCCTCAGTGCAGCAGGGTTCTCAGTGAGGCCTACTGCTCCACCATCATCTTTAACTGTAGCGTTGTTCTGTTCGTGGCCTTGATCAATGGCGATAGCAGAAAATCTGTGTGCGGTTTTCTTGACCACGAAATTTCCTTTCAGGAACTCTGCAAAAACTTCGGGATGTTCTTCTTTCAGTGTTACCATGTCCCGCAGATGAACAGGGATCCACCGAGCATAATGTGTGTGGTCTAAAGCAAAGAACCAAGGCACGATCTTGGTGAGTGCATCCACATAAAGCTTAAAGTCCGCCTCTCTTATTGCCCTTACAAACAATAGCACGGTCAATTCCAGCTGTAGGATAAGCAACCAGAACTTGAATTGTGGATACAACTCAGCGTTGCTTGAGCACCAATCTTCTATCTTATATCATAAAAAGATTGCTTATATCCATCTTCTGTCACGTTTTATTTTACTTTTAACAACTGAGAAGACAACTATTTTGTAGAATTAATATCCAAAACTGCAGGCTATTTAATGAATCGGTTCCCATGGCAACAAATTATTTTATGCCATCACATGTCTGGAACTTTATTATGAAGTTTGGGATATGTTTATGTTTAGTTTCTCTTGGGTTTTACCCCTTTTTTAAAAAAGAAAATCTCAGAAACGGCCAAAAGCACTACCATTAATGACGTCATTTGAAAGGTGACGTAACTGGGGTCACGTGACAAACCTGCGATGGCCCTATATCTAAAAATGTTTCTTAAGATGTGTTCTAACTTTGTGCCAAATTTCACGCTTTTATCATTAAAGGCACAATTTGGCCAAATTTTTTCACTTATCTGCTGGACTAATATAAACTCTTCGGCCATCGTAGCTTGATAAAAACATAACACAAACAGCGGTGATAAACATTTTAATAAAATTCATTTTATAAACTTGACGTTTCGTATGCTAGTCAACATAAAAAGTGTAATTTTAACGGTTACACTTTTAAAAATGTATTTTCACTAGCATACGAAACGTCAAGTTTATAAAATGAATTTTCTCAAAATGTTTATCACCGCTGTTTGTGTTATATTTTAAATCAAATTCAGTTTAATTCTTTTTGTTTAGAATTCGCTGCTCCAAAACGAAAAGAGAAAAGTGCTTTTGAACAAAAGACAAAGAAACCCGGATTAAAATTTAACCTAGAGATAGCGCTAACTGGCCTTCGAACAACTGGGCCCAGGCGTTTTATTGCAGCATCAGTTTTGTATGGTTCCTTTCAAGCATGACGGGATAAATATTGCGAACAAAGAGTGCAAGGATTGTAACATGATTATCAGTTAAAGTGCCTATGAAGAAAAAAAATAGCTGCTTATTTGAAAGGCTTTTCAAACTAAAGAAGAATGGCGTTTTTCTTTTTAAAATGCCTTCTTTTCTTTGCATTTTTGTATTATGCAAATGAGGAATGTGATGACGTCATAAATCGTTCCACGAACTGCAGTAAAGCACTGAATAAGGAATATCTACGGTGGCTCATATAGGACATCAATACATTTTTTTTCAAATTTACATTTGCAACTTGGTTTCCAACAGCAAAAATCCGAGTTGTGTAAATTTCCAAATTTGCAACTCAAATTTCTACCGCAAAAATCCGAGTTGTGTAAATTTTCAAATTTGCAACTCGAATTTCTTCCGCAAAAATCCGAGTTGTGTAAATTTCCAAATTTGCAACTCGAATTTCTACCGCAAAAATCCGAGTTGTGTAAATTTCCAAATTTGCAACTCGAATTTCTACCGCAAAAATCCGAGTTGTGTAAATTTCCAAATTTGCAACTCGAATTTCTACCGCAAAAATCCGAGTTGTGTAAATTTCCAAATTTGCAACTCGAATTTCTACCGCAAAAATCCGAGTTGTGTAAATTTCCAAATTTGCAACTCGAATTTCTACCGCAAAAATCCGAGTTGTGTAAATTTCCAAATTTGCAACTCGAATTTCTACCGCAAAAATCCGAGTTGTGTAAATTTCCAAATTTGCAACTCGAATTTCTACCGCAAAAATCCGAGTTGTGTAAATTTCCAAATTTGCAACTCGAATTTCTACCGCAAAAATCCGAGTTGTGTAAATTTCCAACTAAAAATTTATTGGCACTTTTTTTTATAATAGCTTTTGTCTTCAGCGGTTTTGCTTGAAAATTATATCCAAAAGCCCTATTGTGTAGTTCCAAAAAATATCGATCCATACCTCCCCACACGGAAGCGAATTTTTATAATAACTCCCCACCCCTCAGGAAATTCCAATTAAACGCCATACATTTCTTTAAATTTTTTGGCCTTTTAGAACCCCCACCCAAAAGGAAATTCCAATCCCTTCTTTGGGGGGAGTATGGATACTTTCTGGAAATACGTGTATAGCCAATAAATTTATTCGCAATGCTAAAAACAATTACCTTCTCTTTATGTTAAAGACAACATAAACACTGCATGTAGTTTAAAAGCATTTATGTTTTTGTATTATAATTTCAAGATCGATGGTATGGCAGTAACTAAAATGAAGGAGTCCCACTTTGAAAATCTGGGGTTAACTGCAATGGGAGACCGACTCGCTTTGGTAGCATTTTGTACCCCCCAAAGTTCAAATTTAGATGACAAAGTCGAACGTCTTAGAGAAGCCCTAAACAGCAGGGGAAAGCGCTCAGGTGATCAGTCAAGTGCAGCAGTTCATGGTAATACCAAAAAGGCTACGAAAGCAACATTAAGAGTTGAATTTGGTTGGAAACATTTTAACAATGGCAAGTATATACAGGTGAAAAAGGAAAAGGTGGTGGGAACCGGACAGTGGAGATGAGTAGGATTGCCGATCAAGGCGTAGTAACTAGAATTGCCTATAATTTTTCACCTACACGATTGAGTTGATTCGCCTACTCTAAAGTCGATTCGCCTACACGATATGCCTTGTGGGCTATTGAGTAAACGGGTCTAATTTAATTGTCAATTATTGCAATCATTGATTTTTATTCCAATTTGCGAGTCCTATTGCTGTCTTCATAATGCTCACACCTCTGTATTGGCAATAATTGTTATTCAGTTGTTTTATTTTAATCATGATTGCATTATGTAACGTAATAACTGTCAGTCTTCTGCAATATCCCAAGAGTGAAGGCATCTATAATGTCAAAACCTGTTTTACAACATATGTATGTCATGATTTACTTGTTGTCGACATTGTTTCAGGATAGTGATGATGATGGTGATGGACATGCAGGACTATCTGAGCTGCTGGTAAGCAAATTGATGTATGCCATCAAATAATGAATTACACAACTCGGATTTTTGCGGTAGAAATTCGAGTTGCAAATTTGGAAATTTACACAACTCGGATTTTTGCGGTAGAAATTCGAGTTGCAAATTTGGAAATTTACACAACTCGGATTTTTGCGGTAGAAATTCGAGTTGCAAATTTGGAAATTTACACAACTCGGATTTTTGCGGTAGAAATTTGAGTTGCAAATTTGGAAATTTACACAACTCGGATTTTTGCGGTAGAAAATCGAGTTGCAAATTTGGAAATTTACACAACTCGGATTTTTGCGGTAGAAATTTGAGTTGCAAATTTGGAAATTTACACAACTCGGATTTTTGCGGTAGAAATTTGAGTTGCAAATTTGGAAATTTACACAACTCGGATTTTTGCGGTAGAAATTTGAGTTGCAAATTTGGAAATTTACACAACTCGGATTTTTGCTGTTGGAAACCAAGTTGCAAATGTAAATTTGAAAAAAAATGTATTGATGTCCTATATGAGCTACCGTAAATATCTCTGGAAATATTGGAGCAGTGTTTCTCAAACTTGGCACCGGAAATGTACATCACAAAAGAAACAAAATGAAACCCGCTGTGCCCTTGCCATGGCAACACTCTTGGCTCCAGTCTCTCTCTGTCAAAAAACAAATATCTTCATTTGCAACCCTTTGAAGTGGAACAGAAGGTTCTGCTCAGAACACACATGCTGCCCATATCATCGTAACTCTACTCATTAGCTTGTTGGGAATGGATGATCCTTGGTTAAGACAAAACTGGAAATGTTACTCTCAAAAATAGGTCTCGAGGCTAAACTGTTGCCATGGCAACCTCACAACGTGTGTCTGCTCCAATATTTCTCAGGGGCGGATCTAGGGGGAGGGTGCAGGGTGCGCACCCCCTCCTGAGAAGACCTACTAGTATTCTGCTAACGTCACCCATTAAGGACAGGACACAATAGACGACAACACAGCAACAGGTCGCCCCGTGTGTACTGCGACCTACCAAGCCTAGGCTTGAATTCCTGTAACTTATCACAGTCACAAAATGCTGTCGCAGCTACAAAGAAAATTTAGGAGGCGAGCGTGGCCTGGTGGCCAGGGCGCTGGACCTGAAATCCGGAGGTCCCGGGTTCTAGTCCTCCTCCCTGCTATTAAAACGTATTTGTGTTCGGTGGTCTCGAATTCAACTCCTTCACTCTTTGAAAATAAAAAAAACTGGTCATCGTTTTACACGAGGTGAACTGTTGCAACAACTTGTCCTTATGATCGTCGCAGCGCCCTGCCGCCTAGTTTTTGTACCCGGGGGGGGGGGTACTCTCATATATGGGCTTTATAGGTATGTGCCACGGGATAGGGTATGGTTTTCCGAGGTTCTCGTTCCTTAAATAGGGTATCATTTATGCTTCTTTTAGCATTCTTCACGATGTGGTCCTTAGATGGGGTACCTAAATTTTATTATTTAGCTACTTTGCGAATTGCAGTGCGTAAACAACACGCTAAACGAAAAAGAATCGGTCTGTCAAACTGAAAATGTTACGGAACGACTAAAAGTTGACCTGTTTACACCTTTCTTAGTTTTTGTTTTTTCCTTGCCGTTTGCTTTATCCTTAAATAGGGTCAGAGTTTAGAACCTTCGCGGCACACACCTATCCCAAAAATTTATGGGAGTACCCTCCCCCTTCGGGATTTTGACTCGTTTGATGGTGGCTTAGCACTCAAGCGAAATAACAATAAAAAATAAACAGTATTTTTGGAGTGCTTTCTATTACTAAAAGAAACAAACGTTTCGGGGATAAACCCTTCATCATAAACACTGATGAAAGGGGTATCCCCGAAACGTTTGTCTCTTTAAGTAATAGAAAGCACTCCAAAAATACTGTTATTTTTTATTGTCACTATTCAATCAAGACGTTTACTGCATCTATTTCCTTTAACTTAGGATTCATAAACACGATGCACAACCATGCAATATATATATCTGATTTATCATATATCTGATCATTAATTGTACAGTTGAAGGCTTAGGAAAGATGTTTTTCGACTTTTAACTGGAAGCGAAGCATTTTGTTCAAATTAAAAGCAAATTTACTTTTTTAAAAGATTTGTGATTAAATGCGGTGCAAACGTGAAAGGGGCAACGTGGGTGTTTGACCACTCGTCCGTAGCTGAATGATAAATTGTAAACAACTTTATAACAACTGAAATATTAACATTATTATATTATACGCAAAGATATAGAACTACTTGAAAGTTCTGTGTGTCACAACTGTGTGCGTCAACTTTTAGTATACGTAGTTTTCAGACCTCGGAAGAAATTTCACAAGTGAGAATAACAGAACGAATGTTATGCAAAATTGCACGTCTTCTTCAGACACTTGTCATGCATAATTTAGAATTCCAGATGCACGTACAATATAATTATCCCGCAGGAAGTTTAGAAAACTTGAGAAATCAAGTTCATATTTAAAAATTAACATTAACACGTCTGATAAAAATATACCTTTACGTTATTTTTTTCCGGGCTTTAATTTCAATAATTTTAGATCCGGAAGCTTGAAAACAAACTGTCAAAGCACACGCGTGCATGAACCTCTTTGACGCAAGTGTTTAACGTTGGTAATTAACATTTTGAATTTAAATCATTTCCACGTCTGTAATTTGGTGGAAACATTGATAAAAGAGCACACAATATCAAGGGTGTTTCCCCGAAATAAATATTGATGAAAAATGACGACTAAAAGACGCAATGGTGTAAAATACTAGTCGGCATAAAATTGCAGTGTTAAACATGAGTTTAATTTACTTCTTAAAACACTAAGCCACGCGAAAAAAAAAATGTAATTTAAAGCCCTCTTCTTTTCAAATAATCTCGATTAGAAAATATGTATAGGAGTGTTGTATACTATGGCAAACGAAACCGCGTTTCTCCTCTTTCGCAAAGTCATTCTTTAATTAAATGCGTAAATGGAAAATCACTTTTCGCATAATAGTAAGTTTTGAAACTCTCGGAAAAAAGAAAAAGGAAAAAGAAGATCACTCACATAAAACAAGGGAAAACACCATTTTCAGGTGCAAATTTCGCTAGAACAAATTAAAGTGAAATTACACAAGCCATAACTGTGAGTATAAAAGCAAGTCAACATCAGCATGACGATAAGTAAGTTCAACATCGCATCTTCAAAAATTTTTACAAGAGCGGTGCAAGCTTGAAAATGATCAGTTCTTTTGAAAAGGTGAGAGTCTCAATGCTTTTCTTTTCTTTTCTTTTCTAGACTATTACAGTCTAGTTCTATCTTAGCTTGCTAATCAACACTCGCGTATTTTCTTCTTCATCGGTATCGTCTAGGACAATGTTAAGGCATCTAAGACAATGCTTTGTAATTATCAGTGAGCAACATGTGCACTTCCACTTGAAGATTTTCTGTTTTCTCATCACCCGAGATTGGCTTTACAATCTACCAATAGTGTGGAGAAATTAGACAATGATCACTCTTAGAAACGTCTGTTTCTATGTTTGACCGGATTTCTTTTTTGTGGTCGGAACTCTTCATATAGCATTCCTTACTCAAGCCAACTTGTAACGACTGTTTCCCCGCAAATTTGCAAAAAGAAATTGAATCTCATCATTTTTTTTCTCGATTTCAGCTATTTGCTATCGCTGTATTGTTCAGCGTCATTTCTTCATCGCTCCAAATATCCTGCCCAGAAGTCCATCAAAAACCTCAAAAGATCCTGAAACGTCTCCGCCGTAATTTCATGTTCGTTGAGAAACCTTTAGCCTCGCTGAAGTCATCTCTGAAAATTCCTCTCCGTGTTAGTCGCGATGTCAGTGCAAAGATGCCAGGAACCTCAAAGTGCCCTTGGAGTTGGAGCCAAGATGACAACCCAGATCGTGTCCCTCGATTCCTGACCAAGGCCGTTTGTCCTGATTGTGGGCATTACTGCCGTGCAGTGTTCTATTACCACAGGGGACTGGTGCAGAGGTGTGACGTCAGAACAGGACAGACAGTTTGGAAATGGACAGTGGTTGAACTTCCGGTGGCATTTGTTTACGATCCCTGATAGGAAGCCGGTGTAATTATCATCACCGGATGTATTGACCTGTATCATAACGACTTAACTATAATCAAATATTTTGATATATTGAACAACTTATTGACGGTGACAAAAGTATATGATACTCTTATAGAAAGATATAGGATTACATAAAATAGACACATGTATCACTCTCAGATTTATTTATTTATTTATTTATTTACTTGTTTGTTTATTTGTTTGTTTCTTTTTTCAATATTCACTTACGAGTTCTCCTGAATTTCTAATAAAGCTTATTTAATATATTCAGTGTTCGCGTATATTTGTCTGGTCAGTTCCTATCAAAGTCACTTTGCTGTCATGTGCTGTAACAGTTCACACCCACTGAGATGGACAATGAGTTCCCTTAACGAGCACTGAGAGGGGAGTTTTCTGCTTTTTCAGTAAAACAACACTTAAATGATGCCTGAGTACTCTCACTAATTCATGAAATACGCCTGGAACATCAAGAGGGAGATATATCAAGTAAATGTTTGAAAGATGTGGGTAACCACAATTAGTTTTTAGCTATTTTTCCAAAGCCGCAAGCTAAGGGCCAAGCTAGAAAAGGTCAGCCTGACTTTTTCAAGATGAAATCTAAAGTTCTTGGTGATTTTAGTGATGTCACTTCTTTTAAGACTTCAGTGCACTGGCAAAGTAATTTGTAACAAAACTGGACCACTAGTAGAAGGTTTCCATTGTTAAATTGTGTCTTTTGGCTCTTGACTTTTGAAAGTGATACTCGTGGCATTGCCCCTTTAATTTAGGGTGCATTTCTTAAAAAAAACCAAGATTGGATTTCTTAAATCCGAAAACGGATTTTGTGTTTCTTTGATGAACAGATGAATCCAAGATAACTCGGATCATGGTACATCAAAGGAACCGAAGAATCCACTCTGGGCAAGGATGCTTCGGTTCCTTTGACCTCCTGTCGGGCGCTCTAACCAACTGAGCAAAGAGAACCCGTAGTGAGCTTAGGCCATTTACTAGGTTCATATATGAAACTTGATAAAGATGAAATTATCAATTATGACACTTTTTAGAAAAGCTTTATGAAACGAATTGGAACCTTTTCAGTGGCAATAAGAACACGAATTTTCCAGTATTTGATTACGACCATCAACACTCACCATGCGCTCCGAGCATTTACAAATTAGTGGAAGCTCTACTATTGACCACTAATTTGTAAATTTAAGCCACTTTCACTAACTCGTTAAACAGAGAACGTGAGAGTTGCATGTAGATTCTAAATAGACACACGGAAATTACTCAAATCTCGCGTACTCTGATATATTTTTGACCCCGCTTGTGGAATTTGATGTGAGGATTGAAGAAAACAGGTCTAGTATTGTTCTTTACTTGTTCTTTCTTTTTTGTTTGCTTTCTTTCATTCCCAAATCTCATTTACCCTTGCTTTCAACTGAGGATGATTTAGCCCAGACTGAGATAAATGATAAGACAATGAACACACTTTGGTATGAAACCTTGACCAAACAAATTCTTATATTAAATCTGCGAGTGTGCGGAAACACGTTCCTCTTCCTTCAGTATATATGAAGTTGCAGGCTGAACATCAAGGAAATCCGTTAAATATTCAATACCCACTATGCATAACCAATTAAGATACATGTAGTCACACTAGCAGTAACATAATCACCTAATATTAATAGACCAATTTCGATATTTTAATATTCAGCATAAAACAACAGACATCATTGCGAGGCTCCGGGGAATAAATCCCACAAACTCTATAATTTATACCCCGGGGCCTCGTGCTGAAATCTATTGTTTTAGGCTGAATTTTAAAATATCGAAATTGGTCCATTCTTCCTTTAATTTGTAAATACCGTAATTTTTAATTTGTAAGGCTTAGGGAAATGAGATATGTTAATAATAATTTACAGTATTTTGATTATACGACAAATAAAACTTCTCTTAGTAACTTTCTGGTTAGAAGTGTCAACAGAGAACTTGGGGACATCGTGCACGTTTGACTATTATCGACTTCCGTAGTGGAAGCGATCAATTGTAAATACAATGGCATATTAAGTATCTTTGAAAGTAATGCGCAGCACAAGTCGAGCTAACGTTTAATAATTAAAGCTACTCAAGAAAGAATTCACCCCTAAAAACAAGAGAGATAAAATATAAGAAAAATTCCAATGCTGATCATGCAAAACTGTATGTCTTTATCATTCACTTTGCATGATTTATGTTAACGGTTGTTTAAAAGTTTAGATAAACTTTCAATATATTGTTTCCAGGGGAAGCTAAGAAAAAACGAAAAATCCAGTTGCATGTCACATAGACACGTACGAGTAATAAAACTTTAACTTGGCGATAAGTGAATCTTAAGTGTTATCTATTCTCAGTTGGCTAAAGACGAACTAATTTTAACCCGGAACCGGAATCCGATAGAACTAAATTAAACGAAGTTGAAAGCACGTCAACTTCTGTGACGTAAATTTTTAATACATAATCATAACCACGTCTTTAATTTTGATAAAACATTAAGCAATATCAAGGGCGTTTCCCGGACAGGTAAAAATGATTTAAAAATGACTACTACACGACACAATGGTGAAACATATCGGCGACTTTTGTTCATATTTTTAAAGCCCCAAGCTAACTTTAAATTTTTTCTGTGTCCACGTTTAAAAAATGCTGGCCAAGAAATTGTATAAAAGAAGATGTAAACCAGGATAACTAAAAGTCATTTTATCAAATTAATATTTTATTAAGTGGGTAAACGGAAAATCACTTTTCGAAAGCGCAGACGTAAGTTTTGGAATTTGAGGAAAAAGAAAATAACGTGACAGAAATGTAGTTCACATAACAAATAGGGAAAATACCATTTCCAGGTTTAAATTTCGCTAGAACTGCGTGAAATAACGTAAGCCTTGAAAATGAAAAGTATAACGCAGGTCTGCCTCGGAAGGGGGGAAAGTCTGTTAAACATCGCACTGCTTTTAAGCAAGGTAATAGGCAATTTTTGACGAAAACAACGTAACCTTGAAAATGGGCTTTTGTTGTAAAAAGGTAAGATTCGACTAGCTTTTCTGTGACTTTAACAGTCGAATTTTATAACTTATCTCCTTGATAATGTGTTGGTAATGTGGGCAAAATGTATATAGCGATTATTCTTGACAACGTAACAGTTTTCAGGCTAAGATAGCGTTTTTTTTTTTCAGTATTAACTGTGGTTTTCTTACCGGATCACATATGTATGTGTATTGATCGTTTCGTTTTTGGATTTTCCTTTCTTCTAGATTTAATTCGTTTATATAACTTAATATCGTGTACCTAACTGGTGGCGGAAAAGGAAAAAAATATTACAGCTTGAGATTACAAACACTGCGCACTAGATAAAGTAGACACGGGCACGTGGGAGAGCTACGGGACTAAGCTTGATTAGATAACAAACCTATCACGAACGGAAGCTAAGGAAACTCACAGTTGGAGATTTTGACATTTTGGCGTCCGGAAAAGGGAATACCATTGTCAAGTTAAAGAGATCTTTGCTCATTGGCTGTCAATATATATGTCAGTTGCTAAAAGCGTTAAACGAATTTTATAATTACTTTTATAATAATTATTACTGCAGATCATCCGAAACAACTTTAAAATGTGATGAAACAAATGGATTGGAGAGAGAGTTTTATTCACGTAGGTGTTTATAGTCTGGAATGTTGATTTTTAGAAAAACAGATAATTTAAAAGATTTACACGGGCTTAGGAACTTGAAATACTAGAGAACATTTTGTCGTAAGCCGACAGAAAGTTATGGACAGTACTCGAGCTGTTTACTTTGTTTTTTTTTTTTATTTACTCTTCATCAGTGATAAGTGTGTTGCGTTTTAGCATTGTTAAAATTTGCTGTCACCTCTTGAATCTCCGCGAGAGCTCTCTGCAGTGCACCTACATAACATTCTTCAAGTTCTGCTGTCAGGGGACTATTAAAAGCCTGAAGGATAAGAGAAAGAATTCCAAACAGCTTGTTGGGCGTCTGTTGTGTGGAACTAGTTGGTTGTCTCCGAGTATCTTCTCTACCAGAGGCGCGTTTCGAACAAAAATAATTTTCCGGCGAGCTTTCTTCTCTTCCACACACCACACGATTCATAATGTACGGGGAGTTGTGAGCACTAGCATGGTGTATATACTGATTGAGAGGATCTGTGACCTTTGCGCTAGGAGCGTAACTTGCAACTTCAACCGAGTTGGTTAGATTTTCCACGTGCTGACTTACTGGAATAACAGCAAAATCGGACTGGACTGTTATTTCAGGACGGGGAGTACTCTGCGTTTCCCCCCGGTGATCATGGCATGGTAAGGTTGAAAGCTTTGTTGAATCTTGAAAGAGGAACAACTCATTGTCAAAGTTTGTTTGTGAAACACGAGTAGTGTGAAGATTCTCCGACTGTCCCAGAATGTTGAGAATATCGTCAAGATCGTCTTTCCACGGCGCATGACTGGTACTTTCGCCAGTTCTGGCAATATTCATCTTTGTGCTGTGATCCACGAAGCTCCTAATGTTAAGGAATTCAGACGCGTTAATCTCAGGGTTTTACATTTACATGTGCTGACGGAACTGCATAAAAAAAACCGGACAGTTAACCTTGATGTGCGGGGAGAGGCAATCATTTGAAAGGCAGGAGTGACCCAGATGCTGTCTTCATCGCACTTGGAGCTGTCGGAAATTAGGATAGGCCACAGCACAAACAATTTTAGGCGTAAAAGCCTAATAACAAACGCTGCTATTCCGTGATGGCTGTGTACTGATCAGGCATAAATAATATGGCACGTTTTAGGGTTCAAAAAAACTGAAGTACGCTGCGCTATGCGTCAGTTCCCGTCCCGTTCCCATCCTCTGGTAGATTGTTCCGTAGAAAAGCAACACTATAAAGGAATTTAATGGGGTGGGCACATTTCATGTTAGCAGATAGTTATTTTTAGGGCTATGTTCAATGCCGCCAGTTTAGTTTACTGTTCAACTGAGAATTCCTTCAAGTTTTCTCCACGCAAAGGACAGAAATACAGTATAAGAGACTGTGGTACAGTAAAGAGGGGGGGGGGGGGGTGTTGAAACTGACTGAGTTCATTATTGGTATAAAGTAACACTACCCCTCTCACGCAATAACAAAATTAGTTAAAAAGTTAAGTGACGTACTTTGGTCTTCTGCCAGGTTTCTTTCTCCTGGTCTTGTTGTTTTTCATTTTCATTAGCTTCTTGTTAACACACTCCGGTAACACACAGTCGGTTTCAATACAAGGCGGTATATCGTGTTTGATCCCTGCATGATGAGCGTCTTGAGGTCTTGGTACGTTCATGGTTTGACCGGCCGTGAGAATGGAAGAAGTGATCGAAACACACAAGCTCGCAAAACCTGTGGAATGAAAAGTATCACAATCATGGATATGAGTATCAAAGTTTTACAATCTGACAATGTGAAATTAATAAAAGAACTTTATACTCCACAATTGACCTGTTTCTCGGGTAAGCTTCATTTAGCTTCAAGTAAAAGCGTTCCACTTTTAGTACACTTTTTATTATAAATGATTACTAAAACTCTACGTCTTCTTTCCCGAAATCTGACTTTCAACGGCTTTTTTTTATTTTTTAAAACTTATACACGTGGTCAGAAGGAAAACGAGTACTGCATTAAACCTGTTAAACCGGTCTTGTATTCCTTCCTCGCGTTGTTTGTACCTCAGTGGGGGAGTTGGATTGCTTATTTGAGTATGTTTATTGGCGCGTTGATAACTAGACTCTAGAAAAGAGCACCGCTAGCTATAACATAGCCTTACCTTCTGAATATGAGGCAATCTGCGGTCAGCCCAACTTTCACAAAGCGTTTCTCTGTTTTATATCCTTGGGGTACTCTTTATGGTACTCAGTTTCATCGGGCGGCGCCGGAACACAGTGAAAATAAACAAAGGCAGATTAAAGGAACACGTTGCTCGATGTTTATCAGTTTTCCGGAATCCGTAACAGTTATTTGAGATACTAGAGAACAAACCGTGGGGGTATTGTAGTTTCAAAAACAGCTTACAAACGATCAATCATAAAGCTTACAACTTGTAGTCTTATGATTTACCTTCTTCCTTAGAATTAACTGTACGTGCTCCAAAGCAATAAAACTAAATTCATCTTAGTATAAATTTAAATAAAGGTTATCTTGTGTTATCTCTCACTTAATACTTTCGCGGAATAGGATTGCATTTCGGTCTTTAGTTTCTACCGCGAAACTCCTGCTGTGTTTAACTGACCTGATCGACATCCTGAATGACGGTGGCTCTCAATTATTCCTACAATCTCCTTACATCAAAGGGATAGGCAAGGGTGTAACTAATTTGTAAAAGGTGAACACAAAAGAACCAAAATTATCACTCTGTAATGGGATAGGTGTACGGGCACCTTCGGACTCGCGGGGGCAGGGCTGTAACCTCCCTGCCCGAAAAAAATTCACTATTCCCGAATGTATTTGCATTAAACCTGTACACAACCGCCCAAAAATTGCAACTGCTGTTGCCCGAATCCTGAGCGCTTTGCCCAAAAAATGTAAACAATTTTGGAAACTGGGGGGGGGGGGGGGGCTGCAATCACCATCCTCCCTCTCCCCAAGCCCCCCGGCTCGTACGCCTATGCTCGATGGCTATTTCTTGGGAACCATTAGTGATTATGCACAATTGACTCATATTGATGTTCGCATGACTTATCAGCTAGTTTCACTTTACTTTCTTTAGTTAAAAGTGTATTGCCGGCTAAAAAAACCACTTATTTTTACACGCACGTGACAAGCGGCCAAATTGGATTGCTGAAACAAAAGATGACATTTTCATAACAGTAAAGATCAATTCCCGGAGGATTGTTTTGGGACACTAATATGGCCGTCGTGACGTCATGTGAAAGCACTCTAAAGCCGTTATGATCAGAACTGTGACAACGGCGGCATGGCTCACCTTACAGGAAAGGATCAATGCAGCAATTACCCCCAGAGGAGTATGTCAATGTGCAGTGTTTGTTTAGGCTTAGCCACAACATCACGTGAAAACGCCTAAATGTTTCCGGGAATTCTCGATGTCTTTTATTCCAGTTCTAAATATATGATTTTTTTTCTTAAATATCTTTAAATTGTTCTAAAAAATCTCGAAAATTTTCTTCGTTTTCTTTTTTTACAAGTCACAATAATTCATAAAGCGTTATTTCTTTCATAGCAGCACTGGCCCTGAAGAAGACTAGATGTACTTGTCGAAATATTGGCCCATTAGAAGTGTCCTTTGCCGTAGTACCAGCCTTGTAGCTTTAACTGTTTTTTCTTCTACACCTTACAGCGACGTCTGGTACGAGCATCTCTACAAAGAGATCCGACAACAAGAACTACCGACTATTAAATTACGTTTGTGTGGTTCCCTGCATTCTGAGGTTTCTCTTATACAAAAGTTTTACTTGTTCGGGAAATGCAAAGAACGCGTATCGCAGTTTTCGTGGAAGACCTACAGTACATAAATACTTTATTTATAGATATACTGTAGATCACAAATGGCAATTATGAAAACGCTAATGCGGACCTTGCTAAAACAATAAGAAATACTAAGTTAAGGATTTAAACACCAGAGATAACAACAAACAGAGAAGAAACCAGGATGGCTTCAACTGAGGAAAATTGAGAAAGATTGTAATTGACAGACTTGATAGAACTGAAACACAACATAGGCAACAACAGCAAACGGACAAAAAATAAGGATGAACTGAAGAAGATTGAGAAGGATTGTAATTTGCAAAATTAAACAGTTTAGATAAACTTTTCAAAATGTATTATCCGTGACCAGAGCTCCTTAGCACGTGACATATAAGTCAAAGCGGGGTCAAAACAATCAATAACAAAACATTGCCAGTTATTTCTGCAATTTCTTTATCTTTGTAGTAAAAACATGAAGGAAAGAACAAAGTCTAACAAAGTTTTTATTCTAAGTTTCTGTAGAAAAAATGGGATTTTTATATAAATAAAAGCGGTCAAAATGTCGTTGACTTTAAATCGCGGCTGGGTAAATGTCCACCAATACTGAAAATATTTATATAACATTTCCTTCCATTTCGGAAGTTTTTACTCGTTGCTGTTCTGATAACGAAAATTTCTTCATCTCTACAAGTGCCTGATTGCCCCGATTTGCATCAAAATGCTAGAAAGATACTCAAAAGTCTCCGCCGAGATTTCCTGTTTGTCGCTAAATCTTCTCCCACGTTTCAGACATCGCTGGAAATTCCAAAACGTGCTACTCGTGACGTCAAAGTACCAGGTACCACCAATTGCCCTTGGAGATGGGCATTAGATGACAACCCAGATCGTGTCCACCAATACTGAAAATATTTATATAACATTTCCTTCCATTTCAGAAGTTTTTACTCGTTGCTGTTCTGATAACGAAAATTTCTTCATCTCTACAAGTGCCTGATTGCCCCGATTTGCATCAAAATGCTAGAAAGATACTCAAAAGTCTCCGCCGATGGTTACCTCGGGGTAACCATCTCTTCTGACCTGTCCTGGGGCAAGCATGTGTTTGCAACGGTGAATAACGCAAATATAGTATTGGGTATCATAAAGCGGTCCATTGGAACAAACAACCGGGATGTGTTTTCCCAGCTCTACAAGTCACTGGTCCGGCCTATGCTTGAGTACGCGGCTCCTGTTTGGAGCCCGTACTTGATTAAGGATATTACGGCGCTGGAAAAGGTTCAAAGAAGAGCTTCGCGACTTGCTTTAAGGCAGAAACGAGGCGAAATGAGTTATGAACATCGTTGTAGCTTACTGAAATGGCAAACACTAGAGAAGCGAAGAGAATTCCAATCTCTGGTTCAATGTTATAAGATAGTTTTTGGCATTGATCACCTCTCATTCCCAGATTTCTTTGAGTTTGCCAAAAGTACTCGTACAAGAGCTAACCACGACTATAAACTTTACTTGAGAAGAGCGGTTTGTAATTGCTACAAATATTCTTTCTTTACTCGCATTGTAAGCAAATGGAATGACTTGCCAGGATATGTTGTACATGTCGAATCATTATCTGTTTTTAAGAATAGACTTAAAATTTACTTGAATATTTATTGAATCAGTAGCCATTGAATTTTATCAAATTCTAGAAATTTTAAAATATTTTTGCAAGTTTTTAGTTAGGGAAATTGTTTTTGTATAGGGTTAACCTCACGATTTCCCTTTTCAGGATGTTTTTGTATTTGTGTTAAAGCCTCCTGAATAAAATGTTATGTTATGTTATGTTATGTTATGAGATTTCCTGTTTGTCGCTAAATCTTCTCCCACGTTTCAGACATCGCTGGAAATTCCAAAACGTGCTACTCGTGACGTCAAAGTACCAGGTACCACCAATTGCCCTTGGAGATGGGCATTAGATGACAACCCAGATCGTGTGCCTCGCTTTTTAACCAAAGCCGTGTGTCCTAATTGTGGACATTACTGTCGAGTAGTGTTATATCACCACAGAGGACTGGTACAAAGGTGTGACGTCACGACAGGGGAACTAGTTTGGAAATGGATTCAAGTCAAACTTCCGGTTGCTTTTGTCGACGACTTCTAAAACTAAAGACCTTGTCATATTTATTTATTAAATATTTAATCCAACGACAGTATACACATCAAGTCTGTTAAGATATATTTATTAACTGCATTCACTGCCTCATTATGAAAACGCTAGAGCTTCCAAAAATAAATAATAGCACAAATTCTTCCAACAGCGGTATAGAAAATGTACCTGGACTTGTTTGAGAATTTGTGTGAATACTGACCCAAGAGCTAGGCATTTAAAAACAAAATAAATTAAAAGTTACGTATAGTTTTGTCTACATAAAACTGAATGATTGTGTTTCCCAAAGGAAAAGAATGTCATTGTTTTGAAACGTCGATAGTCGCTGTGGTCACATCTACGCCACTAACTACACTTGGTTCTGGTTAGTCTTTGGTTGCGTGACGTCATACTTAGAAAAGTTAGTGATTGCGGGTTATCCTTTGTTCACGTGCTCGATTCTTTTAATTGACGACGTTTAGGCCAAAACCTAAAAGCTCAATTAACCCTCTAATTTACAACTTCAACTTTTAATAAGTTGTTTTCCCCGTATCTCGCCCGCCTGTGCCAAGACAAGTTATTATGTGGAAAATACTTATTTTACTTGAAAAATTCATTATAATGCACATAAATAGGCTTGTGAAAACTACTTACATTTTTTCTAAAGTTAGTTCCAATTTATAATTCCTATTTGATGATACTATTCATGATACTATAACCATCAAATTGGTGCGAGAGCCGAAAAAAATCGTCTGCCCTCGCAGACTAATTGAACACGTGTTTGCTTGAAGTCATTCGTGATCCGTCCAATCTTAACCATGCATGTTAATCTTTTCATTATTACTTTAATAGTGTGGTCGCCACTTGACACAATGTAATGGAACAGGAGGAAGGTCTAGAATTCTCCACCTAAATCAAATTCGATTAAATCAGTTTAAATGTGAAGATTATACGATTCAAAATTAATCCAGGCCTTGCATTTATTGCCGCGACTACATGCGATACACTGGTGCGACTGGACTGCCCTGGGCAAGCTTGGCCACCGAGAAAGGCCTGAGCCCGCAGTTTTTCGTCGCGAGGTTGCTAAGCAACTGATCACGCCATGATTGCCCCATATATTTCAAAACATTCTCAAGTGATCGCGATAATCTTTGACTAAATGACAAAACCTCGAAACATTGCGAGTGATTTCAGTGGCAAAAATGCATTTGTTGCCCGGACGACAAAAGTGACAACGGCCCCCGGTTATTTTATTCACAGTAAATATCATCCCTTCACGCATAACACTTGTTTTAGCGTGTGGACAACGTCTACCAAGTCACTCTGTGCTGCCATGACGTCATCGATGTCTTTATACGCCATTGGTGTTTCGTCGATGACGCCAGCGTCTTTACGACACTCTACGCCTTCAGTCGCTCTTACGTGATCGTCAATTGTGAACAATTTCTTAGCTTTCGACCGAGACATGGTCCTTCCTGCACCGTGGCTACAACTATGGAGAAATTTTAAAAAAGAATCATTCTATACAGCATAACAAACACTATCACATGCCAAACATGTAATTCAAAAACCTCACACACTAGGGTTACAGACGTGACAGTACTGCTAAAAAGCTTTCATTTGAATGGTCACACACAAGGGTTCCGTCCACAGACTTCCAACTTAGAACCACCCTGTACAGCCTAGTAAACAGTACCGCATGAAAGTACTACTCAATAGCGTTCAGTTGAATGGTCACACACCAGGGTTTCGTCCACAGACTTGCAATTTAGAACCACCTTGCAAAGCAAGGTAATGAAAGTACTGCTCAAGAACTTTCATTTTAATGAATAGAGGGGGCAAGTTTCTAAAGAAACTGTGGTGCTGCGTCGGTGGGAAGTATACCGTAACAATATAATTTGGTTTTATCAACTGGGTTGATAATGTCAATTGGCCACCGTAAAGACATTCAAGAGCTGACGTTTCGAGCGTTAGCCCTTCGTCGGAGCGAATCAAGGAATTGTGCGTCGTGTGTTTTTATATACAGAAAGATGGAGCTTCGCTATTGGCTGGTGCCTGGTAACGTGAAAACTTCGGAATAAATTAGTTGAATGAAAAGCGTTCGTTGATACCGTGAGGATTAAGAGTGCCGATTTGAAAAATAAATTTTTGTTCTAGAGTTTTACGGCTTTCCGTGTTTCCTTGGTGAAGGGAAAGGCCACAGACTGCCATATGTTGCTTAGAATGATTTGGGAGATTGAAGTGTCTCGCGACCGGTTTCGATGCATTTCATTTTAATGGTTGCAAACAAGGGTCTCGTGCGCAGACTTAAAAGTTAGAACCACCTTGTACAGAATAATAAACAGTTCCGCATGAGGGTAATGCTCAATAGCTTTCATTTGAATGGCCACACACTGGGGTTTGGAGAAAGCCTAATGAGAATAGAGCCAGTCTGCGAGTCTGCAGATTATGTGCTCAGAACCCGAAGGTGTGGCGACGAGCTGACGTCACAACTTTCGGAATGTTTGTGATTTTCGATTGGTGGATGCGACTCGGAAACTTTTCGGATTTTGTATGTCACTTCTTTTCGGAATTTGAGTATTAAGCATACCTGTGAAAAGCTTCAGGGTTGCCTTTGCCTCTGACGATAAAAGACCGTGCTCCCATAGAACCTGGTATGATACCTAACTCTCCCTGCCGGGCAGAAACCTGCATGGAAAGAAAGAAAAAAACTCCATACACTAAACACTAAACTACACTTTCTACACAATAACCTTCATTGGGAGCGAAATACTTGCAAAAGAAATTATATGGCGGGTTTCAACAGTAACATGAAAACAAAAAAAAACGTACGTTGAACGAAAATCGAACGTGCAAACCTAAAACGCACATTCTGAAACCTGGAGAATATTTTTCAGGTACATATATTTGAACCCAGTTCATTTTTTTTTACATGCAAGAAAAGTGGTCGCCTGCGTGCAACCATATACTATTTCCTAACGATGATGAAAAACACCCTTGTCTCGTACAATACAGGCAACTTACCGCTCCTTTTCTTGTGAGGAACACGTCTTTGCCAAAGTGCGATTCCACCTTGACATAGTTGTGATGGCAGTTGACAGCTTTGCTTGTTGAATCCACGTCAAATGCCGGCATATCTGCACATTCATGTGCTGCCTTGAGTACATTGGCCATCATCACATTGCGGTTTACTCGGGCAAATTTTTGCGCCCATGTGACCGCAAAAACGTAGTCTTCAAAATTCTTTGAGCCCTCTCTGAGGTATGCTAGATCTTTCTCAACCTGCAGGAAGTAAAATTAAATAAACCATATAAATTTGTTACCATAAATTAATGGGGAAAAGTTAGAATTTATCTACCTTATACCGGAGGTCACGGGTTCAAGTCCCGCTCTGACCACTTAGCTGGAGTTGTTTCTTGGTGGACCCTGGTTCAACTCCTCGGTCATGCTTGTATATATAGCCAACTGGTCTGCCTCCCGCCAGTTGGGATTTTCAAGCTTGTTATGTTTATTTGAAATATTTGTTTCCCTCAGTTTGAGTGGCATGTCTGAGAATTAGCTTGATTAGCTAAGTGCATGACCACTATAATCATTCATTTGACATTTTTTTTTTTGACATTTGACCAAACTATGACAAAATGCAATGGATGAAAATATATGATATTAAAAACATTTACAGGTGTTCTTGAGTGTTGCTGGGAAAAAATATTTGTTCCTTTTTGCCAGCACATGATCCATTTCTTTTTTCCAGCCAGCAATTGGAACAAACAACAAACGCGCGGAAATGGCACTGAAAACCGTTGCAAACCACTCACCAACCCAGTCGCCCTTCCGAGTTTAAATCAGCCAGCGCAAAAATAGTATTTTTTCAGTGACAACTCCTATGAGAAAACATATACTTAATAACAATTTTGCCAGCCAGCAACATTTGCGCCGGGGTACAGATATAATGAGGAACAGACTCGTTGGGTGCCCCTGAAATACGTTTTTACACCACTGGAAACCTACAACTGGTGGTTAGGTTTTGATAAAATTGCTATGCCAGTGCTATATATACACCAAGCTCTGTACTTGTGATTTGGAAAAAATTACAAAAACTATTTTATGGTCACCCTCTTCCATAAAAGATTTGCTTGATATCGATTTCTTTATGTTCTAGGCGCATTTCTTGTTTGGATTTAAGAACTTTGTCCTAATTTTGAGGCCATTTTACCAAAAAAAGTGGGAAAATGCCCGCGACAGTGTCCTTTTAAGGGTTCCCAAACCTATTTTTATTATTATTAAGTATTTTTGAAGTATGCTCATTTAACCCTTCGATGATAATTCAGTTTTCAGGTCTCTACCCACAAATTTCCTCGATGTGCATTTTTACTTCCCACAATAAAACAGTAACATATGAGTTTTGTTTCTGTGCCTTATATACCTTCACTTGTTTGTCCAGTTTTAGCATGTCATTCTTGGCAAGTTCAATGTACACGGACCCGATTCTGTTCCCTGGGCCACGTGACCCTGAATGGAGCATGAACCACACCCTGTCCTCTTCGTCAAGACACATCTGAAAGAGAATTATGCATTGGTCAGTTAAGATAAAATTAATAGCAAAGATTAAGAGTGGAACATCAAAATGCAAGCTTTCAGCAGACAGGAAATTTTTAGAACAAAAAATCTGAAAGCAAAGGTCACACTACACATCTCCGTAGTTTGGCCAGAACCTGTATGTCGCACATTGTAGAGCCAATTACCCATAGAGTAGCAGCCATGGACAGACTTTCCTGACACAAAATCAGTCTATTACTGTAGGGTTTACTGTGATCAGAGTCCCAAAGTGGTTTTAGGCTGCTGCCGGCTCCAGCGATCCAAGCCCAAAACAGCCAGTCCTCCTGGTTCTCCAAAAATGAGGCTCTAGGCGCTGTGGCAAACATTGTAGGGTGGCATGTTCTGGAGCAATGGGCTCCAAGTAGCAAAATTATGGGGCTCAAGTTTCAGTTCTCCACAACACATTCTTGGTGCAATGCAAATTATAGGATACATTTATTTAACATGGAAAATATTATGTTTCTATTTTCTAGAATAAACTTAGGAAACAGTATACCCAAACAACAAATTACCTCAATGAAGTGATTTCCTGTGCCAAGAGTGCCAAGATGATTGGCATTGTTCTGTGCCTTGGCCATTGGTTGTCGGTTGCAGATGTATTCATACTCTTTCTTTAGTTTATTCCACTCCTTCACTACAGCATCTGGAATGCCACTTGCTTTCCAAGCTCCAAGATCACCTTTTCCTCCCTGGGATCAAAATAAACCATTACTGATAACTAACACATGCACAATTTCAGAATTTGGTAAGATAAACATAAACCAAGACTAAATCTCTTAGTTGTCTATGAGACATGACATGACTTTCAGATGTTCTTCAGTGCTTGTTTATTGAATCCCTCTAGTACACTGTAGTCCTAGGCTACTTTGAATTTGAACATCTTCAGTAGATTCCAATAATTATCTACTCTGCCCCCTGTTGTCCTGCATTCCTGTTCCCTGTCCCTATTCACTAGGGTGTATTAGCACTTGCTCACTCATTCAGTTTTATGCGTGCTCAAAGGGTTAATCTCCTTACTGGCAGTACCTCACCCCAGGGTGGGGAAGGGTACTCCCTGAAGTGGCACAAAATGGGAGAGTCTACCCAAAGGGGCGACTGGTTACCTCAATGGGTAGAGCATGTTGGTCTACATTGTGGGAGGTCTTGAGTTCAAACCTCAGACTGGACCAACACTCAGGGTTTTAAAATAACTGAGGAGAACGTGCTTCCTTTGCAATGACATCTGCAAACAGTTAGAAGTTCTAGTCTGTAGGCCCCATCGCCTGTATCATTGTTCCATTCAGCAGGCCTATAGGGATGTTAAGAACCCACACACCCATCGTAATTTTGAGAGTAGGGCACTGAGTTCTGGTGTTGTGGTGTGGTCATTGCACACCTTGAAAGCTTCACACATGAGCCTCTGGCTCAGGAGAATTGGGCAACCACTGCCTGCTCTTTGAAGCGAAATATTTGCCTTTGCCTTTTTTTGATTGAGGTACCTGAAAGTGTGGGGAAAGAAAAAGGAAGGGGAAGATGTCATTTAGGCATTTAACTTTACGGCTTTCAAAAATCTTGAACAGATACACCAAACAGTTGATTCATCTGAGTATTTAAATAAGGAGTTACAACATAAGACAATTTAATAATTTGTTTTGTTTCTTAGCTGCTACACTGTAAAATAATTTGAATAACATAACATAATTTTTTCCAAACAATGTACCTGATTGGTTCGACCGTGTGGTACAGCCTGTTCAATAGCCTTCCGAAGGTTTATCAGTGAATCTGGCAGCTGTTTTGATGACATTGTTGTCCTCACTGCCATCATTCCACATCCAATGTCCTTCAGTAAAACAGCGAATAAAATACTTAATTACTCCTATCATTACCAAGTTCAAAATCTAGATAATTTTCAATATTGATTGGCAAACAATTTTTATATGTCAGTATTACAAATTTGACAGGCTGATAAGCTGGATCCTTTACATGACTCATGTGCACCATGAGTGTTATGCAAGCTGCAAAAAACAATTTATTAATAAAGTATGTTAAATAAATTAATTTAAAAATTATCTTCCCATCAATTCTCCATTTTGCTAAAAAAGTTACTTGCTTGTTGTTATCTAAATCAGCATCACCTAGGGACCAACATTTAGCAACTCGAAACTGATTGGCTTTGCAGGCCTTAAAGAAGACCTTGATTGAATGCATGGATAGCATATCATGCATTACTGATGGAGAGTCGAGTATAGACAGTATAAGCAAAGTCCTCAATAATTTTTTGGTCGATATTCTATGTTTCAAAGATCAGTCACTTCTAGGGTTATGCTAATAAAACAAAAATATAGTTGTTTACTCTTGGTTTATAACTTTACTTTGATGGTTGGCTTGAGGTGCTGACTTTACCCCTGTAGAGGCCAGGTTATGAGGCGAAATGCATGTCCTCTGTATGCACCTCAATACTGGAAAATTCAACACAAATCTTGTTGTTTGTCAGCACTTCATCAACCCCCACGTCACAGTCAGGCAATCCCAGAGCCTCCTTATCACAGACAGAAACCCAGAGCTTGTGTTCTACATTGAAGCTATCATTAATCAGAGTTATTACTCACCACCCCAACTGCTGCTGGGATAATCGCATCAACAGTAGCAACCACACATCCTACACATGCTCCCTTCCCAAGGTGCATATCAGGCATTGCTGTCACATGCGAGTGGATGATTGGCAACTTTGCCAATGAAAGAAGTTGATCTGCTGCATCTTTTTCAACAGGAACACCTTTCACCCAGGCTTTAACTGGCAAACCTTTCTAGAAAACAAAGTTGACACACCTGAGGTCCAGCACCACATACCTGTCTTAAGACCCAAATTATTCCGGCTTACACGCATCACATTTCTTTAGGAAGAATATTAAAAATGTATAAATATTGAAGGGTACAAAATGCGTGATACTGAGCTCCTGCATTATAGTTTTGAATGTGATTGAGAGTTCAATCTGGCTGCAAATTCTGATACTGTTTTTGCAGCATACTTTTGCAAACTGTACATGCAAACAATACGAGCAACACAGCATATGAGAAATAATTTTAACAGAAATTCACACGTTTTAACAATCGCTGATCGGGAAATGGGCTTTTGTTTGTAATACTTCAGACTTTGGAAAAAAACACGTGATATTGTTTACAAATTGCAAGCGAGTGAACATCGTCCGAATTAAGATTATGTTGTTTGCTTACGTTTTTTCCCTCGCCAAGAATCACATAACTCAAACTCCTTTTTATCACTGATCCTCTCCTGAGTAAAGGCATCAGATGATTACGGTCATTTGGGAAAGAGAACAGACACCGAACCTTCCATCGCCACATTCTTGTGTTGTTTTACGTCAGGACGTCAGTTGGTTCCAGTCCTACTCGTTTGTTGAAAGTCAGGGTTATGAATAAAGAAACAGCGAAAGCAAAAATGTGGGAAATTCTACTGCAAAGGTGAAAATGACGGCGCATGTGATAAAGCAAAATTCTAACATTGTACACCTTCTGCAACTTTTACACCTGGCATTGTTTTCTTTGTATTACTTATGGAGAACGGAATAATGGATATAATTTTAAAACTGAATTTTGGGCAAAAATCCTATATGAAAACAACTGCATAACTGAAAGATAGCCTTAGGCTCGATTACCAGTCTATGTTTGGCAACCAGTGCCCACTGGCAGAAATCAAAGCTAAGATAGTCCTTCATTGGCTTAAAGTAACCTTATGTTCTTTCAAGGAAGAGAATCTGAGATGTCAAAAAATAAACAGCTCTGGTGAAAGAAACAAGATAAGTTGTTTTTATTTTAACTTTTTTTGGGTTTTGCATTAACAAGGTAGCTATCGCCTAGGACGAGAGGCACACTAGATTTTAAAGTGTGTATGTACTTGGTTCAAATACATACTACATCCAACCACTATCTACATTTGTTCTTGGCAGCTCTGATATTTCAGATCCTTGACTATGCATAACCAACTGGCTAGCTTATATGTTACACATGTTTATTTTCAATTTGCAGTATGTCCTTCTTTGCCAAATATAAAGTATCCACATAAGTAAAGCAGTAATAAACATTTTAATTTTAAATTAATTTTAATTTAATTTTGACAAATTTAGCTAATGGGACCTCACTAAAAATATCAAATCCTTACAGTTCCTTTTCTCTTTAAAATTAAAAGACTCAATTTTCAAGTTCTTTTGGTCTTGTGCAACAGAGGTGTGGGGTAAGAAATTGGAACTTACAGTCTTACAGTGAACCCCTTTACCCTCCTACCATTACCATGGCAACCACAATACAACAGCCTGTGAGACTGCAGCGAAAAGACATGCACGTTGCATAACCTATGCTGTAAGCAAATGCTACTAAGTTCCTTTTATGAAACTTTTTAGTCATTCCTTTTCCATTACTACCCCACTTTCTGGTCAGCCCTAATCTGATTCGTCTGCAGACTGTCCAATCAAATTTCTTACATTTAGAAGATCAACTAACTTGTTGATGTCATTACCACAAGACAAATCAACTATGTCAGTTGGCAGTCTGCTGAGGTGAAAAGGATTAGGCTGTACACCTCCTGCACATGTGACATACTTGAACACGCCTTTAAACTCATCATCATTATCACTGATTGATAAGGCGGGGTCAGTAAGCTCATCCCATGTAAATAAAAGGGGGTCTGTCCGAGCCCCAAATGGATTAAAATCAATAAGCAAAATTCCCTGGGCTGAATGCCTGTAAACATCAAATGTATATGAACTGTCGGGAAATTTATAAACTACTTTTTTCTTGAAAAAATTTGCTATATCACTACAAATGTCTTCTTCGTTTTGTTCAATGAAGTCGTAGCAACTTGCAGTGTCTCTCTGAGAGATTGCCACCAGCTTGTGATCTTTCACAAAACACCGAAATTCCATTCCTGGATTTATATCCTTCCATTTGCGAAGTATAAGCTCGAAACCGTCCTCCAATTCTCCTTCTCCATCTTCACAGTGCTTGAAAGTGTCAAAGAGTGTTCTGGAAATGTTGTCCGAACTCTTGAGTAGAAGATAAATGTCATTTGGGCTCTTGCAATTTAGTGTACCGTCACAAGAAATCCACGAGGCGTCCAACGGAGAACTCCAGTTTAGTTTAGGAAACACAGCGCCGTCTAATTCGATTATAGCTTCTTTGATTCCAGAATCAATTTCATTGAATTCAGGAGCTATGATCGTTTGTTCGTTTGGATCCTCTTCTAAAGCCTGCCATTCTTCAGAATCGCTTTCGATTTCTTCGTCTGAATCTCTTGTAACGACAGGTTGACCAGGTAAGACAACATTATCGGCCTTTAGATAATCAACAAACTCCTTCGAAAGCGGAATAATCCGGCTTCTGATTGTGATGTTCTTGAACTTCGGGTACCACGTTGAAAAGTTGCAATTCAACACGTGTTCTCGTTTCATTTTCGCGTTCAGGGCTAAGACGGAAGAAACTTTTAACTTTCTCTTCCTTTCACTTCCTTCTTGATAGAAATACTTTCTTTTTCTTCGATTGCAAAAATTTTTAAGCACGTTGTAGCTTCGGGTCGAGGATACAAGCAGAGATCTTACATCATGCACCCAGTCGACTGATTATCGATCTTTCCGATTTTCTTCCGGAACGCGATTGACTTGACTATGTCGGCGCGCAAAGCGCAAAGCAAACAACGCAGTAGATTATGGGTAATTTCATTGTCTTTTTCGTGATGGCCCGTATAACAACAACATGGCGGCGACCATGAAATGGAAGCGTGTGACAAATTCTACCGGCCCAGTGCCGCGACCAAGACATGGACATCGTGCTGTTGCAATAAGGGAATTAATGGTTGTCTTTGGTGGTGGAAATGAGGGAATTGTGGACGAGTTACACGTTTATAACACAGGTAACACACACCGCGTACGGGCACGAAACATGGCGGCCTCTATTTCCTTCGTCTTCGCGCCAGATTTTTGCGATGCAGTTTTCAGGGCCAAGTGCCCTTGCGGAAGCACTTGCGTCATTTATTTTTCTTATAACATCGTTATTTTCGTTTTTAGCGACAAACCAGTGGTTTGTTCCGGCTGTACGAGGAGATACTCCTCCAGGTTGCGCCGCGTACGGATTTATCGCCGATGGAACACGACTAATTATATTCGGAGGAATGGTGGAGTACGGGCGATATTCTAATGAGGTAAACACATCCTTATGTGTATCTTTTTTAGTTATTTGAATCTTTGGAAACGCTTTTGTAGCGCTCGCTCGGTTCGCTTATTTATTTATGTCGCTTCTTTGTTTCATGTGTAGTGGTTCTTACATGCGTGAGCGCTCTATACATTTTTTTTCGCCAAAAAAATCTTTTTACAATTGCCCGCAGATAATTAGGTTTTAGGTGTCTCTCTTTGTGACTGATAAGTGAGCCATTAAGTTAAGCTTGAAGTACGTAAGATTGGAGCCTTAAACCGTAATATTTATAGATTTATACAAAAGGGGCAGTCTGATATATAAAGCTGGAATCAAAGTCAATTTTAAACCCGAGATTGCGTGCGTATTTTCGTGTCATATCTGTTTACACTTCGTTTAATCTAGCATGCAGTAACGGAAATTCTCTTTCTTTGTTAGCGCAAGAAAGAAGCATCGAATTTAAGATTTTTTTCTATTTTAATCGAGTGTAAAAATCGTCCGATGGAATACCTGCTACTTCCAAGATTTTTAACTTCAATATAATGTGTTAACTTTGCCTGCTTCGTCTTGGCTACCGGTATTGATCTGTTTTTCTCTCATAAATATACTCCTTACTCTACTTTATTAAGTAAACCAGCGACACTCATCAGATTTCTCAAAAAATTAAGTTAGTATTTTGAATCAACTTTGATATTTGTTTGTGTATTGTAAGAAACATTAGACTCAACTGTCTTTTTCTCACCCCATTTTCAGCAGCCAGATATTTTGAAAGTTGATCTCAGATAGAATATTAATTTCTGAAGATCTCACTTACTGATATTGTTTCCTTGTAACAATATAGGTGAGTAAAATCAATCACTTACGCAGGGCATAAAAATTTTAGTCAGCCAATTCCTTGTCTTGCTAAAGGTAAAAATTGATAGTTCCTTAAGAAGCAGCTGTTTTTCTCTGTTGATGTTTGAAAATGCCATAATTTTTCATGCTTTGTCAATACTTGTACTCCCTGTGTCAATTTTTGAAAGAAATTTTGGATGATTTTTTTGAATTTTTTTAGCCTATAACAATAAAATAAAACGAAATGAAAGAACTCCATGTCAGTGCAGTGAGCCATTGAACAATTGGCTTCTCCAGAAGGCAAATGGCATTGAATTATTTTTACTTAATAAAATATTTTCCATGTTATAAAATCCATTTATTAAGTTTGGCTCTTTTATTCAAATGAATTGTAATTTTAGTAACACCCATGTCACAGGCTTTAATCTTGTTGAAACAAGTATAGCAAAATACTTGTAGTACCCAGACAGCACTGAAAACCAAAGTTGGCTCATAATCTCACAGGATTTTCCTAATGTTATATCTCTTGCACTAAAGACTGCCAGGACCATTATTTTGAGGGTATATAACAGGAATTCTTGAATAGACAAACTTCAATAATTCCTTGGACTTGTGAAAATACCTTGGATAATGGGAAATCGGGAGATAATAAAAAAGTGTATACAAGTTTAAGGGAACCACAATATTCAGGGGTGTAGAGGAAAGTCCAGATAACTGAAAACTCCAGAAAATCAAGATTTGAATAACTTTGTATTTTGGCTGCAGTTTTAGTCCAGTTTTTGATCTGTTTTACATCAGAATTTTATGATAATGTTTCACAAAGGTGATATTATAAAATGCCTTTAACCTTTGGCATTCATTTGCATCTGTTTTAATTTTTAACATTATATTTAAATAATAAATTCGCCAGCCAGACTTAAGCCAATATCGACGATGATAGTTCAGAATCTTTAAGAAAATTGTAAAAATTAGAACTGGGGGAATATTTGTTATGACAGATGGTGCAAAAAATGTTCAGATTTTGAGATGGTAATAAGAGCATTCTGATCCTAATTTGAAAGTGAAATGTGTATTTATCAGGAAGTTATCGCAATTTGTATTTCCTTTCATTGGTGAAAATTAATTATGTCCTCTGTTGGTGGGAAGAATGTTTTCAATAGTTGACGAATCAGCATAACACTACCTTATTAAAACAGATGTTTTTGTTATCACCTTATCAGCATGGTAAAAGGATCTGAACAATATCTTGATTATTTAACCACATGTTAAATATCAAAATTACATGAATTTCTCCACAACAAAAAGAGCATATTGAAACCTTCTCAAATCCCTGACTTGAAAAGCCACCTTGAAGCCTAATTTTGCCACTTGAGATTTCTTTTCTTTGTAATCCTTTAGCTGAATATTCTTACAGCTTGGCATTTCGTATAATTTGTCTGTGATACCAATCATAACAAAATTGTTTCCTCGTAAAGTTGTAATTTTTAAAAATGCCCCACCTACAATGGTGGGGCCAGTTTCATCTGTCTTTTAAGACAAACAGGTTTCGAAATAGTTTTATTGTTTTCAACGCACTTAAGGTTACATGATGTAAAGAATTACATGTATACCCTTTTAGTAACTAATTTAGTCTTTATGTAGAGATCTAGATGTTTTTATAGAATATTACATATATATTTTAATATTTTTATTGTAAATATAACGTAATTCAACCCTCGGGTTGCAAAGTTGTATTCAATAAACTATCTATCTATCTATCTATCTATCTACAGCTATGTTAATTTATCACCAATATGTTAAATGTCACATAGAGGAGTAGCCTTTGTTTCTTTTGACATTTCCAGGATATTTTCAACTCTTGCTACAGTTATAAAATCTTAACAGGTCTATAAGAAAATTCCATCTACAAGTTTTTGTTTCTGTAATTTTTTAAAAATATGCCTGTTTTGATTTTTAAAGCCTGCCCAAGTACTAACTTGACACTTATTAGTCACAGTTATATGATACGTACATTCAAAAACATGTACTTCATATGGCAGACTGTTTCTCTGTTGCCAGATGTATGAGCTGCAAGCCAGTCGATGGGAATGGAAAAAGCTCAAACCCAAGACACCCAAGTCTCCAGGAGTGTACCCATGTCCTCGCCTCGGACACAGTTTTACTGCTATTGGTCACAAAGCCTATCTGTTTGCTGGCCTGGCCAATGACAGTGACGATCCAAAGAATAACATCCCCAGGTACAATTAGTAATCCTTGCTTGATTCAAGTGATTTTTGAGTGAGTAAACATTGTAAAGAGGCGCATTGGCCTAATGGTTAGAACACTGGACTCTGTATTGGGCGATCCGGGTTCGAGCCTCGGCCGGGGCACTGCATTGTGTTCTTGGGCAAGACACTTTACTCTCACAGTGCCTCTCTCCACCCATGTGTATAAATGGGTACTGGCAAAATACTGCTGGGGGTAACCCTTCAATGGACTAGCATTCCATCCAGGGGGGAGTAGAAATACTCCCAGGGGCTTGATGCTAAGGAAACCGGGAAAAGCTCCAGTGGTATGGGCCACCGGGCTCGACGCAGACTTTACTTTGTAAACATTGTAACTCTGTGTCCCATTTAAAAGGACTCATTAATCTTGCGAATCAATCAAAGTTCAAGGCAAATACATGTGGCTGGCCAAATTGTGGGAAAACATGTGTAAGTGAATGTTAAACCAATCAGTTAGTGTACAGGTGTGTAGTAATGCAAACCAATAACAAACTTAAAATGCTTTCAACTCTCAAGAGAAACAACACTCTCTCATCTCTCTCTTGTTGCTCAGTGCAGCTTACATGTATAGACAGTTCATTGTTTTCAACTTCTATTTGTTCCTTCCACAGATATTTAAATGATCTTTATGTTATTGATATACGGAGCAGTAATAATTTACAATGGGAGATGCCATCAACATTTGGCGTGACTCCATCTCCACGCGAGTCACACACTTGTGTGGCCACATCTGACTCGGACAATAAGAGGTCAAGACTTATTGTTTATGGAGGAATGAGTGGCTGTCGCCTGGGTGACCTTCATCAGTTAGACATTGGTATGTGAAATGTAATTTTGAAACTGATAGCGAAGTGCACAAAGTCTAAAAATAGAATGCAATTGATTGGACCCCAGCAAGAGTCTGAAAACATTACTGTGTTCTGAGAGAAATAAAGGGAATGCAGGTGAGGTTTTCATTTAGAAACTGTTTTTGAGCATTGGCTTTCACGCTTGAAGAAATCTTCAAATTAGTCTGCCATTATGGTTTTTTTGTCTGAGTCATGATGCCACTTGTGCACTTCGCTATTAAACTATTTTTTATGCCCTCTTGCCCAAGCTCAAATATTAAGTCTTCATAGTGACATTTTAAACTCATTTTGTGTAACTCTCCAGACACGATGACATGGTCAAAACCAGCCATCCATAATATGATTCCTCTTCCAAGAAGTCTACACTCTGCTACTACTATTGGCAAGAGGTTGGTGCATGTAGAAAAGTGTATGATTTCCCTGTTATGCTATGATTAAGCAAGATTAAACCTCTTTAAGGTCAAGAAAACGTGCCCGCTTACTAGTCTTACTGTAGTTATATCAAAATCTTATTATGTACAAAATCTTTTTATGTACAGAAATGAAAAGGAATTTGTGTTTACATGTTAAGTCTTTCTGAACAATTCTAAACCCAATTTTGTGTTGTTGTTTTTATTAGAATGTTTGTGTTTGGAGGCTGGGTTCCACTTGTCATGGATGAAGTGAAAGGACGACAAGATGAGAAAGAATGGAAGTGCACTAACTCTCTTGCATGCTTAAATCTAGGTTGGTCCTCATCCAAGGTTTCATTTGTTTTGTTCATTAGAGAGCTTTAGATCGGAGTTTACCGCAAACCTCCAACCGCAGTTTGCAGTTCAACGTTCAAACATAATTCAATTTAGATTGGCGGTGGATTAAAGGCCGCCATTTTGAATCAGCAGCCAAAAATGGTACTTGTTTTCAAGATCCAATAGGATTATTATATTAAATTTCGCATTTTGCCCGAATTTGTGCCTCTGTTAATGGATAAAGACTTGCTCTAAAAGATTTTTGTATCATCACGTGGGATACGAGATATGTGAAAACCTACCTCTCAATGTTGAAAATGCACAGACTGGTCACATGACCTCCAGCGGTTTGCGGTTCGTGGTAAACGCTGATCTAAAACTCTCTTACTCTACTAAATCATATGTTATGTTTGGTATTGATTCAGAAAACTTTAATTCCTTCGCAATTAAAACTTGTAATGGAATAATTTATTATTGTACAATGTATGATTGGATTGATTTGAACTGTTTTACTGACCTTGTTGCTAGTTGATATAAGGGATTTTAACGCTCCTGGACACAAGGCTCTTGTATTTCAGACAAAGGTTATCCACATGCATGTTCTAGAGTTTGTACGTTAGGTACAGGTACTCTAGTAAAGAGCAATTAATTCTGATGTGTTGTTTGTCTCTCTGCAGAATCCATGACTTGGGAGAATGTAGTGATGGATCAGTATGATGACTCCATTCCTAGAGCCCGGGCAGGACACTGCAGTGTTGCCGTGAGTGTTGGATTTGTGTTAATGTATGCTTTTTATTCCAGCTGAACATCTGAAGCATAATGTTCAGCATTATTTAACTATTTAACCAGTAAAACTATGGTCAGTTTTGAGTGTTCAAAGGGCAGATAACGCTATCCATAAGTGTTGACAAAACAGAATAAGCTATCCACTGTGATTTATCCAGTGGAAAGCACTATCCATCATTTGAGCAACCAGGCCCTGATCTTTCCAAAAAGCCAATTTACCCTGCCTATGCTTGTAAATCAAGTAGGAGAATTTCATATTACACCAGGAATCACTTGGCCTTATATGGCTGCAATTAAGGTCCATAACAGCTGACATTGCAGCTGAGAATTGTGTTGAATGGGGCATGTTGTTGGTCTAAATGCAGGTGCATGATGTTGGTATAGCTTTATATTCTCTCAAAGCAACACTAAATTGTTACAGGTGTGAACACTCGAAAGCTAATGAAAACCCTGAACATGGAATGAGTGAAAAGAAATTCACTTATGCCGGTGTGTCTTGTTTGATTTGATCAGATCAATACTAGGTTGTACATGTGGAGTGGCAGAGATGGCTACAGAAAAGCCTGGAATAATCAGGTTTGTAAAATGAAACAAAGCAGTACAAATAATCTGTACATCAGTGTTGCAGTGTGACAAAGTTCTGTCCCCGAATTAGTAGTGGCACAAGCAGAAAATGTACTCTGAGTACACAGGTCATTGTACCTTCCACAGCATCCTGGAACATGATTTAATTAATTATTGTTTTGTAGTATTTAAAGGGCAGCTTCATATAGCAGTGAGTAATACATGTGGGCTTTTTTATTGAATGTTTTTCTCTCTTTCTCCTGTGCAAAAGGTGTGCTGCAAAGATTTGTGGTATCTTGAAACAGGTGTGTAGCCCTTGTAGTCTGTCAGTTTGTTTGTATTTGTTTTGTTTTGTTTTCATGGTTTTAAGAATACCTAACAAGTTACTGTACATTTATTACTCTTTGAACCATTCCTTGGTTTTCGTTCCCCTTGATTGCAGAAAAACCTCCTGCTCCCACTAGGGTGCAGCTGGTCCGGGCTAGTACCACCACTCTGGAAGTGTGCTGGGGATCTGTGCCAACTGGTAAGACCATTGTTTTAAACAGATTTTCAGTCTAGGCCTATTTCCTGTAAGTTAACAGGCCTTGTTCCTCACTTGGTAGAGCAGCAGTGATCTAAATAGGATGTTGAGGGTTTGAATTCTACTGCGCCATAGGCAAAATAATTTTGCTTTGTCTTGTGTGATCTCCAGTTTCCTTTCCATTGCCGACACTCAGAAAATTCCTGGGTCAATTCACAGCACGTAGATTCCCTTAGAGTTAATTCTCAAATTCATTAATAATTCATCAAGTTTTAACAAAGAAAATCATAACCATGAAGGAGGTTTGGATACCCGATCTTAATTAGGGTAGATTTTGACAATTCCGTTTACAATTCCGTTATTTCTCCGTTTACACCTTAGTTTTTGTTTCGATTGAGAAGATATATCAAACACTCGAGACATTGTTTCATCGCTGTCCAAACACCTCAAAGTTCATTAAAAATACTCTGCTACGCGTTGTGTTTTCAACTCTCTTCTCTGTATCTGGATATCCCAATGAAACACTGTCTCCCGTTTTTGATTTACTATGAAGCTTTTATCATCCTCCTCGGCCCTCATCAGCATGACTAACTATTACTTTTACATATCTATTTTCCTGACAGCTGATGCCTATCTGCTGCAGTTACAGAAATATGAGCTTCCTCCCACACCACCGGTGACACCAGTAAAACCTCCTTTCACACCAAATGGATCTGGAAATACTGTGATGATGAAGACTCCAGTGCCAGGAACCACCCCTCCAAAGGGAGGTGTGAAGGCATCTCCACCAAACGGGAAGATGGTTTCCTCAACTTCCATGACACCTACACCAACTAGCCAATCAGGAGTGCAGAAAGCTGTGATGCAATCACCATCACAGTCTCCAAAGCTACAAGTACCATCAGTTGCCCAAGCTGGGAAACCTGTGACTGTTGCCCAGAAACAAAGTCCAGCTGGCAGTCCTGTGCCTGGTGTATTGAAAGCCCCTATAGTTATGTCAACGAGTTCTACTGTTCAGTCCACAACAGCATCCACCACAGCAGTGTCTGCTGTTAAGTCACCTGTTCAAAGCCAGGCTGTCAATCAAGGTCAAGCGGCTTCAGCTGCCACAATAACCAATCAGGGGCTGGCATTGTTAAGAGCGCCAGTGCAACTTCCTCCTGGAGTACAGGCCACCATGATCACCAATGCCCAGGGTATTCCAGTGATGCGTCTTCAAGGAGCAGGAATTCAAGGAACTGCACCAGTTACTTTAGTCACAACTCAAGTTGGAGCCACGCAGCTCCAGGGTGCAACGATTGTCCGCATGGCTGCACCAATCAGTGGTACTGTCACAACTGGAGCAGCAACAGCTGGAACAGTGCTAAGATTGCCGGTGCAGGGTGGAGGTGTACAAGGGACGGCTGTGCTTAAGATTCCTGTCACTACATCAATACAGATGCCGGGTGCCACTGGCTTGACCCTCACCGCCATGGCAGGAAGCACTGGACAGGCTGCAGTGATCAGGCAGCAGCTCCCGGTGACTGTTCCTGCTAACTTACCCGCAGGAACACAGCTTAAGGTTGGTCCTCAAGGCCAGCTGACAGCTGTAGGTCCAGGTGGTATCCCTGTGCAGCTTACGTTGCAAAACATCAAAACACAGCAGGTGTCCACAGGGCTCCAGGTGCAGCAGGGAACCCCTCTAGGAACACCAACTGTTTTACAAATAGCTGGGGCTTCACCTGTGAAGGCAGCAAACACAGCACAACTAATGTCCTCATCTTCAGCGTCACCCCCACAGAAGGTCACAGCACTTTCTACCCCTGTTAGTAGCAAGCCTGCAGTTACCACAACCACAATGTTGTCAGCTGGCAAGCCAGTGATGACTGCTGCTTCTGGTGCACCATCATCATCGGCAGCTGTGACCGGAAAGAGTGCCCCAGTCAGCAAGACGACTTCCTCACCTGTGGTGTCTTCCACCTCTGGACTCACCCCTACTCAGGCTCCACAAACTCAAGAACAGAAAATCACAGCAAACACGGTCTCCACTCAAAGTCTGACAATTGCTACTTCTTCGCCCAGCAAACAAAACACCCCAGTAACCACTCTGGCTGCTAAAACAACTGCAGCAGAGACTACTGCTGCCTTGACGGTGTTGACTCCCAAAGCAGTTTCAGCACCAAATGCAGCTCCTTCTATAGCTTCTCCAGTGAAACCTCAGGTGACACAGGCGGTAACATCTACTACTTCTGTTACGTCGAGTGTAACCACCACTCTTGCCTCATCAAGTACGCAGGCCGTTAAGACGACAGCAGCAGATACCACTTCTTTAATTAAACCAGCAACCACTGCTGTAAAAGCCACACTTTCAGGTCCAACGCCAGTTCAGTCCATCGTCAGTGTGGCCAGAGTAACCGCTGCCGAGTCAACCACACCTTCGCCATCGTCGCAGCTGTCAAGATCAGCTATTCCGAAAGTTGCAACTGCAGGTGTCGTCAAAGGAACAGCAGTGACTGTAACGCCGGCTGTTTCAGCAGTGACTGCCCCCTTAGTGTCAGCAGTGTCCAGCAGTACCCCTGTAGCTGTTGTATCTCCGCTGATGGCTGCAACAAGGCCTGCTTCTACAGTGACAGGGGTCTCCCCTGCAAAGATGACATCGACCACGCCCCTAACGACCAGCGCCACCCCTTCATCAGTAACCTCTGCTGTAGCGCGCACTGTGAACGGTGGAGTTGGTGGGACAACTAATCGATCAGCGACACCTGCATCGATATCAAAGGTGACTTGAATGAAAAGAAATGCTGTTGTTTAACAGCATAATATAGTTTAGGCAGAATTAACTGTTAACTTCTATTTGCAGGTGCCAAAGCCAGTTAAACCTATCTATACAAGAAAATTGCAGCCTTCAAATCAGTGGTATGATGTGGGAATTGTCAAAGGCATCTCTATGATGGTGGCACATTATTACCTATCCAGCGATAACACCAGTAACGAGGCAAGTTTATTTATCTTTATCTTTATTTTACAAGGATTTTTAGCCCTTAGAAAAACCGTTTTACGTGTGATGATACTGATAGCTTTATGCTTGATACAGTGTCGTGTATTGTTAGTTGTAAAATGTGTTGGTGTATAGTCAAATCATCTCCCTCAGAAGTCTTCAACAAACTTTGGCAAACGTCGGTAATCTTCTGAAAATGTTTGGAAACGGTCATTTGGAAAATCTTCGGAAAATCGTATCATTATTTTTAAATGTTTTAAAATGAGCAAAATAACACATGGTTGCTTGGAAATATGAACTTTCTCCACTCGTGTTCAACTCAATATCTCACTGGTTCACTGCGCTCACTTGAGTTGAACACTCGCACACCCGTATATGACAATTATTCCACAAGAGCGTGTTGGATTTGAAGTTAGAATGGAATAATCGTTTTATGCCTCCAAAAGATAGGTAAGTCGTCAAAATTTAAGCTTTTCTCATTTTGAGCTGATCCGTATGCTTACCATTGTAAAGCATGGTATAACTGCTCATATACCCTGATGGCTAAGCCGATGAAAATGAACTCTTAAACTGCATTATCCAATGATCCAGTTTTAAATAATATTTTAGATTTAATGGGAATAGAGCGAGCTATTTTAGGTCATTCTGTTCAATACAAACCAGTCGTAAACTTGAACGAGAGTCACTCGTTGTCTTTAATCGTGAAAGTACGGCTTTAAGGAAGAATTTGAAGAAGTTTTCAACTTTTTTTCGGCAAGCTGTTTTATTGGCATATTCTCTCTTAAGTTGTGTGTTTACCTTCCATCTTTTTAACGCATTAGGGAAACCTCGACGTTGAAAGTGGCTCAGAACAGAGTTTAAAGAAACAGGAGCTTCTACCAGGCACGGCTTACAAATTCCGTGTAGCGGCCATTAATGCTTGTGGAAGAGGACCGTTCAGTGATGTGTCAGCTTTCAAGACTTGTTTACCAGGTTCGCTAATGTCTTGACTTAATTATGAATGAATATCAAACGAAATGGTATGCTTGTTTGGCTAAGTGATATGTTAGCCAATCACGTGGAAGATACTGTTTTTTTTTCGACCAATCAAATGGTCGTAAGGAACTTTTCCCGCGCTTTCTATCTGTGGTACGTTTTTGCTTGAGTTCAGGTTGGTCTGCAACCCACTTTAGAAAGGCCTTGGTCGAGAGTGATTTTTGTACACTCTGTGTTTTTTAGCGCTTTACTTGTCCTTCTGTCTGTTCAGTGACTGTCATTTTCTTTATTTGTTTGCCAGGTTTCCCTGGGGCTCCATCGGCTATTAAAATCAGCAAGGTTTGTATATTAAGTGAAGTGTTATTCCTTTCTTGGTCAATCTAGCAAATGGGCCTTTGGCTTTGTTCAAAAAAAGCAAGTCTTAATTGGCGGCGAAATAGACTGCGAGTAGTGTCTTTCTTTTCTCAGCGTCTTTTGCTAGTTGCGAAACCATTGCTGATGCACCAAGACTCGTGTGAAATAGAGTCAAGAAAAACTCGGAAATGATACGTATGTCTTAAATGAAAGCAATCTCACTTTTGTTAGCCATTTTCTAAACGAGCAGGGGACTGGGTACAAATATTTAAAATCGATTGAAACGAAAAATTGAGCCTGGCACGTGAAACGTCATCCAATATAATGCACGGTAAGTTTACTAAATTTCAACTTTATTGGCTAAAACGCACATATGCAGTGCACGTTTGAAACGTTGAAGAAGAGAGCTATATATTTAAGCCAATAACGCTGAAATTTGGTATTTTTACATTATTTTAGATGATCTTTTACGTGCTAGGTTCAATTTTTCGTTTCAACCGATTTTAAATATTTCTACCCAGTCCCCTGCTCGTTTAGAAAATGGCTAACTACTTGTTTTCTCGTCCGGTGTCCCAGAATGCAGAGGGTGCCCATCTATCGTGGGAAGCACCTTCAAACACGGCAGGCAACGTGAGTGAATACTCAGTGTACCTGGCCATACGCAGCCAGTCAGCCAACAGTTCAGATGAGAAGCCAGTCGCTGGCCTGACCTCGTCTACAAGTTCCACCCCAGTCCAGCTCGCCTTTGTACGCGTTTACTGTGGCGCCCAGCCCACCTGCACTGTTAGCACGGCCACGCTTCAGAGCGCTCACATCGACTTCTCAACCAAACCTGCCATTATCTTCAGAATTGCTGCCAAGAACGACAAAGGGTCAGTCAGTCAGTAACGTGAGATCGTAATACTAATTCTCCTAATTTTTTTGTGTTAGTTATCAGAGAATTTAGTGGTTTAAAAGAAATTAGATGTCGACAGAAATAATTCTGTCGGCCAACATCGTTGTGCGTTAATGACCTCTTGCTTCCTTCACTGAATTTTTTTAGCAAGTTCAGAACAATAGTAATTGTACCATTTCTGAATTCTTCGCTTTTTTTACGCGGATTTACTGTCAATAAATTTAGTGGAAATTATTACATTTCTAACTTTGCTTGCCTCGATCTGTTTTCAGTTATGGCCCAGCAACACAAGTTAGGTGGCTTCAAGGTAAGACATATCTGTTGAAATCCCTGCTTCTTTCGGTTCAGTTGTAAATATTATTGTGATTAAAATGAATGACAAATGTTCATTTGTTTGTAAACCAGATGTCCGAGACTTGAAGGATGGACAGCTTGCAGCAAAGTCAACCGCTAAACGTTCAGCGGCAGATAGGTGAGAAAACGATTTATATAAAATACCTGTATCTTGTTATTTCTCGTGCGAGGTTATTTAAAATAATAATGATGTTGAGGGTGGAAGCCACATCAACGTCGGCTGGTTTTCATGCGGGTCCTCTATCCATGCGGGTCCTCTATCCATCGTGTGTTGTACATGAAGACTTTGTTTCGTGTGTTGTACACGAAGTGTGTGTTAACTAGATATAAGTGTGTAGCCCGGATGAAAGCGGGTTCAGTTTTTATTAAAGTTGTGTTCACGGAGCATCGTGGTTTTTCTTTGGGTTATCGCCGTCGTCGTTTAATTCGCCCAGCATTTTCCGACAACGTTACATGGTGTCAGGAGTAGTTCTTACCTGTGTGGTCGCCGCTTGTTTATCGGTGCGTGTTCTTTTTCTTGTTGTTCCGAGTAAGAGTTCAACAGAAAACGTCGTGAGTATGCCGGGCAGCGAGGGAGAGTCGAGCGTAGCAACTCCCGCTCTTCCCACGGTTTTACAGAATGTACCGTTTCCTTCGAAGCTCGAAACTAAAGGAAATATGGCGAGTAACTGGAAGCGTTTTCGACGAGTGTGGTCTAATTATGAAATAGCGTCTCGCTTGGTAAAGCAACCGAAAGAAGAGAGGACGGCGACATTGCTCACGTGCTTAGGTGCCGATGCGTTGGAGATTGTAGATGGTTTGAATTTCGCCAATGACGAGGAGCGAAAGGACATTGATGTGGTCCTGGAGAAATTAGAGGTGTTTTGTGTCGGCGAAACTAACGAAATCTACGAACGGTACCAGTTCAACAAACGGGATCAGGAGTCAGGCGAGTCCATTGATTCGTATGTTGCGTCACTTCGCACTTTAGCGAAGACGTGTAATTATGGTTCACTTTTGGATAGTCTCATTCGCGACAGAATAGTTTGTGGAATAAGGGACAATGGCACACGTAAGCGATTGTTACAGGAGGCAAAACTCACACTGAATAAGTGTATCGATATTTGTCGGTCCAGTGAAGCAACATCAGCACAGCTTCAAGCGATGGGGAATCAGGAAGACCTCAAGTTTGTTGCTGACGACAAGATGAAGAAAGGAACCCAAGATAAAGCTGGTAAGGCTGTGATATCTTGCAAATTTTGTGGTAAGAAGCATGTGAGAAGTAGAGAAGAATGTCCCGCGTGGGGAAAAAGTTGTAGCAAGTGTGGAGAAAAGAACCATTTTGCAGTAAAGTGTTCAAAGTTTTCAAATTCTTCAAGGCCTCCTAAGAAGAAAAAGAAGAAAAAGCCAGTTCATACAATTCAAGAAGATTCTTCCTCTGAAGAATATCTGTTGACTGTAAGTGTGGAGTCACTGGACAGTGTTAATGGACATGATATCCAGTTTCAGTTGGATAGTGGAGCAACAGTGAATGTGCTACCTGTAAGAGAGTATAAGAAGGTTTGTGATGACCCTGAACTTAGAGAGCTGAAGGCCTCTCAGGCAATTCTCAGTATGTACAATGGTACTGAAATATGCCCACTCGGAAAGAGGAGGGTTAGTTTGCGTAATCCAAAGAACAATAGGAAGTACAATCTTGAGTTCCAGATTGTTGGTGAAGAGAATAAGCCTGTTCTTGGAGCATCTGCTATTCAGGGTATGGAACTTATTACTGTTAACATGCAGAATATTCTGACTGTTGATGGATTTACTGCTGGAGAGACACAGGGTTTTACAGTTAGTCAAGTTGTCACGCAGTTTAAAGATGTTTTTGAGGGTGAGGGCATGCTGATGGGCAAACTGCACCTTCAAGTGGATCAATGTGTACCGCCGGTTCAACTTCCAGCTCGCAAACCACCTGTTGCAGTGAAGGAGAAATATCAAGAAGAACTGGAGAGGCTGGTTGAGAGAGGGATCATAGAGAAAGTCTCGGAACCAACCGATTGGATATCATCCACAGTGGTGGTCATGAAGCCCAATGGGAAAATCCGTCTTTGTCTTGACCCAAGGCCCTTAAATAAAGCCCTGAAGAGGAACCATTATCCCATGCCAGTTATCGATGATCTGCTGCCTGACTTGTGTAAAGCTAGAGTCTTTTCAGTTGTGGATGTGAAAAACGGCTTCTGGCATGTGCAACTAGATGATGAAAGTAGCAAGTTGACAACCTTTGCAACACCCTGGGGGCGTTACCGGTGGCTGAGGATGCCCTTTGGCATTGCACCTGCTCCAGAGGAGTTCCAACGTAGACTTAATGAGGCACTAGAAGGACTTGATGGAGTCAGGACCATAGCAGATGACATCATTGTCTTTGGTGTGGGTGACACAGATGTTGAAGCTGTGGTAGACCATGATCGTAAGCTGGTGGCTTTGTTGGAGCGCTGTCGTCAGAGACACATAAAGCTGAACAAGGACAAGATGAAGTTCAAACTACCCCAGCTGTCATATGTTGGCCATGTTATTTCGGCAGAAGGGTTGAAGCCTGATCCAGCCAAGGTTGAGGCGATACTAAATATGCCACCCCCGGCTGACAAGCAAGGCCTTCGAAGAATTATGGGAATGGTGAACTACTTACAGAAATTTGCACCTGGGTTGTCTGAGCTTACCACTCCTATCAGAACCTTGCTTAAAGAAGATGCTGAATTTGCTTGGGAAGAAAGTGTGCATGGCGAGTGTTTCAAGCGTGTTAAAGCAGTGTTAGCGTCTGCACCGGTCTTGAAGTACTTCGACCCAAGTGCAGCGGCTGTATTGCAGTGTGATGCTTCTCAACATGGTCTAGGAGCTTGTCTGATGCAGAATGGGCAACCAGTTGCTTATGCTTCTCGTTCTCTAACAGAAACTGAGTGCAATTATGTTCAGATGGAGAAGGAACTTCTCGCTATAGTCTTTGGCGTCGAGAAGTTTGAGTCTTATCTTTATGGCAGGAAGTTCAAGGTGGAGACTGACCATAAACCATTGGAGTCGATACTTAAGAAGAGTCTGCTGAGTGCTCCAAAGCGTCTTCAGAGAATGATGTTGCGTTTGCAAAACTTCGATTTTGAAGTGGAGTACAAGAAAGGCACTCTTCTCCATCTGGCCGATACTCTAAGCAGAGCGTACCTTCCACATGGTCGGGTTAAGTGTCCAAAGGAGGATGTCTTTCTTACGGTGGATGATAGATCTCCTCTTGAGCAAGAAGTTGAAAGTATTAATGCATTGAGTTTTGTATCAATCTCCCCTCAAGGCCTTGCCAGAGTTCAGCAAGCAACTAAAGCAGATAGTGAAATGGTCCTCCTGAAGACTGTCATTCAGACTGGATGGCCAGACACTAAAGAGGAAGTTCCACTCAGCATCCAGGGCTATTTCCATTTCAGAGACGAACTGTCTGTCCAGGATGGTTTAGTGCTTAAGGGTGAAAGATTAGTAGTTCCGCAAAGTATGAGGGAGGAATTTAAGCAGAAACTGCACCAGAGTCATCTTGGTATTCAGGGTTGTTTGAGGAGAGGAAGAGAAGTGGTTTATTGGCCTGGAATGAATAAGGACATTGAGGATTTCATCTCAACTTGTTCTGTTTGCAAGAGTTACCAAACCGATCAACAGAAAGAGCCGATGATCAGTCATGAAATTCCGAGCAGACCATGGGAGAAAGTTGGCTGTGATCTCTTTGACTTAGAGGATAAGCATTATTTAGTTTGTGTGGATTACTACTCGGATTACTTTGAGGTGGACAGGATTTTTGGAAAGAAAGGAAAGGAAGTGATTTCAAGGCTAAAATCTCAGTTCGCTCGACATGGAATACCAGACCAACTTATGAGTGACAATGGACCACCTTTTAGTTCAAGAGAGTTCCAGGAGTTTGCACTAGCCTATGAGTTTGAGCACCTCACAAGCTCCCCAAGGTATCCTCAGTCTAATGGGAAAGTTGAGAACGCAGTTAAAGTGGCTCAAAATATCATGAAGAAGGCCCGACTTGCAGGAACAGATCCAAATTTGTCTTTGTTGGATTATAGAAACACTCCGAATGAGGGGCTTGGAAGCTCTCCTGCTCAGCGATTATTTGGTCGGAGAACTAAAACTTTAGTCCCAACTTCTTCAAGACTGCTTGTTCCCGAAGTGGTGCAGGGTGTTCCTCGTAAGCTAAAGGAAAGGAAAGCCAAACAGGCTTACTACTATGACAGAGCTGCCAAAGAGCTAGACAGATTGAAACCTGGAGATGTAGTGCGTGTGAGACTGAGACCTGATTCGAGGGAGTGGACAAAAGCTGCTGTTGATAAGGAAGTTGACATTAGGTCGTATCAGGTTCGTACTGAAGATGGCCGTGCATACAGGAGGAATCGCAGACATCTCAAGCACACCAAGGAGCCGTTCCTAGCAGCGCCTTTTGTGGAGTTGTCAACCAACCTATCACAGCAACAGCAACAGCAACCAGAAGGGGTAGCCCCGGGTGGCAATGTTTCTGTTTCCGAAGCACCAACCAGAAGGCCTACTTCCGAGGCATCAAACAGGAGGCCCGCTTCAGATTTACCAAACAGTTCTTCAGTCGTCGAGCCGGAATCGGTCAGCGTTCGAGCAACTAGATCCGATGGCATAGTTTCAGTCCCTGCTTCTGGGGTTTCTTCCAGTGAACCAGCAGTCTCTGTTACCACCACTAGAAGTGGCAGAGTGGTTAGGAAGCCAGTCAGATATGACTCTTGAACAGTGATACGAGTTAAGAACATTGATTAGGACTTTAAAAACCGTTACTAGGACTAGGGCTTCATTTAACCGAAATTTCGTATTATTCGTTTTTTTTTGTTGCCAAGGGGATGTGACGATATTTCGTGTGTTGTACATGAAGACTTTGTTTCGTGTGTTGTACACGAAGTGTGTGTTAACTAGATATAAGTGTGTAGCCCGGATGAAAGCGGGTTCAGTTTTTATTAAAGTTGTGTTCACGGAGCATCGTGGTTTTTCTTTGGGTTATCGCCGTCGTCGTTTAATTCGCCCAGCATTTTCCGACAACGTTACAGAAAGGGAATTTAGAAATGTTGGTTTTTGAGGAGGAGGGAAAACCGGAGAAACCCCTTTGGAGCTAGGCGAGAACCAACAACAAACTCAACCCACAAATGACATGCACCGGGCCGGAATCCAACCCAGGCCACATTGATGGGAGACGAGCGCTCGCACTACTGCATCATCCCCACTCCCCCGCGTGCATACTCGCCTGCTTGACTAAAGGCGGTGGCAAACAAGGATGTTGCGAACACAGTGCTCCGGAAGTTTCGATGCGCGCACAAACGGGGGGACATTTGTTGCGGACACAAAATGTTTCTGAAAAAAATCGGAAACTTTTTTGTCTCTCGGACCCAAATTTGTGTGGCCGCGACAGTGTTGCGCGCCTGGGCAAACAAGGACGTATTTGCGTCCCCTTCAATGTGTCCTCGTTTGCCACTGCCTTAACCATACGAGAAATGAGAAATTGTAACAAACAACGCCCTAAAATAATTCTCGTTATGTTTTTCATTAGTCGCTCAACGGAGTCATCTAAGAAAGCCAAGAAGGAAAAAGAGAAAAAAGACGAAAGAGTAAAAAAAGAGAAAGATGCTGAAAAAGAGAAAGATGCACCAGACGATACGACACCAAAAGTTACTAAGGAATCATGATATAAATAGCTTATACAAACAAAAAAACTCTTATTTTATTCATAAACTCTTAAAACAGTGAACGTTCTCGATCGTAAAACAGATAATTCAAACAAACCCCGGCGGTAGTTTGGTCTCTGTAGTCGCTATGCAATCTTCTGCACTTATGGCACAGCAGTTTTGCAAAGTAGAAAAATACGCTCGCATCGGAGAGAATTTCAAAATAATAATTTACTAAGCTAGAAGAACACTTAAGAGGTGAAACTGAACCAAAACAGAACAAGAGTGGTTCAGTATGGAGAAGATTGAGATAGATCAGCAACGAACATGGAAAATTGGGGCTAAATTTTCAAAGTGCGTCCTCTATAACTTGCCTTGCGAAAGTGCGTGGTAAACATACCGTCAATTTTTGTGACAGCCAGCGATGTTTTTGTCTGTTTTATTGTCGAGAACGTGTCATATCATTTTATCGTACAAAGAGAGTTGTGTATTATCAATGTTGCTTTTCGTGGGGGTGGGGGGAGGGCGTTTTGTTTTCCTTAATTGCATAGCTATATGAACCTTTTGTTAGTTGAGGAACAGTATCTTCAGTTATATAGCTCTGAAAAGAGCATGCGAGTCCGCACCAACCGACAACCCGATAAGGCATTCTAGCGTGATTTATTAAATTCGAAGACTGTTAGATATTTAATAGTAATTCCCGGGGGGAGTGGGCACGACTTAAGTTTTGGTTTTCGGGTGCCGCGGGAAGTCTGAAAAGCTTACCCTGTTTAGGACAAAAATAACGTAAAACACAACCTGACAGGAAAACGGTTTTTTATGCTAAAGCGCTGGTGTCTAGTCATGAAAATGATCCAATGTTGACGTATGACCGGCTGCATTCGCAATTATCGTCCAACTGATGAGGTCAACCTCGTTCCCAGGGTCTCTCCTCTCTCGCTCTGGGAGGGCGGGAAGATGAGAGACCCTGGGAAAGAGGTTGCTGATCAGGTCTTATAAACATTTCTGATTTCGGATATGCTTAAAGTCTTGAGGCCATACCCAGTCTACGACGACTCCTTAATATCCATACTCTGTTTAGGACGGATTTGCTTCAATTGTATACCCTGTTCAGGAGTGGGGGGTCAAAAACCATGACCTATCCAGCGGCACGTCCCCGTATGGCCCATATAAGGGAGTACCCGAGTAGGAATTGTACAGTTGCTCAAGTGATAATGTTTTAGCTATTAGATTGGTTCGTAGGTGGACCTAATTATTGTAATGTTTTTTTTTTGGCTCCGGTGTTTTAATTTAATCTATATAAAGAGCATACTTCAGAGCTAAAAGCTACACAGCTGAGTCGAAAAATACTGTCCATGGTTGTAGCAAAAACCTAAAAGAACAACTCGAGCCTATTGTCATGCGATCCTAGAGTTCATGAAAGGGGAAGAGCTTGGTGCTTATTCCACCAAATTTACCTTGAATTTGAGCAAACTCGGGATTCGTCGGGATCGCCCGAGCGATGCCGAGATGCGAGTGCCCAGCACCCAGACTAATTTTCCTTTTTGTCATTGTTCCGTTGCGGAAAACTATATTAGTTAACACTGTTGGCACTGCTCTGTAAAGAGTACGCGAAAGGCTAGCAGTTGTGTGCTGTTCTTTGACGTCAGAGAACTTCTCAATGTTATGCAATGGGAAGATCAGCTGTAAATATAGTATAGTATAATGTGGGGTTCTGAGTCTTATCACGGCAGAACAAACCATTTTAACCAAGATTCCGTCTTTAGCTGTAAGTATAATTTATTAACTGTAGTTATTTAACTCGGTCGTGAATTTTTACATTCAACCACGAGAAAACTGTAGTTCAAATACTGTTCGACAAAAAAAAACGTAAGATGAAACCTTCATTATTGCGCGGAAATACGTAGGTTTTGCATTTACATTTTTGTACGTATTTTCGTACAGTAATGAAGATTTTATCTCAAGTTTCTTGTCTAACGAATTTTTACTTTCTGTTCGTAGAATTATTCTATATGATATGTGAATACATTAATACATTTATGATGACGGGAAGACCTTATCATATAGTTCTGTATGTACACTTGAAGTGTTGAGGATGCCGACTTGCTTGTTCTGTGGATTTTGTAAGAAGTTACGTAGAAAGTGTGCGTACATTAACCTACAAGCGCTTCGAGAATAAAGAACGAAGCTTGTAGAAATTTGTCGTCTCAGTTGACTATATATTTCTTTTAAATTGAGCTGTTTTCGATTAGTTGTCGAAAATTTTAGTTTTTGTCCACACAACTAACCCCCACCCCCTTCCCCCTCAGGATTTCAGCGGCGCGCACTACACTGGCCAATCAGTTGCCAAGCCAACCGTGGCTTAAGGGGTTTTTTTTTATTATTATTATTTTTTCGCGCTCGGCGCTTGCTGCATGTTTCAGTTACAGTCGTGATTGCGTTATATCTGGGGCAGTTGCGATCGGCCAAAGTTAATAACTTCACTTTTAGTTTTACCGCAGTTTTGCTAAACCACCCGACTGGAAGCAAACGTACGACAGATCATACAGGAATGTTTTTACAACATTAATTTAATATTAAATACCTGAAATACCAAAAACGGTTTTCCAAAGAGTCTCTGGAAGAGTCGCAAACGGCACTCTAATTTCGCCCCTTTTCTTCGATTTTCAAGTTGAAACCTGCGCATAATGCTTTTGTGTGCTTCTCATTCTCAGACAATCAGGTTGAGTACATCAGAGAGCAAGCTCTGCTCTGCACAGAATGAACGGAAGTCCTTTTAAATCGTGGGCCTCTGATGTTGACCAAGAGCTTGAACCGAGCTTTGGGAACGCGTGCGAGATTGAAACCGTTTGACTCGGGCAATATAGCTACTTTAAAAGTTTCCCACACCTCACCTTAGGTATTTTTATGGGGTGATCTTGTAGTGGAAAGAAAATGGAATACCAGTGGCCCTTGTTTTTAATTTTGAAAGACGAGAAAGTGTTCTCGGGGCATGCCCTCCTTGTGAAAGCAATCCATTTTGAGCGCGCACAAATCCAACGGCGTTACTAGGAATGGATTAAGCAGTTATAAAAAGGTCTGATAGACATCTTTCTAAAACAGTCAGGCTGAAAGAGGGCAACACGAGTAGACAAAACTGCCAAAAAAGTCTGGCTCCAGGAAATAGTTATAAGAATCAAATCTAAGTGCGCCCGATACTAGCCTTGAGCAAAATACTTGCCATACATAAATGTATTACGCAAAAAGTTTTAATTCCATTGACCAAATTATGACGCGCGTTTATGCATTATGACGAAATATTTTTAAACTGTCAGACTTCCACTAAGTCTTGCAAGCATGATAGTTTCTCCTGCTGGTACAGCGGCGACTGGAGGCGCCTCAAATAAGACGTTGATAAAGAAGGTGGTTGGATTAATTGTTGTTGTGGCCGTTTGCGTAGCTGTTATAGTCGTCGTTTTAGGCGTCTTAAAATCATTCAGTGGTGATTCTGGTGACGACTCAAAGGGAGAAACGAATTATGAAGGTAAGCACAAGTTTTGGGAAATGAAGATATAGGGAAATGAAATGAAATTCACTGACGGTGAGCGTTATAATGCCGACAGTAAAGGAGAAACGTTCAGGCTAGATAAAAATAGCAATTTTGTGATTTGCATAGCCGAGGAGGGACTATAGACTTGGGATTTTTAACTCTGAAGTCTGAAGTTCCTTCTCGGCTTTCGTAAAATATTTTCTCCAACAATGATAAGTTTTTACAGGAGCCCATTGCCACTGCTCCTGGTTTTTATTCTTTCTCTAATTTGGAATCCTTTATTCTTTTTGTGTTGCAAAATTGCACTGGAAAGTCATCAACCTGTCTTGAGATTTCAACCTTCTCAAGTGTTTCTGTTATGTTCAGATCTGAAAAAAAACTTGTTTTATATGTTGTTATTTTCTGAAGTAGTTATAAAATAGAATTGTCTATTTCGTAAGCGAAACTGATGCGTCGTTTCTAGAGCTGCTGGTCGTAAGCGATCATGCGCTGAAACAATAAGGGCTGGCCTCTGACTACCACAGTTGCATGGGGTTTTATAAATTTTAAAAAATATAAGGCAACCTGAAAGAAAATTACGTTTTACCACAAGAATATAGAGCATGCTGTATTTTCAGAGAGCGCTTTGCGATATCATGACAGTTATCGAAGTAACTAGAATACAGTTTAAACATAAACAAGTGGCTAAGTCGCGAGAAGCGAGGGACTTCCCGGTCGCTTTCAGAACAGTGTAGGTCTTAAAAAACTTCTTTTGTTGTTTTTACAGAAATTAGTATTTTTATCACGATTTTGTACACAAAATGACGTACTTGTGGTCCACGAGGAGTCCCGGGGGTGGGGAATTGTCTTTTTCTGTGTGCCCAGGGGTGGGGAATAGACCGCAAAATACGAAAAAATGGCAAATGCCCGTGGTGTGCCCGGGGGGGGATGGGGGGTTACATGTAGAATAGCATAATACCATAATACTCTTTGTTTGTCCCCCCAACATTTTGCATAAGCATTGTTTCCAGTTTCTCTTGGGACTTAAAATGGTCCCAAGAGAAGATAAAAACAATGCTTACGCAAAATGTTGGGGGACAACAAAGAGCATTATGGTATTTTCCGAAGTGGGCTATTGAATCATTTCTTTTGCGCGTGTCCCGTGGCGAGCGCGTAAACACACACATGGAATATGGGACATCTGGCGCAGCGGTGGTTGGGCGGGTGAAGGGGGATGACGTTGTGGCGCGCGAGCTATACCCGGCTCCAACTTGTCGCCGGGAATAGCTCGCGCACCACAACGTCATCCCCTTCACCCACCCAACCACCGCTGCGACCAGATGTCCCATATTCCATGTGTGTGTTGGAGAAACAATGGAAGAAGCAAAGCAAAATAAGAGGAGGCTGCACGCCTTTAAATGGAAAACGGAGGCACAGCGCGGCCACAAAATCTTGGAGGCAACTTTCAATGAAACACAAAATTTCACATTTTGGCCCAGGAATTATTTTTCACATCTGACCGGTTCACAATGTTTTTTTTCGTCCGCTTCACGCATCGCCACAACAACTTGTTGAGTTATCAGTCTGACATCATTCAGCCAAACTGGAGCGGAAAATTCTTCCAGAATTACGAAAAGCATGTGAAATATCGTGATCATTTTGAGTTATGCAGTCAACCTTTAATTATACTTAAAGATATTTTTTTTGTTTTTCCCTCAAACTTCAGTTCAAATTTGCAGTGCTTGGCGCCGCGAGTTTTCTCATAAGCTGTTCTTGAAGCTCTTTTTTTATCTTTTCAACATCAGGCAGTTTACTTAAAGATGGTTTTTTTGTGAGCTTTGCTCGTACCTTTTCTTTTAACTCATTGTACTGTTCCAATTCAGAAAGAATAATCTGAAACTCAGAATCACTAATGCGATTATCAATTAAAGCCTTGGAAACCAGCTTGTCAACACTCGCACGTTTTGCAAGGCCAAGAGTAACAATCTCCTGGTGTTTAGACATTTTTTTGTCAAGTTTTTTCCCGGCAAGAATCAAACCGGAGGAAGTAACAGAGAATAAACCACCAACAACACCAAGAGGGATGGCCACGGGTATTCCGACCCCTGTTAGAGCAGACGCAAGTCCAGCACTAGAAAAAACAGCGCTGAGTCCGCCAAGACCGCCGGAAATCCAGTTGACGGCTGTTTTTGCGCGTTTAAATTTTTTTCGAACAAGTCTATATTTGTCAACCTCTTCAGCCAACTTTTTTTTGATTTCGTTTATCTCTCCAAGGCGAAAGGCCTCAGGCGTTTGTAAAACAGGATATAATCCGCTTTGTGGTGTCTCCGGAGGAGCACTGGGCAATACGTTTGATGAAGACATTGTCTATAAAATACAGCTTTTTTTTTTAATTGTCTGAAATTCAAGAGGTAATCAATTTATCTCCAAAACGAAAGTGAGTGGCATCTCATTGAAATCAAAAAGTTCACCATTCTCATCTTTGACTGAAATAGTCAAACTGTTTACCTCTCGACTTTTCAAAGTGGAACGAACATGCTGTGGCTCTGACTGATAAAAAACTTTTTCCCAAGGTTCACCTTTTATATCAAAGTTGGCAAGAATGGTGGATGGTTTTCCATTGAACTGATTTTCTTGTTTGTCAATCAAGTCACAATGGATTAAGTACGTTGAAGTGGAGTTCAGTTTTTTTGAATACAATAACGAAAAGAATTTTGGTAAATTTCCGACAACGCCAAAGCCAAGAAGAGAGCTCAAATTTTCATCAATTTGAAATTCTTCCAAATTTGTGTTTAAGACAACCATTTGACCATAGGGTGTGTTGATTTCTGCTTTTAAGGAGTCACTGTCCGGCAAAAGATCATTTTCAATTTTACTTTTTAAAGATTTCAAGGTGTAATTGCCCGGTAAAAAGGTGATGGTTTTGTTATGTGTTATCGATTTAAGTCTGCCCACTTTTTTAATGTTAAACCAAGAATTGTAAAGAGAACAGCTTAAAAGTCTGATATAGTTTGGTTGAAGGGGCTGGTGAAAATAAACTGTGTAGTCGTTTGAAGGAGCGATGATTGTGAGCACAACCATTTTGTATTGAACACAAAAATAATGGAAAACTATTTTATTTTTGTTCCGTGCAATTTTTCAATTGAAAAATAACAGGGAAAAAGAAAATGAACATATGGAAAACCGCAAACAAACAAGATTCTGTTGCGTATGACTATCTCGAAAAACGAGCGCAGGCTGGCAGCTCCACAAATGCAAAGCTTGCGCAAGCCAAGGCGTGGGCGACTTTTTCTGCAAGTTTCCCGAGGGCTGACAAAAGCAAATTTGAAGCCCAGGTATTTTTTGCACCGGACAACACAGCAACAGCCGAAATATTTTTCAAAGAGGGGCCCGACAGTTTGGAAAGCGTATTCGGATCAGATCGCAAATATTGGAGCGCAGAAATGAAAAGAGCTCTGGGTTTGGTTGAAGTTGGCGGTTTTCCTTTCCAACTGACGCCACGCCCAGAAAAAAGTTCACTGGCGGTTCCAGCAGTTCCATTCGAAGAAGCTGCACCGAGTTTGAAAAAAATATTCAACAAAGCAATCAAAATTTATGTCACCCCTGACCAGTATTTTACAACAAAGTTTAGAGAGATATTTACCAAGGAACAACCGAAATTCGAAACGTCAAAGCCCGCGAAAAAATGGCTGGCGAAGCCAGATATGTCTTTCTGGGAACAGCAGCTGAACTTTGCAGTGTGGTGCGCGACAACAGGCTGCGGAATATCTCGAGAAGTATTTGACAAAGACAGCACGCTGAAGCTGCCGCCACAGGTACGAGCGTTTTACATCTTTCACGTGTACTTTACGGTTCGACGCATCCTATTTCAGCTCGGAGGTATCCAAAGCTTTAGCGCATTGCCGGGTGATCCAACATGGAGTCAGTTTAACAACAAATATGACGAAGCTTCTTATAAAAGATTATGTGCTGAGTTCAAAGTTCCTTCATCAACCGATTTTCGGTTTACAATTGGCCCGAACCACGGGCTAGGAAGCGTTTATATTTATTGCCGCGATCCTTTCATCCTGAACGTTCCCTATCCATCAGCAAAAGCAAAATTCGATGACGAGGATCCAATGGCGTCAGAAAAGGGAATATCAGTTTGTTTCATAAGAAATGATGCAGCTGAAGAGCAATTCAACTGGTTCGCACCAAAAACCACAACAGGTTTGACCCAGGCAGGTTTGTCGAGAATAAACCAGTCGATTGAAGCATTTGTGTATTGCATCTTGGGTGCGCAAGTAAACGTCCGCAGCAGCATTCTTGGGGCGGGAGGCAGAGCAAAGGAGGCCCAGACCGAGTTTCTTGTCCTGGTTGAAGACGCAGTGAGGATGCCCGACCTGGCAAAGAGCGTGCAGCGTTACCAGCTGGCGGTGGACGAGGCAAAAGTGCGGTTGAACCTTGCTGTGTGCCCGGGCGCTTGGTTGATGCCAGGCCGCATGGTTATCAACACAGAAAGCACGGTTGGTTACAACAACCAGCTCAAACAAGCGATTCCGGGTATGAAGCTGGGGGTCAACGACGGGGCAAACAAAAGAACAAAAAAAGCGGCCCTTCAGCACATGGATGGCGGAAAATCAAAAATTAACCCACCAAACAGCCATCCTTCCAATCCAATTCACAAAGCAGCCACAGCTGAAAGCAAAAAAGATTTGAAACCTGTTGAAACACCGACAACACAAGAGTCAACACAAACAACGCAAGTGCACACAGAAGAACGAGTGCCAACGGCTGGCTCGGGCAGTGATTCTCATGACACGAACAAAGTTGCAATGATGGTTGGCGCGGTTGCAATTGCAGGTTTGTTGTTTTTGACATTCCGCTAATTTTTGAGTTTTCCCAAAGAAAATTAACTCTGCTTTTTGGCATAGCTCTCAACCAAAAAGGCCACAACAGCCAAAATTAAAAGCCATGTGTGTTCTGCCAGAAAACCGAGGACCTTACCAGCAGTTGCGAAAAGAAAAGAAACAATCGAGCCGAGCAGTCCCGGAAGAATGGAGGCTGTTTTTTTCGCAATAGCTTTTAACCCGTTTCCCAAAGCTTTGGCCATTGATTTCAAAGCGTTGGTAATGACGCCAATGACAGCACCAATCGTGACACCTGCGGCAAGAAGGATTGAAGTCACTGTCACGCCGTACTTTTTGAAGATTTCTTTTACACGCTCACGAAGCGGCATGGCTCTTTCTTTTTCTTCAATTTGTGTTGCCAACCTGCCAATCTCCTCTTGTCTATCTGCAATCCTCTCCCTGGCAGCCTCTTTTTCAGAAGGTGAAGCGTTTTCATCATCGATAATTGCTTTGTCTTCTTTATTTTTGTTTTCAAGTTCTGCTTTTCGCTCTTTTTTTTCGTTAAGATCTTCTGTGTTAATTTTTTCTTGAAGTTTCTCTTCAGTTTCTTTTAATTCGGCATTTTTTTGTGTGAGCTTCCGAATATCTTCTTGCAATTTTTTGCCATCTTTTGCTGCTTTTCTAGTTTGATCAAGTTTCTTTGCTAATTCTTGATGGTCTTTTTCAAGGTCTTTTTTCTGTTGTTTCAGTTTTTCAATTTCTTCTATATTCAATGGCTCATTTGTATCTTCAAGATCATCTTTCTGTTGTTCAATTTGTCTAATTTTGTTTCTCTTTTCTTCCATTTGTTGTTTTAGTTTTTCAGATTCTTTTGCCATTGATTCTTTTTGTTTCAGTTCTTTTTGTTTTTCTTTCATCTGTTTTTCAAGTTCATCACTTTGTTTCTTCGTTTCTATTAAATTTTCATTATCAATTTCTAAAGCCTTTCGGCCAAGCACTTTTTTGATGTATTCCGTTTTAAAGAAAGAACTTTGAAAATCTTCTCCATTTGAAAGAAATACCTTTATCAGACCAGCATTTTTACCAATAGCAACAATATCCATAAATTTAATTCCTGGTTTTGTTTTTGCTTCTTCGGCAGTTGCAAGCCTTAATCCCAATTTAGGTATGTTTGCTTCTGGATATCTTTCTTTGATTAATTCTTTTGCACGTTCGATTTCCACATTTTGTACAATATTTATTAATTGTTTTGCTTCTTTATCTTTTCCCTCCTGAGTTAAAATTTCATAATTATTTTCAGCTTTATCTGAGGAATATAAATCTGTATGATCGTTTCTTAAAGCTTTCAGTCTTCTTTGAATCTCATCATCTGTTATATATCTTCTACTTGTTCCACCAAAAGATGTTTCTTCAATATAAGATTTATCTGGCAGCCCGCTTTTCTCGTGAGACATTGTTTGCATCTCAATCTCTTGACCTTGAGGCCAAGGTGTGGATGAGTCGCCAGGGATAAGAGGAATTGTTTCATCGGTGGTTTCATCTTCATCGTCATCATCGTCATCATCGTGGTCAATATCATAGTCAAGATCAGGGTCATCGTATCCAAACTCTCCACCTTCAGCCATCGCGAAATTATATATTCAAATTATTTTTATTTAAATACAAATGTCCGGCGTTGTATAAACATGTCTGTGCAAGCAAACCTTCGTCCAACGAACCAATAAAAAATTTTAGGCGGAATGAAAGCCGAGCGCACGGTCAAGCGCATCACTTTTAATCCCAGCGAAGCCAACCCCGGCGAGACGTTGTATGTTTACGTGCCCAAGCTGAATGAGAACGAGGTCCTCGTGCCAGGCTCGATCTCACTTATCTTTAACATCGACCTGGCTGGAGGGCACGCCAACAACTTCCTTGTACAAAACGTCTCCCGTGCTCTTGTCGACAGGCTGACTGTTAAGTACGCTGGAACCATACTGCAGGACACGGTGGGGTATGACATTTTCAAGATCTGGGAGGACCTTTTCCTCTCACAGGAGGAGCGGGACAACATGCTGCTCGAGGGTATTCAGTCCGAGGACCTCTGCAAGATCCGCTCAAATGCGGGGGATAAAAAAACCTCGGGTGTGGGCGCGGAAAACGCACTTAACACGGTTTTCGGAACAAAATATCGAATCCAACTGGACCACCAGATCCTGACCGACCACGGCGTTTTCTACCCCAAAGCTCTTTACCACGACCTCATGTTTGTGCTTACCCTTGCGCCGGCCTCGCAGGTTGTCAAAGGCTCTGATCCCACAAAACTGAAATACAAGCTGACAAACATCCAGCTCGAGTACGAAATGATGAGGAGCAAGACTCTGGCGGACGACGCGCGAAGTGTTTACTCCTCAGGTAAGGAATTCCTTTACGATCATGTTGAGCGGCCATTTGTGCACACCTTCTCAAAAGGCACTGACACAAGGATAAACCTCAGAGTGAACTCGCAGAGAAGGTCCCTGAAAGGTATTCTTCTCCTTTTCGTTGAGCCTTATGAAGCCGGCATCAGGGATTCAGAAAAGTACTTCAACCCAGACCTGACAAAAGTCACCGTTACGGTGAACGGCAAGCCCAACATGATTTACAATAACGGCATCGAAGGAAAGGATATCTGGGGTGAAGTTTACCGCTTCTTTGGTAAGTCAAAAAACAAAACACCGAACATGAATCTGAAAAAGTTTTACACCGAAAACAAGTTCGGGCTTCTGATAGATCTTCGCTCAATGGAAAGTCAAAAAATTCACGGAAGCGGCACGCGGCTTGTAAACACACAAGATGGAGTCCAGCTTGAACTCGAGCGGAATGCCAAAAACTCAGGCAACGTGAACTGCCACGTCTTTGTTATCAGTGACTCGCAGATGAATATAATAGAGCAGCAGTTAGAAGATGTGCAGTACTAATAAAATGGACACAGGCAACATACCGTTTAACGCTCTCGTAATTGGACCGACTAATTCAGGCAAAACAAAGTTTGTGGTGGATCAGCTCCGCGGCCCTTTCCGCGGTAAGTTTGACTACATTGCGCTCATCTGCCCGACATTCAAACACAACATGACTTTTCATCGTTTCGCTGAGAAAGACCCGCGTTTTTATGTCGTGGTTTGCGTACAGCATGAAGTTGAAAAATTTTTGAAGTATGTTTACTTTTTTTTGGAGGGCACCAACGCGCTCATTATCCTCGATGACTGCGCAGCCTCGAAAGATGTGAAAAAGCGCACAGGCGAGCTGGTCGAACTCGCATTCAGCGGCCGCCACGCAGGGATCAGCACGTGGGTGATAACCCAAAAGATGACCAGCATCACGGCCTCTTTCCGCGAAAACGCTGCGGCGCTTGTGCTTTTTTACACGCCCTCGTGGAAGACATTGAAAGCGGTTTTTGATGAATTCGCCGGCGAACTTTCTCAAGATGAATTCAAAGACCTCATTTCAAAATTGAAAGAAACACAGTTCTCCTGCCTTGTGTTCGCACTTCAGTACCCGTTCGGAATAAAATTCCACACACCTCACCCCTCGCCCCAATTAAAAATTAAAAATGAATAAAAATTCACAAATATAAAATGGCGGACTTATCAAAACTCGATGACTTGGACTTGTCGGGCTTGTACTTGCTTGAAGCTGAGGCAGCGAGCGCGCCCGCCGGCATTGTCCCCTCTGTTGTTTCAACGCAGCCTGATATCCCCGCGATGCGCGAGCAGTTGGCCCGGCTTGTGTCAACAGGAAAATCAAAAGAAGCCATCGGGGAGCAGCTTTCACACGAGCAAGTGAAACGCCTCTCTGACAAAGATGTCGAGAAATACACCAAACGCTACCAGGCTTATGTGGGCTCAAAAACAACGGACAGCTTGATCGACAGCATCATTTTTCTTACAACCAAAGCGGTCGGAATGGCCGTCGACATCGACGACATCAATGCTCTGCAAAAAGATCTGAGAAACGACTGGATCATCAGCAATGAGCTCTCCAACCTGGCCGGCAGCGCCGCTTTGTCTTGCGGCCGTTTTCTCGCTCTGGCCAACGCAGTGCTGATCACAACAAAACACATTGATTTCAGCGGAGGCCCCCCCGGGGATCCAAAAGTTTGGGACGGACAGCCTGTGCACATTGCCCCTGAGGTTGACACACCAACTAATGAATAAGTTGCTGGGCATTACACAGGTGTTGCAAAGTAATATTCAGAATTGAATATTAATTTTGTTTTTATACAATGGCTGAAACCGCACAAGCAAACCCAGTTGAGCAAACACCACCACAGACGAGTCAAGAAACTTCACAAACGCCGGCACCACAGACGAGCCAAGTAACTTCACAAACGCCGGTAACAAAGCCCAAAAATCCCAAGCGAGTGGCTGCTGGCATAGATATTGCAAAAAGAACTCGGGAGGCCCGCGCAGCGCACAAACAAGCTTATGAAGAGAAAATGGCAAAACAATCTGCACCTGCAGTGGGGGTGGAAACCACAACAGAGCTCGCACCAAAGCCTGCTGCAGAAAACGGTCTCACCACAAACCAATTGATCGCAATCGCCGGAATTGGCGTCACGCTTCTCACAACTTATGTCAAGCGTGAAGACATCAAGGCCTTTTTCAAAAAGAACCAGGCAACTTCTGTGGAGCAAGCCCCACACCCCGCCCCCGTGGATGCGGATCCGAAACCGAAGCCGAAAAAACGTGGAATTCGGAATATGGATGATTAATTTCATTTGAATTTTTGTTTCGTCATAATTCCACCCGCGCAATGGATGAAGATGTGCCCAAAAAATTTCTTTTGAACTTTTATTTTTTCTTTCATACCAAACATGTCTGACAACAAGCTCGTTAAAACCGTTCTGGATGCCGCGACTCTCGTTGGCCTCACTGTTGGCATTGAGTGGGTTGCCAAAAAAGCGTTCAGGATAATTTTTACAGATGACCCTTCAGATTCTGTCGAAAACTTAGCAATGTTCAGTGTAACAGAATTGAAAAATTTTATAAATACAACAGAAATTATTGTGAAAAAATATGAAGAAGCAATCAAAACGATCCGGAGAGAATTGGAAGAAGCATTGAAAATGTTGAGAGAGGAAAACACGGAAGAGGAGACAGTAAAAAATAAAATAGAACAATTGAATGAATTGGAAAGGCTCAGGGATTATGAAATGGATGAGCTTGAATGTTCGAAAAAACAATTGAAAGACAAGTTGAGATGTTTGTAATCAAAACAAGTTGAGATGTTTGTAATCAAAAAATGAAAGTTGCCAAAAAAAATTTCTTTTGAACTTTTATTTTTTTTCTTTCATACCAAACATGTCTGACAACAAGCTCGTTAAAACCGTTCTGGATGCCGCGACTCTCGTTGGCCTCACAGCAGGCATTGGGTGGGTTGCCAAAAAAGCGTTCAGGAGAAGTTTTACAGATGACCCTTCAGAATCTGTCGAAAACTTCGCAATGTTCACTGGTGTGATGGCAGGCAGCATCTGGCTCAAGAAGTACCTGGAGGACCAGAAAATCTTACCCGACAAACTTTGAGAAAATCATTTGAAAAATTCCGCCGATTTTATAATCATGGCAAGTATCGCAATTATGGTTGGCGGGGCTGTGTTGAACGCAGCGGCTTTCATCGGCGGCAATTATCTGGCGAAGGCTTTTGGAGGCAGTGACAAGGCCGCTCTTGAAGAAAAAGAGCGCCACGACCGGGCTCTCGAGGCGTATCAAGCTGCGTACGCCAAATATTCGCGCGACCACACCAAACTTCTCGACTGGATTGCAACAAACGAGCACATAAAAGCGGAAGCCAAGCAGAACTTCACCAACACTGACTACGCTTTCAAACTTTACAACCAGGCGCATCCTGAAGAGCAAATGGCTCCTCTCAAAGAGCCCAAATTTTCTGATTTTTATCAACCAAGCCAGCAGCAAAAAAATGGTGAACTCATGTTCGTCGGGGCCGGGGCTCTCGCTTTGGGCTACGCTGCTTTACGGTTCTTTTAAACTTTTTTTTACCTCTTTTATATGGATTTCTACTGTGTGTATGAGAAGAAGATCACCCCCAACGTTCGTGGGAGTGAAAGACTCGGAAAAACCAAAAATGGGCAAACCTTTCTGAAAGTCAAATGCGCCTCTTGCGGGAAAACCAAAACAAGATTCATCTCCTAACATTAAAACTTTTTTGCACCTCGTTTATATGGACACCAAACTCGCGAAGACATACTACAGCCCTGGCGGTTATTGGAAAGGCATTGCCGCCATCAAAAAACTGGCCGCGGCTGCAAAAGTCCCGGAATACACCGCAAAAAAGTGGTTGATCAAGCAAGCCCTCTGGCAGATATTCCTGCCGGCGCCGAAGCATATTCCTCGACCGAAATTCGACGTGTCCTTACCCAACAAGGTCCACCAGGCGGACCTTCTTTTTTTGCCTCACGATAAACTGCCTCGCGGTCGCAAAGTCTGGAAATACGCGCTGAACGTTGTCGACGTGGCCAGCCGTTTCAAAGAGTCCGAACCCTTGACCTCGAAAAATTCTGACGAGGTTGCTCAGGCTTTTCAGAAAATTTACAAGCGCGGCCCTTTGAAATGGCCTGAAATGTTGCAAGTTGACCCTGGGCGCGAATTCATGGGCGCCGTGACGAAAGTCATGGAAAATCACAAAACTTTCATCCGGCGCGGGCGCGTCAACATTCACCGCGATCAGGCCATTGTTGAACGTTGCAACCGCACCCTTGCCGAACGCCTGTTCGGTCACCAGCATGCCGTGGAAATGCGGATGCCTGAGGGCCAGCGGTCCAGGGCATGGGTGAAAAGACTTCCTGAAGTTGTTTCAGCTTTGAACAACGAGGTGACCAGCCTCATCGGAAAGAAACCTGCTGTTGCAATCAAAGAGAAATCTGTTTATTCGAAACCTTCGACTGCTTATCACAGACCTGTTGGAAAGGATGAAAAAATCCTGCCATATCTTGTTCAGGTTCGTCATCTTTACGAACCTGGTGAGCTTGAAGGGGGGAAAAAAAGAGCCACGGATCCGATTTGGTCTTTGAAAGTTTTCACCATTGAAAAAGTTTTGCAAAAACCGGATCAGCCCGTTCTTTACTATTTGCATGATGGACCCAAGCGAGGTTTTGTGCGTGAAGAGCTGCAGATTGTCCCAAAAAACACCGTTCTCCCGCCAGCCAGCGTGGACAGTTGAACAAACAAATGAAATTTCAAAATGGGCCGTGGACGCAACGGTGTTATTGTTCAAACCTCAAGCAAAGGAAAAAAACGCGCCATCAAAGAGCTTTCCAATAATGCATGCTATGTTGTTTTTCAAAAACCCTGCCCATCCTATGAAAAGGAAGTCATTTTTCTTGATCAAGCCATTGTGAATTATTTACAAAGTTTGGACCCGCGTGAGGTGGCTCAAACATTAAAGTGAATGCCTTCCAGAAAAGCCGCCATCTCTTCGAGTTCCTCTTCTGTGAACATTTTTTCTTTGAAACCAAAAGCTTTTGTGTGGATCCCGTCATCTGCAATCCAGCGTTTTGAGTCAAACGCACACAGTGAAATCTTGTTCACGTGCATTCCGTAAATTTCATGCCCCTCGCTCCGCAGAATGTTCATTCCATGCTTCAGCTGTTTCTTCTCGCCAAAAATCATTTCACGGTACTGCTCGTGGGAAATGTTTTTCTTGACGACACACTTTTTGACCCCCTTCGCCTTTTTGATATTTTTTTCGTCCCCTCGGAGGATGGAATACATTTTTGACCTGAGACAGATGGCTTCCGCGATGGGTGTCCCCGCGCATTCATCTTTCATTTTGCCCAAGACTTTTTTGTTCTCGTCTGAGTGAAGTGGATGGTCTTGCGGGTAATCACTCAGGTCATACATTTCTTTCGTTGTCGCGATGTCTTTGTAAACGTCTTCTGTTTCGATCTCAAGCAGAAGACTGTCCGTGTCCGTGTAAACAAGTTCACATTTTGATCCGTACCGCTTTTTCAGGTGGTTGTAGAAAAAGTCGTACATGAGGATCTTGCTGTTGTCCAAGATCGTCATGCCCGTGTACACCGGTTTGTTAAGCACCAGCTTCCCTTTGTGCATGTGGATCCCCGCCATGTTGTTTGTGAATTGGGCGAACCTTGAGAACAACGGACTGGCAACAAATTTTCTGACTTTTTCTTTTTCTTCACTTTTCACGATTTTGATGTCCGTGCGCTTCCGCAGGTTCTCCATAGTTTTCCCGAAAACCGAGTTGTTCATCAGTTTGTAAAAGTCTTTTTCAAAAGCGCTTTTTGCTCTTTTGCGGAAATTGGTGTTCATCATGATGTACGGTTTCATCCACGGTGATTGCTCGAACTCCAGAACTTTGTGGACCTTTTTCAGCCTCATCCCCTGTTGCAGATAAAACTGCAAGTTCCTGTAGTGCACGACGTAGTTGTTTTTGTCTTCCAGTGTCAGCAGCAGTTTCTTTTCTTTTGGTGTTTTGATTTCCAGTTCGTCCATCAGACGGTGCTGGTAGTCTGACATGTCCTCTTTTTTTACCGCCTTTTTTTCCGGCGCCAGCGGATAACTGTTGTGCTCTTCATGCAACTCCTCCGGATATTCGAGGTCAACCTCAAGAATCCAGCCGGTTTTGGCGTCTTCTTTTTTCTTCAAAATTTCTTCTTCCGTGGGCAGCACGCTTCTCCATTTGAATCCTCTCACGGGCATTGGCTGGCACATGGCCCAGCCGTAAAGGTTGTTCGCGTCGAGATACATAATAAATTTTTTCGGTTTGGTCTCATCGTAGCCCTCCACTTCTGGGTTGTTGGCTCTGACATACCTTTTGCTGACATTTGAGATCCCGCCGCGCAGCCCCCTTTCCACAAAAAGATGCTTGTCAATGTCCGTCAAGAGCTCCAGCTCAATGCCAGACATTTTCAGAAGCGCGTCCCAACTCAGCCCTGGCGATGTGAAATAATTCGCCGGGTCCAGCCCGTACTGCTCTTGACACAGATCCCTGAAATTTTCAAAAACATCCGCCAGCAGTGCCACGTCTGTTTTCACATACAAGTCATGATAATCTCCCAGGTTTTTGCAGTCAAAGGCTTCCCACACTTTCTGCGCGTGCGCATATTCAGCGTCTGAAATGGCTTCGTCGTTCAGTTTGCTGTAAAACAGCTTTTTGTGCGGCAGTTTTGTCTCTTCGAACCTCTCCCATGAGTCCATGTACTCATATGGATAGATTCCTTTTTGAAACAACAACTCAACCTGGGGGCTGTCCATTGATGTTTTGGTGATTTTCAGCTTTTCTGGGGGCGTTGCTTTCACAAGCGCGTCAAGGCTTCCTTGCATGAAATTCAGACTGTCTATGAACTGCAGATTCCCCATGGAAAATGTGATGTACTTTTCCATGTTGTTGGCCACACATTTCACATCCTTTTCCTGCTGCGCCATCGCCTGCATCAGGTGGTGCGCGTCGTAACCCCGCAGGTTGTGAAATACAACTGGGATTTTGAAAAATTTTGGGTTCAGCTGCAGTTTAAAATTACAGTTGTTGTGTGCTGCTCCTCTGAACTTGCCTGTCACATGGCAATGGTCTTTCACAGCGTCTCTGAAAGTTGGTTGGATCAATGGTTTTTTGCAGAAATGACAGTTTTCTTGTTTGTCTGCTGCTTCTTTTTGCTTTTTGTCCAACTTTTTCATGCAAAGAAACCCAACCCTTTTTTGCACAAACCAGAAACATTTTTTGTGAACCTGTCCCAAATATTTTTCTTTTTTCCAGGCTGGCAGTGAGTCAAGGAAATTTTCTTTAACCAGACTTTTGTTACAAATATGGCAATCTTTTGCAGTTTTGAAGTTTTCCCAATCTTCCGGTTCCATAACAATTGGTTTTGGTTTTTCCACACTTTCCCTCAGTTTTTGTTCTTCTTGCACAATGTCGCTCAGAAAATTTGCCACTGCATTTTGCCCTCTGAAAACTTTTGAATTCATTATTTCTCCATCACTTCTCACACATATCCAGGCGTATCCACACGCTTCGTGGATTTCAGTTTTTTCTGTGTAACTTTGTTCTGGACTTCTTGCGCACTCGCGATATTCAATCTTTTTTACAAGCGCTTCGAAGTCTGCGTAAATCACGAAAGGCGCCTTCATCTGTTTTTGGAAATTTTGATACTTCAGGATGTTTTCCCCTTTTTTCGGCATTTCGATCACTGTTGGTCTGCCCAGCACACCATCACAGTGTTTTTCATGCTCTGCCAACTTTTCCGCTGTGTTGAAATTTGTTATGCACATTTCACAAAGATGCTTTTTCCCGTGATGTTTTGTCTGATCAAAAATCAATGCGCTCATACGTTTTATCCAACAGTAATGTTTATTCTCTCCTAACACAATCAACATCAGATTTATCCTTGGAACTTCTTTTCTTTTATTGCTCAACCATAAACCTGCCAAGATATGGTTTTCTTCATTATCCCAGCCATATAAATTTATTGCCAGTTTTGGATTTTGTTCCTCAAGCTTTTTTAACTGCTTGATCGGTGTGGGGAAATCGATTCCTTTCCAATTGATGCCATCATCAACCGGGTATTTGCTTGGCCTTTGAGGGTCTTTTCCTGCTGGGAAAAGTGCCGATCTCACCGCCCACTTTAAACATTCATTGTCCGTGTTTTTCACGTTGACAATTGCTTTCTTTGCTGCAAGCTTTGGTGGAAGTGGAATCCATGTTCCTCCTTTCAATGGTTGCCAGCGCGCAGTGTGCACATACGCTTCCATAATCCAATCAATTGTAAAATTTGAGTCTCTTACTGCTGTTTCAATAAGTGATTTCACAAAATCAATGAATAAATCAAATTTTCTTGAAATCTCGCTTTCATCATCAGTTTTCTGGAAAAACATGGGAGGGAAATCTTTTATATAATAATGCGAAATGATTACCTCATTTCTAAACATCACATTTAACTCAAATGTTGCTTTCAACGAATTCATTTCTTCCAATTCGTTTTTTATTAGTTCAATGTACTTTGCTCGGTGTTCTTTCCTGAACTCTTCAATATCAATTGCAGACCAATTGTAAAAATCATTTGCATTTGGATTCCATGGGTCTTTGCTTTTTCTATTTAATTTTGAAAGTTTCATTGACCACACGTGGAGCCATCCCTTGAAATTTGTATGTTTCAGAACAAATTTGTTGTAAAATTTTTCTGGTTTATTATTTGGTCTTGAATAAGATTTTAAAATTCTGAAAATCCTTTCTACAGAATCATTTACTCCTTTTGCAAAATTTCTGCTTATCAAATACCATGGTGGTTTTTTATAATTTAAATTGAATTGATGTGCAAGCTCAATCAGATCACCTAAATAGTATCCATATTTTTCTTTATGCTCTTTCTCAAAACGTTTAGTTTCTTCAATATCCTCAATCAATTTTTTGTCTTCATTAAATTCTTTTTTAGAGGCATCGTCTTCTTCGTGAACATTTTCTTTTTCGCGAAGATTTTCTTCGTTAAGCATTTTTACAACTTCATCAAGCTTCTGGACATCTTCATCGTCATATCGTGCTGCGGCCATGTTCTCTATAAATGTGCGCGCATTTCTTCAAATGAAAAATAATTCCTAGCGCAAAATGTGAAATTTTTGTTAATTCTGAAGTTGCCTTTCCGATTTTGTGGCCGCGCTGTGCCCCCGTTTTCCATTTGAAGGCGTGCAGCCTCCTCTTATTTTGCTTTGCTTCTTCCATTGTTTCTCCAACACACACATGGAATATGGGACATCTGGTCGCAGCGGTGGTTGGGTGGGTGAAGGGGATGACGTTGTGGTGCGCGAGCTATTCCCGGCGACAAGTTGGAGCCGGGTATAGCTCGCGCGCCACAACGTCATCCCCCTTCACCCGCCCAACCACCGCTGCGCCAGATGTCCCATATTCCATGTGTGTTAAACAGCTGTCAAGATTGCGCTACCTGTAAATTTAAATTCATTCAACGTTTCTTTACGGAAAAAGTTTTCTTCCTAGCATTCAGCACTTAACGCATTTAATTTCCTCCATTCACAGTTCGGGTTCTGACTAACAATGGCGCCGTAGGTCGATATGGTCCTTCAATTCTCAAATACCAAGGTGTCCTCAAGCGTGAAGTCAAGGTTTCCTTAAAGCATTCGGGAATTCAGCTCTGGACTGTTCCCGTTTCCGGTCTCTGGGCCATTGAAGCTAGAGGGGCCTCAGGGGCTGATGGGATACTAGTCGGAAGTTCAGGCAATCGCAAGCGAGGAGGACTAGGAGCTATTGTTAAAGGAAAGTTCCTATTACACAAAGGCAGAGTGTTAAAGATATTGGTCGGCCAGGAAGGGTCACGTGATCCTATTGATCCTCATCGTCCCGGGGGAGGAGGGGGTGGAACCTTCGTCGTTTACGAAGATGGAAAGCCACTTCTTGTTGCTGGCGGTGGGGGAGGGGGTGGAATACCGAGAGCATGTAAGTCGCACATTCTTGTATTTCGCGTATTTTAGTTGATTGTGTACATGCTTGTGACGAACAAATTCTTCTAAGCTAGACCTAAAAAGTTCTTTCACGCAAAATTGCAGCTCCGTGCGTTGATAACCGGGACAGCCGTTTTAATAGACCAATTTCGATATTTTAAAATTCAGCCTAAAACAATAGACCTCAGCACGAGGCTCCGGGGTATAAATTATAGGGATTTATTCCCCGGAGCCTCGCAGCGATGTCTATTATTTTAGGCTGAATATTAAAATATTGAAATTGGTCCATTCAATAAATTTTTGGATAGCTGTTGTTAAACGGTTTAAAAAAACTGCGGACATTTAGATGTGGATACAATAATAAAGTTGGGAACTGGGAACGAGGTTGGGGGTTTTATAACCTTTCGGTAATAAGGATAAATGGTCAGAAGAAAAAGAAAACAAACGGCGGTTACAAATATTATCAAAACTTTTTATAAACTTGACGTTTCGTATTTCTTTTAAAGTTGAAATGGCCGAAGAAAAATGATCGGCTAAAATTGTTTCACTTGTCCGCTGGACAAGATAACATTTTTACAAGAATTCTTACAGTGCATATCTTTGTAAATATTTCCTAGCTTCTCAGGCAGATGGTGGTGGTGGCAGAGCCAACGATGAGCCTCTCTCGATCGTCAGCGGCAGCGAGGGTAATGGCGGCAAACTCCTGGACACCAGTGACGACAGCGGGATAGCCATTAACGAGTCCACTGGCCATCATAAGGTGATCGCAGGCGCAGGAGGAGGCATGTACAGCGCTGGAATTGGCCTTCATAAAGACTGGGGAGGAAAAAGCTTTCTTGATGGTGGTAATGGAGGAGAAGCAATACCAACATACGAGAAATTTGGGCATGGAATGATGGGTCGAGGAGGTTTTGGTGGGGGTGGTGCTGCGGGACTACTGCCCGGCGCAGGGGGTGGGTACTCGGGTGGCGGTGTGCGAGGTTGTTGGCTGGAATGCAATGGCAAGGAGGGTGGGTCAGCGGAAGGCGGAAGCTCGTATAATTCTGGAATGTCACCGTCCAATAAAGCAAAAAAGAACAAGGGACCGGGAAGAGTTTATCTGAGACTGATGTCTGAGGACGTTGAGGAGACATGATCCGCTAATAATGCTATGTCATTTTTCCTTCAGTTGATTCGTGATTTGAATAAAACTGAATTGCTAATGCGGTAATTACACGTCAATATTGACTCCAATGATTGAAGCGATGCGTCCTGGAATTAGTCGCACTTAATTTAAGCAATAGACCACAAGTTACTATGGTTTATAAGCTGATAAACCACGCGGGATGTTGGTAGAACACGAGTAGAAGAAATTGTAAATCACAAGCCGCAGGCGAGTGATTTACAAATTCTTTGATTGTTCTTCTAACATCCCAAGTGGTTTATCAGCCTATAAACCATAGTAACTTGTGGTCTATTGCTTTTATATAATAATTCAGAAAATGTGCGATTTTTCCATGAGTTTACTGGCACAATAAACCATAGCTGATTGACCAAATCACAGCACGCGCATTGATTTGGTTATCATATAAAAAGAAACAACTCATAGTATCATTTATTCGCCCAGCTGACCTATCTATCACTTTATCACAATCGTGACGCTTTCGACATTGCTTATCCTAGCTGAGTGCTGGACGCGTGTCACATATGAAACGAATAAATAGCCTTAGCTCACAAAGAGTTCTCCGCCGATACGTAGCTCAGTTGTAAAGAGTACCCAACCGCATTTAAGGTCCCGCCGGTTAAGAGAAGCGAAAGGATGGGCGATAATGACCCAGCCGGTATCTAAGAGGTTATGGCTTCGAATCCTGTTCGGGACTAACCCTTTGCCCCACTCTTGTGTCAAAAATGAGTAACTCATCTTCATCATAAAGAAACAAGTTTAGTTTATTTGTTCTCCTGATTGTTTTCACTACACTTTGTCTTCTCCATTTTAAAGATTCCCGCTTTTAAAGATTCCCCGTTTTAAAGATTCCCGCTTTTAAAGATTCTTCGTTTTAAAGATTCCCCAGCCCATTCCCCATTCCTCGATTCCCCGACAAACATCACTATATTTGATAAATACAGGTCGCCTGCTTAAAAATAGAATTGGAATATATAAATAAGACGAATTATGCAAATTAATTACAAGTGGAATAGAAGTACGAATCAACGTGAATATTTTGCAATGATGTATTATTAATTCTTTGCTGCGCGCATATTCGCACATTTTGATTAGAAATTTTAATTAATGACGCGATTTTATACATCCATGCGCACTTAAGATCACCTTCATTTTCAAATTTAGCAACCGTCTTTCAGTACACTAGTTTGCTCCTAAAGCTCGTCACTGAATCTCTTGGACAACTTTAAATCTGGCTCTTCCCGTAACGTTTACAGATCTTCCGCCAACTTCAGGTGAACCGCTCCTCTTACAACGAGTTTTGCTTGGACATTGAGCAAGAACTCAGTTTTCACGATGAACAAGCTTGCTCTACAAAGTTATTCACTTGTTATGCATCTGAAACTTTGCTTGGCAGGTAAGCGGGATATTTGAGCATGTGGTTCTCAGAATTATTTTAAATCAACTCTCTCTAAGTCCTGTGTGGTAGCCGAAAAACGTTCGTGAAGAATTACCCAAGAATTATATACATTCAGTTTGTCATATTTTTTCAGAAGATTCTGGATGCAAGACTGACAAAGGCAATGCAATTACCAAGTTAAAGCATGTGGGCACAAATTAAAGTGGACTGATTACAACGGAAAACGCACGTCTTAAGGAGGTAACTTCAGTTAATTGTATAGCCATAAAACACTTACATTCAGAATTTAGAATCCGATTATTTTGTAAACATTACTTTTACGAGGCTAAAGTAAAGCGGTACTTGTTAGATAAAGCGCCAGCAAACACTCGATGATCTTTTCTTAACTATACATCAATATTCAAACGGTATTGATTTGGCATTTGGTGAAAATCTTGAATTCGATGGAACCGGGAGATGAGTTTCAGGTCACACACTTGGCCTTTGAGTTCTCGGAATAGTCAAAGAATAATTTGGATAGGCGCGACACCAGACTGAAAACAAAACCGTGACAAAATGTTTATATCGCATTTTTTCTTTGCAATTTTATTTTCTAACTTTCGTCATACTATGCGTCCTGACTTGAGAAATGTTTCAAACTACAGATGGATACTTGGCAAAAGAAAGACCAGAAAGATTAAGAAAACCTTCGAGTGGCATGGCATCCGAGTTGCAGTTTTTCATGCGTCAGATGTGGAACTGATTTTAAATCCTGACATCATCCCGATTCAGTGCATGAGCTGCTCACTCAGCTCACGGTAAGTAGCAACTCGTTCAAGTAAAAATTAAATCCTATAGCGCGTACACTCTTTTTACAAGAACGGCTAATTTTGGAGCTGAGGCTGAACGTTCTTATATTTTTTTCGATTTAAGGCTGAAAACGTTCTTAAGATGTTTCATGATATAGTATTTCAATAAATTACTGCAGACGTGACCAGCAGTGCTTCTCATTTTAATATACAGTGAGCAAAATAAAAGTGTTCTTAATCGAGTTTCAGCCTGGGGAATGTTCTTAATACGTTCTTAAAAATTTGGTTAATTTCAGCCTCAACGTTCTTATAAAAAGATTCTTATAAAAAGAGTGTATATTTTCCCGTGAAAGGAGTGAAATGATGTGAATTAGATGAAATGATTATTCATTAATGAGAGAACTGATCCTCGCAGTAAATTTAAAATTTGAGCGTTTGGAAATTAAATTCAGGTTTCCGATGGGGTTCGAACTCACGCCGTTGCCTTCGTGACACCGGTACGGTTAACGGTTAACTTTTTGGCTTTTTTACGGCTAACGGTTAATTTTGTTCCGGATAACAGAAGTAGTTAAAAAATAATTGCTATTGTTTTAAGAAGTTAAATATTAATTTCCATTGTTGTAAAACATACTGAAAGTCTTTGGACCATTTTGATATAAAAAAAGGTATTTTTTTTGTGTGTGTGTGTGTGCACTCGTAAAATACAAGAGCTGTCAAAACGTCTGTCAACTCGCGCAACGACGCGACATATGCCACAAATTATGCAGACACTTACAACACTTCCGGTTTAGATCGGCTTTTCTCGCTTCGTACCAGAACACACAAACGCACAATACATCAGACTCAAAAAAAGTTCTCGAGGCCTTTACTTTTGTATTTAGATTTTTTACGGTTAACATTTTTTAGGGCTGAAAGTTAAAATTCTTTAATTTTTACGCCTAACGGTTAACCCCATTTGACCAAACTAGGAACAAGTTCAGTTATTATTTTCAAGTTTCCGCAAAAGGAGAACAATTAAATAACGTGAATTGTATGAAATGATTCATATGAGAACTGTGGATGTTATTGGAGATTAAAACAAGCCTGAAAAATTTAGGGCTCCTACGGGGTTCGAGCCCATTACCCACGCGAAAGCGGTGCGATTCTCAAATAAAATAGTCAGGGTCCATCGACTCCGTGACTCCGCGTTAAGCCGTTCGATGCTCTGACAACGTCAAAACGATTCCGAGCTCCGACGGCATTCAAACCCGTGTCTCCTCGATATATACTTATTATAGGGATACAATGCTCTATAAACATCGACGAGAAAAATCGGAGATCAAACGGTATTCAAACCCATCTACGATCTGCGAGAATAATCACAGTTCCAACGGGATTCAAACCCGTGACTCAGCTTTAGCGGTTCCATGCTCTAACAACGGCAAACGAATTCAGAGCTCCGACGGGATTCAAACCCGTATCTCCTCGATATATAGGGATTCAATGCTCTATAAAGATCGACGAGAAAAATCGGAGATCAAACGGTATTCAAACCCATCTAAGATCTGTGAGAAAAATCACAGTTCCAACGGGATTCAAACCCGTGACTCCGCGTTAAGCGGTTCGATGCTCTGACAACGTCAAAACGATTCCGAGCTCCGACGGCATTCAAACCCGTGTCTCCTCGATATATACTTATTATAGGGATACAATGCTCTATAAAGATCGACGAGAAAAATCGGAGATCAAACGGTGTTCAAACCCATCTAAGATCTGCGAGAAAAATCACAGTTCCAACGGGATTCAAACCCGTGACTCAGCTTTAGCGGTTCCATGCTCTAACAACGGCAAGACAATTATCAGCTCCGACGGGATTCAAACCCGTGTCTCCTCGACATAAAGGGATACAATGCTCTATAAAGATCGACGAGAAAAATCGGAGATCAAACGGTATTCAAACCCATCTAAGATCTGCGAGAAAAATCAGAGTTCCAACGTGATTTCGCGTTGGCGATTCGATGCTCTAACAGAGGCAAGACAATTATCAGCTCCGACGGGATTCAAACCCGTATCTCCTCGACATATAGGGATACAATGCTCTATAAAGATCGACGAGAAAAATCGGAGATCAAACGGTATTCAAACCCATCTAAGATCTGCGAGAAAAATCACAGTTCCAACGGGATTCAAACCCGTGACTCAGCTTTAGCGGTTCCATGCTCTAACAACGGCAAACGAATTCAGAGCTCCGACGGGATTCAAACCCGTATCTCCTCGATATATAGGGATTCAATGCTCTATAAAGATCGACGAGAAAAATCGGAGATCAAACGGTATTCAAACCCATTTCAGATCGGCGAGAAAAATCAGAGTTCCAACGGGATTCAAACTCGTGATTTCGCGTTGGCGATTCGATTCTCTAACAGAGGCAAGACAATTATCAGCTCCGACGGGATTCAAACCCGTGTCTCCTCGACATATAGGGATACAATGCTCTAAAAAGATCGACGAGAAAAATCGGAGATCAAACGGTATTCAACCCCATCTAAGATCTGCGAGAAAAATCACAGTTCAAACGGGATTCAAACCCGTGACTCCGCGTCAAGCGGTTCGATGCTCTGACAACTTCAGAACAATTCAGAGCTCCGACGGGATTCAAACCCGTGTCTCCTCGATACATAGGGATACGATGCTCTAAGATCGACGAGAAAAATCAATTTGAAATTACATTAATGTAATCCCATGCTGGGTGGAAGGTTTCGTGCGTTCCACTTGGTGCTTGTCTACCTGCACGCTCCCGAGGTACGGTTGCAGCACTGTTGGGGCTAGGGACTATGCACCTGAATTGGAAACCCACCCTTTCTGCTATTGCACGTTGGTATTATGAGTACCATACGAGTCAACTCAGAAAATCATGTGATCTGAGAGGCAGAGAGAACTGGTTCTTGTTCCTCACGAGGTGGTACTTCCCTCAGAACGCTTTCAGGCTCTAACCCCCAGAGGACTGCCTGTATTCAAGTGGGGATTACAAATTCCGAGCCGACTAATGAAACTCAAAAAATTCTTTAACAAAAAAACAAGGCTTCCAAAATAATTCGCACCCGTAACTTCCACGAAAGTGGTGCAATTGTCTAAAATGGGCCAGAAAAATCAGAGTTCCGACGGGATTCAAACCCGTGACTCCGCGTTAGCGGTTCCCTGCTCTGACGATGGTAAAACAATTCAGAGCTCCGACGGGATTCAAACCCGTGTCTCCTCGATATATAGGGATACAATGCTCTACAAAGATCGACGAGAAAAATCGAAGCTCCGATGGGATTCAAACCCGTGTCTCCTCGATATGTAAGGGTACGATACTCTAAGATCGACGAGAAAAATCAGAGCTCTAACGGAATTCAAACCGCTCTAAGATCGGTGAGAAAAATAAGAGCTCCAATGAGCTCTAAGATCTGCGAGAAAAATCACAGTTCCAACGGATTCAAACCCGTGACTTCGCGTTAGCGGTTCGATGCTCTAACAACGGCAAAACAATTCAGAGCTCCGACGGGATTCAAACCCGTGTCTCCTCGATATATACTTATTATAGGGATACAATGCTCTATAAAGATCGACCAGAAAAATCGGAGCTCAAACGGTATTCAAAGCCATCTAATTTCGGCCAAAAAAAACTAGAGCTCCAACGGGATTCAAACCCGTGACTTCGTGTCTGCGGTTCGATGCTCTGACAACGGCAAAACAGTTCAGATCTCCGACGTGATTTAAAACTTTCTCTCCTTGATATATAATGTACGATGCCGTAATGTCGGCAAGAAAAATCAGAGCTCCAATGGGATTCAAACCCGTGTCTCCGCCCTAGCGGTTCGATGCTCTGTACAACGGCAAAACAATTCAGAGCTCCGACGGGATTCAAACCCGTGTCCCCTCGATAGATAGGGTAACGGTGCTCTAAGATCGACGAGAAACTGAATCAGAGCTCCAACGCGATAGCTCGACATGAAATACAGATCTCCAACTTGAATCAAACCCGTGACTCTGCATTAGCGGTGTGATGCTCTAAGATCGGTGGAAAAAAGGTCATAGCTCCAACGGGATTCAAACCTGTGCCTTCCCGGTAACGTTTGCAAAGAAGCGTTCAAAAAAATTCAAATTCGAGTCTGTTTAAGCTAAGCATTCAACGTATACTGGTTGCTGCGATGATCACTCACTTGTTGATATGTAGATCCTCAGTTCAAACATATGAAATTTCATGTATTCACAATATTCTCCAATTTGAGCAATTAGGGATATCGTCTTGAAAAAGAAAATCAACAATTAACATTTACAGATACTCCTTATTTTATTTCAACAATTATTCCATGCAGCCGTGATTTCTGGAAACGAGAACATCATGCATTATAAGCAATCTCATATCCCATGAGCGCTTGTAGAATATTTTTTGTTATTAAAAACTGGATCATTGGATAATGCAATTCGAGAGTTTTCATTGGCTAAGCCATCATGGTATATGAGCCATTATACCATGATCTACAAAAAGGGCGAGCGTTTTGCGTGATATTTTGGGCCTTTTTGGTTTTTATTTTAGTCTGTTTTTTTATATTTTTTGGGCGTTTTTAATAAAACAATTATTCCACTCGCGCTTGTTGGATATGAGATGATTATAGCCAACTCGGCGCTACGCGCCTCGTTGGCTATCTATCATCTCATATCCAACGCGCGCTCATGGAATAATTAGACAGATTTAGCAACAGAACGGGAACGTCATTTGAGGACGCGAGAGCGCGCGGAATAGTCTGGACACGACTTCCGGTGCCCAGATTGACGTCGCCAGGCCAAGGTCACGTCTCTTTCGCGACGGAAAAATAAACCATTTGACGTCCCCACGAGAACGTGAAGGTTTCCGATCTTTTTCCGAGGGAAAAAGGTAAGAAAATCACATTTCATGAATTCAATCGTCACTTTTGATAATTTTCGATTCGCCAGTTACCTAAGAATTGCTTTTGTTTCATATGAGTACGGGTTTGTTGCTGTGGTTTTACCGTTTCACCTTCATTATATTGTTTCGCAAAGTTGCCAAAAGTTGTGTCGGCTTTAGCCACCAAAGACAAATTACAATCTTCCATTCTTTTTTTTTTTTTACCTTAATAACTTTCTTTCCCGTTCTAGTTTTTAAATCTTCAACAAATTCGTTGTTCTCTGTGCAGAAAAAGCGGTGCCGGGACAAAACGGTAAGCTTAAATTGCCAAAACAAACACATGAATTGTAAACTAAGTTTATAGATTTCTTTACTAATTTACTGCTCTTTGTTGTTGAAGGATCTTTTTTGTGTTACGTTAACGATGGAAACCGAAAACATCGATGGGAAGAAAAAGTAAGTATAAATTACATTTCAGTACCGTTGAAGTGAAACCCACCCAGCAGCTTAGAGACGTAATTAATGAACCTTTTGACCACAATTGAAAATGAAAGCAAGAAAGAATTGAATCGAGATATACTTTCTAGTCGCTATTAATTAGCCGCTCATCAGTTTCAATACGAGTTTTGGCTTACCTTAAAATTGTTACTTAATATCATCAATTGAACTAAAGTGTTATTTTCTGAGGATAAATGTAGGTGGAAGAATCATTCCTGAACACATTAGAAACTAAATTCGGACCCTTTTTAACCTGGGAGAAGTCGTAGAATAAGGAGGTTTTATTTTCATGTCCCGTTAGGTCAGTTATGGTATGGTCCGCAGCCAAAGATTACATTATGCTAAAAGAAGTGGCTGCAGAAGGAGTTTTCGACAGTAGACCTGGGAGTAGAGATAGAGGCACCTCCTGGCAGAAGGTTGCTAACAAACTAAACAGTTTGCCGCAGTTCAGTGTGAACTCTCGAGCAATCAGGTTTGTAAGTTTAAGTTTGTAAGTTTATTTAGTTTGCAAGAAAATCTTTTTACAATCAGTAAGCACCGCCTGCAAATAGCGAGCTAATCTAGACAGGCGGTGTTAAGGACATACAACACAAATTACTAAAACACGAATTACTCAATTTTCGTAAAACACGAATTACCCGAATTACTCGATTTTGCATACATTATTTGACGAAAGAGGAAAAAGGTGATAAATAGTAAATTAATATATTATGTTTGAATTATAATATCAGGGATCGCTTCAACAACATTGGTAGGAAGTTGAAAACCAAATTATCAAGGGAGTCGAATGAAAGTGGAGGGGGGGACATGGAAGAGCCGACCGAACTGGAAATGTTGTTGGAGGAGCTGCTGCAATTGAATGAAGAATCAGAAAAGAAATCACACGACCAGACTGAGGCCAAAAAGGAGACGGTGGAAAAAGAAAGAAAGCAGGCCATAGAGATGAGAGAAAGAGCAATGGAAAGCATGGGAGAGACAAGAAAGAGGAATGAAGATAGGGAGGGGGAACCAGTAAAAACTGAGAAAAGAAGACGAAGATCTGGTGGCGACACCCTGGAATGGCTAAGGGAGCGGGCTGCTACTGAAACCCAAATGAAGGAGAGGGAGCTGGAGGAAAAGAAAAAAGGACGACAAGAACAAGAAGCCACCCGAAAGCAACAAGGGGAGCAAGTAGCCATGGTTCAGCAGCAGATGTTGCAACTTATACAACAGCAACAGCAGCAGCAGCAGCAGCAACAACAGCAATTTGCACTGATGCAACAGCAAATGTTGGCAGTTATTCAGCAGCAGCAACAACAAGCTCGAGCCTTATTTAACCTAGTACAGGAAAAAGAGTAATATTTTCTGATATGCATTCTGTATTTCTGTGTATGAAAAACAGGTTTCCACTCAACTATCTTTAGTGGCAAGTTTAATTACCAAATATTCGGGACCTTGATATATCAACTCCTAGTTTTGGATTTTCCAGGCATTTTGAGCACTTTTACAGCAAATTATTAGTAATTCCACATTAAGTTATGAAAATGACTACTGTTCTTGTACACGTAAAATCATAAATGTTATTGTATTTCAGTGGCTATCATTACATACATAAAGCAAACAACAGTAGCATTTAAAGGTTGTATATAATGAAGATATAATTTTAAAATGAGTACTTGCATACTCTTACATTCAGACTCAGTTGTTTACTATGCAAACAGTTTCAATGAATTTTATATATTTATAATAAAACATGTTCAGCTTTTGAATTTCTGACATTGAAAGGCATTACACCGGGTCATACAATTACATGGTTTGTTCTTGTAAGTAAAAGATTCTTAGAAAAAAGAAACCTCTACTGAGAGACTTATCACATGCAAGTCACTCATGTGTCAATATTCTAATCTTTTCAGGCCCCTTGTGCAGAATAGCAGAGATGTCTTACGATTAGTACTCAACCCCCTCTCCTCAGAAAAAAACAATTACAAACAAAATATGATAGGCCCATGGGCACTGACTGGTATTCCACCTTTATCAGCCTACAAAGGAACACAAGGCCAGAAGGCAGAAGAAACATTTAAGGAAACCAACACACAAGAACACTGGAAATTCTTAAACTTATCTAATCCACAAATTAAGAGCCTCAACTTTGGTCAGGCCTTCGTATACAACAGGACAGTTGGAGTGTCTCAGTTCCCCCTACAAATCACTAACTAATCCACTAAATGATAATGAGTAGTACTAAATATTGAACTGGTGGGTAGCATTTATTTTCTTACACTTGAAACATGCATAACAAATGTTACTTTAATTTCACCTGACAAGAAAGTTTAACACTCATGATCACCTCTCAAAATGAAGACATTGCCAATAACATGGTTATTTCAAGATTTTAAGACTATAAAACCATAGTAATCTTAACTCTGCATGCACCAATAATCCTTTTACATTATGACATCAGAGTAGCAAAAATCAACACCAAGCCTCCTTTTGAAAATGAAAATGGTTCCATAGCTCAAAACTGATTAGTTCTAGTAAATCTATCCAAGACATGGTTGCCACAGACATCAGTTTCCAAAATTCAAGGATTTTTTCCCTGAACTTGAGGAATTTTTTTTTCTTCACCATTTTGGTGACCTGTGGCATCCCTGCAAGATTATATTTCCAGATTTCACTGTTAATTCTAGGTAAACCAAAGCAAAACTCTTAAGGGAAAAGAATAACAAATTAAAAATGTACCGGTATATTACTTAATATTTCACCATTTTTGCAACTAAGCTAAACCTTACTGCTGATCATGTTCTAGACAACTGGCCCCAGATTGCTCTATATGTAAGACTACCATGAAAAGTAATCATTTAAAGAAGGAGGAGCAATCTCAAACATTTCTGACACTTGATTACCATATAAACAGGTTTGAGCATTCTCTAACAAAGCACAGACAAAATACATTTTTCCAACTGGACTTAAGTGTATTTTCATCTGCTTTTTGAATTCGATAAATTTAAAATAATTGCAAATATTGCCAAATAACAGCTCAACAGACACTCGAACCTCACTCATTGCTTTGTTATATAGTGTCATTTGCGGTGTTAAGTTGTTATTCCTGTAGGGTGCCTGGAGATGCACACCCAAGGGATAAGCTGGATCTCCATATAAACAAAGTGGCTGCCCATTGTAAAAGGCGACCCGTTGTAACTCATTAAGAAGACCAGATTCGTGCAGCATTATGCTATCATGTCTCTTCCCTTCAAATGGGCCACTAAGATTGGCTATCAGGCCATTTGGTGTTACGATACTTTGGAATTTGATACCGTGGACCCTTTTGTGTCCATTGTACATAACTCGTTGGTTGTATTTTGGGCGGGCTATTTCTCGCACAGTTCCATCTATGAAACCAAAACAGTTCTGGAGTGGAGCACCATGCTGATAAATGACCTCTGCATACCTATGCAACTCCCCTGGTTGAAGGAAAGGATTCATACCCCAATTTTGCAGTCGATGTCGATGTCGTAGGTAAATGAAATCAAGTACTGAGTTGAAGATAAGGCAAAGTTCAGTTGGGTTTCGCCCAAAGCGGGGTACCATATCAGTATATCGACATGGATAGGCCAGTCTTCGGAGAAGAATACACAAGCCTTCCATGGCATTACAGACAGTTCTTTGGGAACAGACAATTTCATCAGGGATTTGCAAGTTGTTCAACAGCAATTCCAGATCATTCTTGCCAAATCTTAACTCAGTCCAGCATTCCTCATCTTCCCAATTGTCAATGTTAAAGTGTTCAAATTTTGAATAGGGAAAAACTGGCTTTGACATGTTGGCATCATACAGTAAAGCAAATTCTATGTCATCAATAATGTTTTGAGAATATGCGATTACCAAGGAGTCGCGAACAGTGGCTAGACTAGACATCATGAGCGTACTAGTACGACGTAAACCTCGCCAAGCCGAATTTAGATTGCGTGAATTTCTATGCGCCATATCGCTTACGGTAGAAATGACGACACAAAATCGTCAGTAAGAAGGGTTTAATATAGTAAACAAAAATGAATGGTGCTTATTATTTTGACTTACCTATAAAGAAGCTTTATCTCAAAATTTACATTACACAGCTCTCGAAAAAATTTGAGCCTTTATACAAACGTCGATTACAGTCTGAGGATTTCTTTCTTTCCAGCGTAGAATTATTAACACCTGGATCCATGTTTATTTCTCCGTCATCTGTGACCTGGCTGAAAAGCTTGACTAGTTCGAGGAGAAAGTAATATTCGAGAACATGCTTTTTTCGACGTCTCGTCGACCTCTGCGAGGTGCTAAATCGCTGTTTACTTGCAATGCGACGGCGTGGTAGACCCAGTCCTAATCGGTCATAGCACAGTGCGCGCGCGGTCGTCGAAAGGCTCCCGTCGTGTTTGCTAAATCTGTCTATTGTTAATTACTAATGTATCAGTTATGATTCACATTAGGTAGGAAGAAGACCGCGCGCGGTATGAACGTCTCAACCCTCCTACGTTGGGGGGGAGGGGGGGGGGAAGAGTGGGGAATCAGTGAAAAATGAGGATACAGGCTAAAGGTGACTCAATCAATCAATCAATCAACCTTATTTAAAACACGGTAAGCCGACTAGGAGTTATTTTAAAACTCAAAAATGGAGCATGCGAGCACGAGCAGTCGAGCAAACGAGGGCCCGCGAAAATGTTGCGAGCATTTTGAGCCGATTATTTTGAGAGCCCTGCAAAATTTTGAGGGACCATTCGTGACACCTAAAATGGACGCCATACACTCTGACTTTCTGCTGGATTCCCTTTTAACATATGTCGTGTGCTCTCAAGGCCGTAGCTAGCATGGGGCAAAACGGGGCAGATTTAACCCAAAAATCGGGCACCAAATGTGCCTTAAATTCCAACAACTTTATATTAGATCGGCAGAGTTTTCTCCCGGCAAAAAGTAGATGAAACCCGACGAAACGGATGATTAGCCAGGTGGAAAGAAGGGTAGACTTTCTCAAAGTCGTTCGCTTCTCATTTCCGGTTTGGTAGCTTTCGCTCTGAGAGCTCGACTTGTAGGCAAGTCTAAAAGAAGGAGTGAATGAGCAGCTAGTTGAGAACTGTCACGAAAAAATGAATAGGATTAAAATGTGGTAAAACGAGTTATGATCGTATTTACAAGCGCTTCTAGTTTAAAATATAAAAATATTATTGCAGACGATCTATAGTTTCAACAGCGTTTTGTAAAGTCAAGATCACATGAAAAAAGTGCAAACCCGTTGGAACTTACAGTTATGCCAAAGTGTAATATTAATCCAGGGATATTTAATTGGCATCCCCCGTTGCTAAAGAACAACAGAACCGCGCAAAACACGTTTGATGAGTGGAATGCAGCGGGGCCCAACATTGCATATATTTGTGGCTTTGATAACAGCTTGTCTATACAACGTACTTCGGTGATATTGCGATTACGATAATCCACACCGCTCACTAAAAACAAAGATCTCGAGAGAAGTTTATGATACGAAATATCGTAAATTGTACACAGTGCGTCAAGCCGGCTTCATCGATCGACTGAAGTATCGAGGTAAGATTGCTCGATAATATTATTGTGTATCAAGATTTCAACTAATTGCACTGCAAATCAAAAGCTTGTGTTTTGCCTTGAAGTCCAATGACAGCTTAACTTCGGCAAACGGGTAGTATTTGTGGCGCAAATTCTGTTTCATGTAATCGTAAATCGTTTTGATGAATCGGCGTCCATTTTCACAAACTGGTCGGTTGTTTAACCACAAATGTTACTGGGTCGATGCAAATGACAGATTCATGGTTTTCACTCGACCTCAGTCGCGAATCTTTACATAAAGAAATTTGTTTGCTTATGGCGAAATATTAAATTCGTTCGCTGTGTCCTTGTAGTATAAAACATGCTAACTTCGCGTATAGAATGTGTGTTGCAAGTCTTTTGTCGCCGGCGGAACATCCGTTTATTTCAAATCGTTACTTGACATCCTCGCGGAAATTCAGCTGCTGTTTTTTCTCGAAGTATGACGAATGTTAGTTGGATCTCGATGCTTAATGGATCTGGAAGCCGTCTCTCCATTTCACATGTTGTGAGGACCATTTCTATGCGAAGTTTTCTGTTTTGTGTATGTTCCAGACTGCCTTAGAAAAACAGCTGAAATTGAATACAATATAATTGACCTATACCTTCATGAAAAGAAACTGAGTCACAACAAAAGAGAAATCAATCACTTTAAAACCTTCGAAGAAAAGTTAAGGTGCTGTATTTAGATTACCAAAAAACATTACGATTGGGAAATTTAATTTAATTGCAATAAGTAGTGAATAACTGTTTACTTTACTGTCGTGACATCCGTTCAGTTGGCGTCGGTCGTTCATCTCCTCGCAGCCGGTAATGTTCGTCCATTTTCGTTAGAAGTGGGAAATATTTATAAGTGTAATATCAATGACATAAGTTATTTTCGCGCGGGTAACATAAAAATCGCGCGGACCGTGCACTGAAATGGGTTTTTGCTGTCATTGTTATTATAGGATAACTTTTTCTTTCAGTCAAAATGGCGGCCTACGTGGAGCTGGTCGTTTTAGAATAACTCTCACAGCGTCGAGTTTTTGTATTTAGCTGTGTTTTTTGTCGTTGAGGACTATCACAGTTTTTTAAAAATCGCCCCTCAACTAGTAGATTTATATGTTTTTCGTTAAGTTTAAGCTTATTTGTTTATCTTTAGATACTGCTTTGGCACGCACTTAGTTTTGCTATACCGAAGTGTATATGTACATAATAACGTTTATTTTTTTATGTTAGTTTGGTTTTGAATTGTAGCTGTATGTAACCTGTTAATGTCCATGTTGCCTGGCTGTACATTATTATTTTAGTGTAAATAAATTTAAGTTAGGTCTTATTATTGATATTTTTCACCCTGGCTGGAAGTGTTAATTAAACTTAACAGTACTTTTGTTTCATGTAATGTGCCAACTTTTCTCTATTGAGAAGAAGCCAAATATTGTTCTGTTATGTTGGCATGTTGTAATTTTTAGAACTTTTTTTAAATTTTTTTTGATATTTTCAGGTTTAATTGTGATGGCAAAATTCGGGCTCATCCTTGGTGTAAGAACCTGTGAAACTCACCAGTGACATAAGAACAAAGAACGAACAAGACAACAAAGAACCTTGAAACAATTATACAGAACACAGAAACAACAGCTCAAAAACAAAAAAAAAGTCACAGGTTCTTACACCGAGGTAAACCCAAAATTCGCTATCCATAAAAGTTTTATTTTGAAGTAAGGTGACTTCTTGGTTGTGGTTGACTGTATCTAGTTATTCTATAATTTCAGAATACCGTATGATGTAGCACAACTCTTGAACATGGCAAGTGTCTCAATGCTGACTGGAGAAAGAGCTTCTCCACGGTTAGTAAATTCCTTCGAATGATGCAGAAAAAATATTTATTTTGATACATGTGAAACTTATGAATGTGAAACTGAATTAAGAAAAGTTTGGTAGCAACTTGACATAGTTTTTTGACATAGTGTTTCCTCCTTGCATGTGAAGCAAATTTTTTCTTTTCCTTTTTCAGTTCCCCTACATGTATAGAAAACTACTGCAAGTAGAAAAATTACACTCAATAAAGATTTGGGCGATTTTGAGGGCTGTAAAATGAGGTTTTTCTGGTGTAAAAGTGTCCGGAGCCTGGATCGAGTTTCTATTGTGAAATCCTTAATGTGACGTCACTTTGGTTGCAAAGGGCCGTTTTGGGTAAGCACTGAGTAGGAACCTCTCACGCAAAAATGTTCCGAATAACTAGCCGTCTCGAAACGAATGGCCGTTTGTTAACCGTTCGAATGCAATGGGATAAGGCTCTAACTCCTCAACGCCTAGTATTCTCACTGTCTGCCTCATCTCTTGATTTAAGATACAACCAACGTGACGTCACGATCTGGTATTTTGACCGTGCAAATTGGCGGACATTTTTGGAGCAAAATGCGGTAACTTTCAAGGTTTATAAAATCGTCAATTTGTTCTCTTTCCTTCTCAAACTTTCAGATTCTTCCTTCAATATGTTAAACTTTAGAAATATACATTAAAAATGTTTCGCTTCATGTGCACTTTAAGGGAGTGAATACTGGTGAAACAGACTGTTTGAGTTCTCAGTAAGGCATCTTCTGGATGAGTTTTAGATATTTTTTTACAGTCTTTCAAGATCCCACGTTGATGTTGGAGAGAGGCATGAAAGAGAAGTGATAAATGTAAAAAACTGTCACGGTGGATTAGGTGAGCTGTATTTATGTAATTTATGTACTAATTAATCTTTCAACTGTCAATGCATGACATTTGCATTGAGCGATGCAAGTCAATATATATACTGGAGGCATGGTCTGGCTACAGGTTAGTGTGCTGGATTCTGGATTTGGCAGTCCAGCGTCAAGGCCTTGTTGGGGTCACTGTGTTTTGTTCTTGGGGAAGACACTTTACGCTGATCTCACGGTACCTCTCTCTATCCAGGAGTGTAATATAATTAGTAAACTAATGTAAGATGTTTATTAATTTTTTTGTCATTAGGAATAAAAATAGCTGGTGGGAGATCTGCTCTTGGGGCTGATTTTGGAATCTTTGTTAAGAAAGTTTTAAGTGGAGGTGCAGCTGATCTTGAAGGTAAGCTTATTTGGAAAAGGCATTAAAAATCCTTCCATTGGTGGTACAATAGTTTCAATTAACTCTCACTTGTCAATGTCTGTAGCATTCACTAAGCTACTACCTCTCTGGAAATTCTATTTTTATTCACCCACTGTAAACACTACCTCTGTTGATATTTGCTGTAACCTGTTGCTTCAAGAACCAATGGCATGTCTCGTTCTGAGAGATAGCAGGCGGCCTGTAGCTTTAGCCTGTTGTCTGTGGCATGGTTCACGTTGTCCTAAGAGTTCGGCAGCACTATCTGCATGATGTATGCCCAAGAAGAGAGCAGAGGCACAAGTGTGAGAGTAACTCTCTTGCCTAAGAATATCATAGCTCAAGCCTGCATGGAACTGGATTCATGACTGTCCCACATTATTTAGTTAGGATCTGACACATCTACGGTAGTTATTAGATAATGAGCTCAAGGTTTCTATTTTTCAACAATGTTATTATCCTGCAGAATTATGTGGAATAATGTCTGATACTGCCAGCAAGGCTGTAGACTGAGTTGGCAAAAATCACACAATATTCTGCAAGATTGAGCAGCATAATAAAATATTGCTTTTAATATTCAAAAATTTTCAACAAACTGCATTTTACAGCTAGAAAAGCTGTGGTTGTGAGGTGCAGATGACAGATAACGATCGCTTCTTGACCATATGGATTATGGGCAACGTGACAATTTGTTGAATAATAGTTAACGATAAAGGTGATACCCAAATTAACTATTCTAAGTATTCCAAATAATGTGTATCAATTTTTATAATTATCAGGACAATTAAGAGAAGGAGACCAACTCTTGGAAGTGAATGGATGCAGCCTGCTTGGAGTGTCAAATGAAAAGTAAGAAAATAGTCATGCAAGTTCTGATAAACTCCTTGAAACACTTGATGAGCTGCCCTGAGTACATACTAACAATAGTTTCATGTGCTGTTGGCCGCACTCAAATCTCCATAAGTGGGATGGGTTTCACAGTGGTCCAAATCCAATGCCACTTCTGGTCTTCTAGTCTGCCACTAACTAAAACTTTCTGGGCATTTTGACGCGAAAATGTGCAAGACTTTTGAAGAAAAATGTTGTAAAAATAATACGGTGAAGCAAAATTTCAAACGAGAAAACTTGGTGTGTAACAGTTATTAAATTTCCTATGCATGCATACACAGCATATAAAGCTTAACTTTTCAGCGACTGTCTTAACTTTTGGCTTGAAAGCGAAGAGTTTCAGAAATTTAACACGTTTGCGTGGGGCAGTCTTGGCGTTAAATGCGTATGTGCGCAGTGTTTGTCAGACCACTGTGTTGAGATGGGTGTTCCCTCTTTGTACGCTATTTGATTGTTTTGGTTTGTTTTTCGTTTTGTTTTCCACCATTGTACTGTGCAAAGCTGCCCAGAGGGAAAGAGCACGAACAGGACTCAAGGTCCTATGCGAGGTGCCCTACCCTGCCCACCCAGACAGACCAGAAAGGCCAGACCACTACACCCAGGGAACTACATACCCTACTCTTTGCGAACAGCGTGTGGGTTCTTTAATGTCCCACAGAGTTATTAGGAACAAGGATTGTGAGACGCGACCTACAGTTTATCGTCCTTATCTAAGAAGGAGGTTTTTTATTATTATGAGTTCAAATATAGACCTTTTGGAATTCTACCTGCCAGGTAGCTGTTCAAATAACAGCAACCTAATTCCTAACTTTGGTGTATTTTTTTTTTCAGAGCAATGTCAATTCTACGGAATGCTGCCCAGTCTAATAATGCCAAACTGCTGATCAGTAGAGATGGTCAGGCCAGGTATGATGTGTAACTAACGTTATGAAATATTAACATTTTTTTAATTTAATAAAGGTTTTTATTCAGATTACAACATAAGCAACCATAATACAGTAAAAGAAAATTCAAAGGATAAATGCAAGAGGTGATAAGATTAACTGTTATGAAAATTACAATAAAAAAATAATTATAATGAAAAATAACAATGAAATATTAATATTAATGCTTATACTATTTTTGCAGCCAGGAATTATTTAGTTCTGCAGCCTTAATCTCAATAAGTTATTCCTATAGATGCCAATGGGCCTTTTGCAACAAACAGTCACATGGTACAAAATCCGCCATGCTGGAGGGCAAGCTTATTATTCCTGACTTCAGTCAGTCAAGCTTGCCCTCCAGCATGGCGGATTTTGTACCATGTGACTGTTTGTTGCAAAAGGCCTATTACATATTAAAAACAGTGTCATTTATCGCTCACGTAAGGCTGGCCAGGGGATAAGTTTCCCTTCAGTTTATAAACAATGTACAATGTATTTATTTTGTAGGCAGGAGTTTACTAAGCTGATGGAAGCATTGAATGGTGGATCTTCTACATCAGGTGTGACCAATGGAATGTCTGCAACTGGATTAATGAGAAGCGGCAGTTTTGGCAGTTCACGCGCCTCGACTCCTTCGCCAACAATGGGTGAGACAGATCGTGTGAGAATGGTCAGAAAGTGTTGCTAGTCAGTTCATGGTTATTACAGACAGGATAAAAAGATTTCAAAATTTCTGAAATCTCTGTTTCAAATATAATTATTAGTAATTATTTCAGCTGAATTTCCAATGTTTATAGCAGTACAGAAACCTTTTTATCACCTTCTCAGAAGTTGCATCTCTTGTTTGAGAGAGCTGAAAGCCAATACTAATATTGCTTTTTGTATACTATGTATTTCTCAGGGAAACGCTCATGGGTGATGAGTGCTGGTCAGATGTCCCCGCTGGCAGGTGGACGACATGGCAGCCCTGTATTGTCACCCACTAACTCGCTTGACAGACATTCAGCAAGTCTTCAAAGAATGTACTCCATGGACCTGCCGTCACTTTCAGTGGGCCCAACTGTGGTTCAACATACTCCTGGTAAGGCTGTGGCATAATTTTTGACCCTTGCGTTAGTCAGTAATCAATTTGTACATGTTACTATCAAGATATGAATAGTAACAACAACAACAACTTTATTTGTCTTTAAGTGCAAGTACAAGTTGGGGTAGTTTGCCCCGCAAATAGCTGAGAAGCTAGTCGAGGCGAGGCAAGACAAATACATGTACACTCAAATAAGTACCTTAAAGAAACAATTTAAACCTTAAATTAAAACAAATTAAAACAAGCCTTGCGGATTGCAAAATTAAATAGCAAAACACACAAACACAAAACTTTGTATAAAATTTTCTAAGATTATACTGCACATGTTTTTATTTCTGTCAGTATTAGTTTTGTGACGTGACATGAACATTCTCCGTCACGAATACTCAAAGCTTGCATAAATAAATAATTAATAAATCTATTTAGTATTAATTAATAATTAATAATTGAAATAATACTCAGTCTTACATGTATATTATATTATGTTCCAGGAGCTCATGAACCCCCATCTTACAACTCCAGCCTTCAAAAACTCTCGACACCAGCAAACAGAACTCTGTATACCCGGCACTTCAATGCTGATACCCACTCTCCTGAGAGATCTCCAGACTATAATCACGGCAATGGAAATCTGACTGCTGAGCAACAAAGTGTTTCATCAGAGGTCACTAATGACTCTGGTCTACCCACTGATAGGCATTCGACGAGTTCTTCTCCAACATTTGACCATCCTGGAGAATTGCAGACCATTCAGATTCAATATTCGACTGGCCTTGGTTTGTGTATTGTGGGTGGAACAAACAGACCAGAGGGGCCACATGTGTACATTGACGACATTATTGAAGGAGGTGATGCCTATAAGGTAAGGGTTAAAAGTTGGAGTTATATCGTAATACTGTTATTCTTTTGACTACAAATTTGCACATAGCCCATATATAGTCAGAATGCCATTGTTTTCTGTCATCTGTACATAACGGATATCCTGCGATATGTACAGGTTGCCGTGATTCCGCCCAATCTTGCGGAATATCATCTGATTTTAGCCAACAGCAGCCCCATCAGTTAAGTATCAGGTTGCTATTCTATGTGATTTTGTAGGATGATAATTATCTAACAACGCAAATTATATTTTATGTATTTATATGACTTTTGTGGAGTCACCAATCAGATGTACGCTGAGGTGAAATTGTAAAGAAAGCAAATCTTGATTAGTCACGAAATGAGGCTTTGACTGCATTTTCCTTTTTAAAGGCAATTGGGGGTTCCCCATATTTTTTTGTGCATTTGAATATTCTCTAAATTAAGTGAAACTGTTCTATTTTATTATTTGTAAATTTGTTTGTTACTATGCCATCATTTGTCAAATGATCCTACAATGTGTACTAAGAAACCTGTTACAATGATCTTTATATTGCTTCACATTTCAATTTCATTTCATTTTGCAATTTAACCATCTAATTAGTGGTCAATTTTACTCGCTTAAAATCTGTAAATGTAATGAATTTAGCTTCAAACAAAATTTACAATCACATGGCATTTTTTTATCATAAGGCCCCTGATCAAGGAATAATGATAATAATAAAAAACCCCTTTAATCAATGTAGGGTCAATTTTTTTAACGTCTTCTGCAATTCAGCCCAGATTAAACTGGAGTGCTTTTGCTACATGAAAGCAATGTAGTTTCTTTCATTTTTCAAACTTCACTTTAAACTCTGGAACTCCGTGTTTTATATTGAGGGTTGTATGAAATTATTTAACAGTGAGATAAGGAAAGAAAAATGTGTTAAAAGTTCTTTGATTAAAAATGGAACAGAAAGCATGGTGTTGTTATTTTACAATTAAGCTCAAGTAAATTACATGTCATATTAATTAATATTTGGTTTAATTGTGAATTAATTTCCAGGGTTTTGTCAGTCAAAAGAGAATCCATTTAACTCTTGTCAACGAAACAGTCAAGAATATTTTTTGGATAAATTTGAAATTTTATTTAAAACATGTATTTGATTTTCTTTGGGTTACGAACACTGCTGTGTTCCACAAAACCAGGTGGCTCTTATTGCAATGAACATTGTTTTGTTTTTTCAAGAAACAATATATATCTAGTGTTTCAGTCTTTTTAAAGCGTCAGTCATATAGCAAAAATATGGGGCGATTGTTCAATCAACAGAATGACAAATACGAAACTCTTGAACCCTCAGTTTCAAGTCATCAGTTAATTGAACCTCAACAAAATTTGCATTTTTACATTTAATTTCATTTTAAATTCACTCATTCTGAATTATTCTTGGCACCTGCTACTACCTGCGTGTAGGTATAAACAGTTATTGAAAACCAGCTTTAATTGCAAAACTGACTCTTTCAAGAGACCTATAACATGTCTAAAACTTGTTTAAGGAAGGAACCTTAAGTTTATTCTTTTACAGGACCGAAGACTTAAAAGAGGTGATCGGCTTATGTTCATGAATGGAGAGACTCTTGTTGGTGTGACCCATGAGCAAGCGAAATCTCTTTTAACAAGGCTTAAACTCAGGTATTACAAGTTACAGTTTATTTTTCTGTGGTGTGACTTATAGATGTCTTGAGTTTGTTGTGCTTTGCAACAGGTTTATTTTACCTACCAGTGAACTCCTAGTAGAGCAGTTTAAGTTTGAAAAATGGATAATATTATTATTTGCATCATATTTACAATGTACATTTAGCTGTCTCAGGCTTGTAATTTTAGCTCAGTAAAGCTAGTTTTATTTAAAGTAAACACTTGTTGAGAAACAGCTGTGTTGGCTTTGCAAATATTTTGAAAGCTTGCCACTGAGTGAATGGAACATTTTGGCAGCACTGTTGAGTCATACTTAGTACCCTGGAAAAGTGTCTTTAATTTGGTCTGAAAATTTGATGTGGAAGTGTTTTCCACTTGGTGATTTCAGTTGTCACGACAGATGTTACTTAAAGCACTTTTATGGAAACAAGATAAAAGAAATTTAACTGTTTACAAGTGTACACATAACTGTATGGTTCTCCTTCACCTTAAACAGTTTTAAAATAAAAAAATAACAGATTACTATGATTTTCGCTTTTTAGAAAGTTGCTGCCAGTTATCTTCTGTTATCCACATTTATAAATATAGCTGTAGGTGACGAAATTAACACAGCTATAGCAATGCTACAGAGTGAATTTTACATTAATAGTAAATTCCATATGAAATTCAGTGGTATTTTAGCCACAAACATTTGTACTCAAGGTTAAGGTCTCATGAAAGTTTATTACTTGACATCGGTCTTACCTGCTAACATTGTATATTAAATAATGCATAGAAAACAGAAAAAAAAAACAAAAAAATTAACATAGATTAATTCATAAAATAAATTAATATAACTATAGATTATATGGAATCACAACCATAGATGTATGGCACCTTTGGACTTGGGAGGGGGCTTTAACCTCCCTGCCTGGAAAAAATACACAATTCCCAAATGTGTTAAAATTAAAGCAGTATACAACTGCCCAAAAATTGCATCTTCTGTTTTCCCCTCCCTCCCCCTTTCCACTGGCTTGTGCACCTATAATCACTGCAAACTAAATTTTCTTTAGCAGAGAGATATTTAACAATCCAGACCAACTTGAAACTTGACTAATTAAAATTTATTATTAATTTTTATCAACAGAGGGCAAGATACAGAGGTGACATTCATACGAGGTGGCCACAGACCTGGCAGTCAGACCCCTAATGGCTCGACCAGTCCAGCACCCAACAGCCCGCGAAGAGACTCTGAAAATGGATTTTCTCCTGGTGAAAATTTTCACTTGAATCTAAATGGGATTGACAACTCAAGCTCTCGACCTTCGTCTAGTAGATCGTCACAGGCTAGTGAACCAGATTTAAGCAACACTGATATTTTTATGAAAGAGTTGTTGGCTGGCGGTGTGAGCCAACCTGCTCCTACAAGTAGCCGGGAAGGTAGCCCTAGTGTTGAGACTTTCCAAGGAAGTCCGCACTCGCAGGTTTCACCACCTGTTATATCTGATACCCAGCCAGCTGTTTTGCAACCAATGACACATTCAATACAATCTGTAGGAAATAGTACGAACCATTCTGTGGTGCCCACGTTGCACCCACAGCTTGTCAATGGCTTTTACCAGGCACCCACGACAATCCCACAAAGGATGTTTGGTGGATTTCAGCCAGCTATGTCGTCTACACCAACAACTGTTGACAGCATACCTAACGGGTATCCCGTGAATACACAGTATGGGCGATGGAGCAGTCCACCTTACGTTAATGGAGCTGTATTGAGCCAGTCTCATGCTGAAAATGGTACGTTCTTGTGATTGGTATTTTGCCTCAGATGCAACAAATTAATTTTTAATTATTAATGATTTTAAAAAAATTACTTCCAAGAAACTTTCCAACATGGCTTTTGTTCCTAAAACTTCTCAAAGATTTGGGAATTAATTTGTTTTGTATGCGCATGCATGGAATTCAATTTATCTCATACTATAAACAGCTCACAGCTGAATTTTTACAAATGTACAGCTTGAACAATTTATATTTTATGGTTTAATTTTGTCTTTGGTGTAAAACTTTTTAAACCAGTTTGATTTTCATTTCTCATTGTCTTATGTTGATTAGCATAATCTGAAACAAAGGGAAATCAACATCAAACTGGTTTAAAAAAATTAAACCAAGGATAAATTTGAACCACAACATATACAATTATGTGATTCAAAATGGCAAGTTAAATTAAAATTTTCGATGCTTTAAAACTATTGAAGAATTGACTTGCTTTTCTCTTTTATTTTATTTGTATTGGTATGTGAAAAATTTTCTTGGAAGAAAAACTAGCTATGGTATATTGCATTTCCTGAGTTTTGATTGGTTGAGAGGCAATGGTATATGAGCTCATATACCATTGACCTACGAAAATGGTACGTGTACGCGTAAAAGAAGGCATTTTTTCAATATTTTTTGGGCGTTTTTAATAAAAAAATTATTCCACTCGCGCTTGTTGGATATGAGATTGCAACGCGTGCTCGTGGAATAATTGTTAAAATAATATGAGCTAGTATCTCCAACTCCTGTTTCAAACATCCAGTCATTTTGTATGTAACAATGTTGATATCTGGTATTTTTTAAAAATTTTTTTTTGGTGGCTGCATAAAGTACAGTGACATTCTCATTATTGTACTTGAATGTCAATTGATCTAAGAAACAATAACATGATAAATGTAAATCGCTCAAGCATCAAGCTCAATTGGATTTTTTCTCAATTTCTCCCTATGTGTAATTTGTTGTTAAACCCTTCTGCATGTGACTGTCAGCGAGTACCTACATGCACCTAGCAATTGTTTACATATTGTGCTTGTGTTGTAAACTTTATTGTGTAGACTTTTTGCAATAGAACTAGAAAGAAAATTCTTACATTCAGTTGTTTATTTTTCAAACAGTCAATGGTTAAGTGTTGTAGTTATTATTTGCTAAGAATAAGCAAAACATTGGTTAAACTTGATTTAATTATTCATGAGAGATTTCTGTGTTGCTTTTCTAAGCGGCTTAAATTTGTTTGAATAACAAAGAAGCATGTGAAAGCTCATTAGATTATTGGCCCTGATTGTAGATGTTTACATAATTTTGATGAATAATTTTGAGATGTGAAACCTGCAGAATTTCTACTTTCTTTACTTTTAAAGTTTTGAAATTTATTTTCTGATATTTGTGTCAAAATAATTCTGACACAAATTACTTATAATTATAATTACTCTTCTCTGTTGTGGATTTCTGTCAAGTTGAGGATTTTCATTGATACGTATGAGGTACCAATATAACATCAGTCCTGTTAATTTAAACTTAAACGTGGCTAAAATTCAGTAGTGAAAATAGATGGATTTTTGAAACTAAATTTCTCACCACTGTGATGAATATAATATCCATCTTTAGTTTGAGGAATTAGATTTAGACACCAGTTAAGCCTTACTCTTTCAAATTAAATAGACAAGTTGCAAATTATGAATGTTTAGAATAAATTATTTTATATAGGGTTTGGTCCACAAATAATTCAGAGCTAAGTGATTTATTATACAGAGTAGATTGAATGTTAAATGATTGACAGATACGCTTTGCACTGTTTATGGTTTAGCCAAGTCAGTTTTTGATTCTTTATAGAGATTGCTAGTTAATTATAATTATAAAAGCGAAATAAAAACTTTTTGCTGGTTAGCTACATTTTTAGGATTATATCCACACTCCTCCAGTTAATACATGAATTTTGCCTTGTTTTTAATGTGGCTAAAAATTTAAAATATCATTTAGGCTAAGTTAAAATTGAGCCAATGCTGGTCAGCAGTATTCTTGGGACTATGTTAATGCACTTTTAGCAACATGCAAGGTTATGCATTTTGTTTTCCACTCTCAGGGTTGCCATGGATGCTTGCGTTCGCCTGGCAGCACCACCCCTTTAATAGGCACATCACCCACATTATGAGGAACTCACTTGTTCTGGTACTGTGAGAGTAAATTGTGTTGCCCAATAACACAGCTATGATAATAGCAATGATTGAATTCTTGATCTCCTGATTTTGGAATTGATCTGAGATCGAGAAGCTGAAAGTTTGGGCCTAATCATTGTTTACACAATGCAATCTTAGATTAGCTACTTTTCTCTCACAGTGCCTCTCACAGGTGAAGATAAACAAAATTGATACCAGCATCTGTTCTTTACCTCCAAAACCCTGAAACATGCTTGGTCTGGAATTGGGGTGGATTCACGCCTCATACAGAGAGGCTTGAAATATCTGTTTCTTCTTGTTACGGAAACTAGAGTGAAGTGCTGCCTGTGTAAGCTACTTGGTCTTAAAGCGTTAGTCTTAATCCTAGCAAATGTGCCCATCTAGAAGATATAAACGTCAAAGATATTTGTGATTTGGGTCCCGAGTTCACCTTTGACCTTGTTGCTCCTGTTTGATCTCCAGGGGTTGCACCAATTGTCATAGGAACACAGCCTCAACAATTGCCCATAGGATCACTGCACATTAGCCCCGTACAAACATCATTTGAACCGTCATCAGTACCATATTACTTACAACAAGATCTGGAAGCTCTCCAGCGGGTCTCACAACAGTACGCTTCACCACCGCTGAGCCAACTGTCGAGTCCTAGCCCTGTTAATGGTCAGCAGTCGCTCCTAACCACAACAGCTGGTGATGTTAGAGGGAAACGAAATGCCCGAGGCAGTCGACGACTCTCACTGGATCCCCACACCAGGCTGAGGGTAGAGAGGCTTGAAGTGGTTAGTCCAAACCTGAAGTTTGCACTTTTTTAATTGAGATGGATTCCACTCAAAGCTCGAGCAATAAGTGCAAACTTTAATTGCTAAACTCTGCTCATAGCACGGTAACATTTAGTAAATATTGAGGGAAAGCTTATTATTATTACCGTACTGGGAAATCCAAGCAAAGAAATATCAAGCATGAGTGGTTAAAGTCGCTTGGCTTTGAATGTCCCATCCCACAGCTTGCATACCAGTATGCGGATGTTGTGCCCGTTTGATTGTTATGTGAAAAATACTCATTTTACAGTTTTTGCTGACCAAAGAAAAATAAGTTTCTTAATCTTAGTTCAGTAGAAATCTGAAAACATATCAACAGTCTTGGAGGTTTATATCTCTGTTTTGGGGGCTGTACCCAAGACTGGCTTTGTTATAAAAATGAACCGGAAAGCATACGTTGCAAGGGAAATGAGATTTACAGGGTCCCTAACGACGCTGACCTGTAATTAAAAATCACCAGCCTTGACCGATAGGGTGCAATATTTATTTATCCTGGGGTTTTCCCGTGCCGATATGTCATGAATGCATCAAATACAGGTCAAATGTCAGCTTAGAGTCTTTTGTTTACAAGAGCTCGGAAACGGGAAAACAAACCGCTTGAGCTGAACAGATGGTGTCCAGGAGTTCTTGTGTTTTGAATCTCCCTTCAAAAACTACACTTTACTCTGTTCAAAAAGTACACTCACTTTCGTATTAAGCTTTTACGTTGAAGAAGCTCGGATTTAAAGTCATCGCTACTAACTAAATAATAGAACATTTCGACATTTAGCTATTTTCTCCTCTGGTGTCAGCTGCGTAAACATGCATTGTTAAAATTGCTTTATCTTTTTGTTTAAAGATACAAGGTTTCTAAAATCATTCCATTTTTGCATGATTTATAGATTTGTCGCTATTGTGACCTTACTTGCACTATTTCATTATTCAGGCTTTGAGGTATTTAGGATTTAACCCAACGGTGGAGCAGCAGCACGAATTACGACAAAGATTGCCTGTGGACCACGGGGGGTTTGTGTCATATGGAGGTAAGGAATCGAAAAGGTAATTTTCTATAAACAACAAAATGTATACCCTAGTTCGATATTTGAAGCGCGCTTGTGTCATGTTCATTTGTTTAGACAGTTCGAAATACAGTCATCAACATTTTCACTTTTAATAGTAAACCTAAACTAACCTAGCTAATAGGAAGGTAAAATCTGCAAGCTTCACAAGAGAACTCCTTCTAAATTCAGTTATTCAACGTCAAACCTGTTACATACTCTTTACTTTATAGAGGTGATTTACAAAGAACGGAAACGTAACTGCTGGCCTGTGAGCTTGCTGGTCAGCTAGCTTAGCTTAAATTTACCCAACCTGCGAGCAGTCTCTTCTATATTCCTAGAAAAGTCGGGAAGAGACTTCCTCTTCCCGACTTTTGTAGCAAGATCGACGAGACTCTGCTCGGAGGGTAAAATTTACCATTAAAGTGAAAATGTTAATGACTGTATCTTTCCTTCCACTAGAGAACCCCCTTGAGAACTTCGCCGCAGGCCACAAAACCGCTTTTTTAAACGGATAACTTTTTCTTTCATTTTTATCTCCTTCCAGACTCAATATGTCCTAATTAGGGTGGGGGGATCTTCTACCAGCTACATTAGTTTATATACACATAATCCGCTTCAAACTAGCGCCATGATTGTCAACTTTATTGCGAATATTTGGTCCGTTCTTTTCCTTGCTTCAACAGCAAAAAATTGTACGAAGATTAATAGACTACGAGTAGTCCATCATATTTTTTTCAGCTGTTGTTTGTAGGTCTTAGTAGTGTCGATCAGTGGAGCGCGCGATTGCGAGGGAAGTCCCCTCTGCTTTGCTTTGCAAGCGCTCGCCCGCCTTTTCAGTTGCAGAAGGTAAATTTCTCAATGCATTTGTGTAATTCGGTTGAGTTGTATCAAAATGGAGACCAACTTGTCAATTTATCCCTTGGTATAAACCCTGATGTTGCCGTTGTTTCATTTCAGATTTCGTAAATGTGGCGAGGCAGGTGTTTTCGCTGAAGTTAAACGATCCTTCTCTCAGCACCTCGGCAGTGCAGTTTGCTGTACAGGATGTTAATGCAGCCGCCGCTACATCAGCAGCTGAAACACAAAGTTTTGAACAGGTCAGCAACACTGTTTGTTATCTAAACTAATTCGCCCATTCACAAAAGACACACTCAGACTTGAATTCTGTCAACCTTCGAAGGGCGGGAAAATGCGCGGGAACGAGTCTCGATTGGTTTGATGGTTTTACTTCTGATTGGTCGAGAAAGTGGCGCGAGATTTTGAAACTAAAAGTATAGAGTGGTAAAGTGTGACGTCACAAATATTTAAAGTTTTGAAATTATGGGATTCATTAAGATCTTCCGGAAAGTACATGATGAAGAATGGCTACTTGCCAAAAATCAGTATCTTATTTCAATTTGGGGATGAGATATTGGCCCTTTCATGCTTCAGTGACTCACAAATCCTAGTAATTTTGTCTCTGTTCTAAACGTTTTTATTCCTTGGGTCGTTACATTCGAGGCATCGATATTGTCGGAGCTTAGGGGCTAACCATTTAGCTTTTGAGGGGGGGGGGGGGGGGGGTGATTTCTGGTCAGTTTTCTAGAAACCTGGTGGGCAGGTTTTTTTTCCTCCCCACTGCTCTGCAGGATAATTTTTTTCCCTTTGTAACATTTTTTCTTTCTTAGAGCTGATTTTCCCACGTTGTTTGGCGACAAATGCCATGTTGCTTTTTGTCCACAGATGCAGCAACAGTCTCAACTGGCTTCATTAGAGGCCATGGCAAAACAGAACGCTGAAGATGCTCAGCGAATACGGCGAGCAAGAGACGAGGCATTACGCGAAATACAACACCTAAAGAAACTGTTGAAAAAGAAAGAGGAAGAGTGCTTGACCGCTGAGGAAGAACTCATGAAAGCAAGAAGGGTAATAACATTTTCGGTTCTTTCTATATATATACAGGTCACAGGTAACGTAAAACAGAAGGAAATATGTAAGGTAACAAACAGTTTCGACAAAATACAGTGAACCACAATGCGGCTTCATTTGCATCCGGTTCATACAAGCATTTTCCTTCATTATGTGATTTATTCGTTGGAGGAGCGATGAACTAATTAGTGAATGGTTAGCGCACTGGACTCCGGATCGGTATGTTCAGGTTCGAGCCCTGGCCGGGGCACTGCGTTGTGTTCTTGGGCAAGACACTTTTACTCTCATAGTGCTTCACTTCTCCCAGGAGTATAAATGGGTACCGAAGAATTTATTACCGGGAATAGCCCTGCTATGGACTAGCATCCCATCCAAGGAGGGGGGGGGGGAGGGTAGAATTTCTTTCAGTCGCTTTATGCTGCAGAAGCCGGGATAAGATCCGGCCTAGGGGGGCGGGGTGCACTAGGCTCGTATTTATTTTATATATGTGATTTATCAGTGTTGTCACACGTCACGCGTCACACTTTAGTGTAAACGTTCTTTGTAGTTCTAATTGTCACACAAGTGGTAAAACTTTCCTAAACGGTAGGAATAGTGTGACCAACCAGGAAACGAAGTAATGTTTTCTTCTCTGGCAGGATGCTCAAGGTTTACTGGAAGAAAGTAGATCACTGGAGAAGAAAGTTCATCTCGCGTCTGAAGCTCAGAAAGCTGCTAAAGATGTCGAACAAGACTATGCTGAGGTATTTCTTTTTCTTCCTAATTTCATAATTTGATAATTATTTATCTAATAAAAGTGGACATAATACTTGCAATCTAACTTGGTTTTTCTCGCGATAGGCCATGGGTTCGATTTCCTTCGGGGAGTCGAATGTTTTCCTTTCTCCCGTGCTCGCTAAAACAGAAAATTCCGCTTTCTCAATAATCATGTTTTTTGTTGGAGTTGTCTGTCGCCAGTTGCAATTTAATGACCTAGAACCAACTTTTTCCACGCTTGCCATCGCTAGACTAAGAGGTTTCCCCGCGATTTTTATTGGTTGTTGATGCTTTGGTTGGATAACAAAACAAAACTTGCTTTTCAGGTTATAAGACTATTGGAAAAAGAACTGGATTCGTACAAGGCTAAAGAGGCTGAACCGAAACCCGATGTGGTAAGTCAACTGCCAAGTTACTGATTGTCAGCTTACAAATTCTCCTTTCTTATCTTTACACTTGCACTCGGCAGAACATAAATCTCGCAGAGGGCTATTTCCCCTTGGTGTTTATTTCTGTATTCCGTTGGCCCCGGCTATGCTTCTCTTTATCTTAACAAGTAGTCTATATGCCTACTGATCTTTTTTTATTGTAGAAGGAACTCCAAGAGTTGCAGAAAAGACTGGTTGTTCTCGGATGCCAACTTCGGAAAGCCGAAGTCGGTAAACGAACTTACGAAGTAGCTACGGAGAAACTGATTAACTTTGCCGAGGTATGAGAGGGTTTTTTTTCCAACATACACTAGATGATATTATTTTATAATATGTAAGCAGTCTATGTAACAATGTCAACTATTTGGACAAATCCAACTTGACTAAGAGATAGAGAGAGTGTTTTTCTTTTAATGAGTCCCGTTTCTTTTATGAGCCCTTGAAAAAAGGGAACATAGAAATTACCTCCTACGACAGAAAAGAACTGCACCCCACCCCCCACATCTAACTGTTTGTGTGATTCACTGATTGATTTTTGTTTGTTTATTTAGATGGTCCATGAAACTCTAACGGAGGGAGTCTCTGGAAGGTAAGTTATTTGTGTTTTTTTTAGACTTGACACTGTTTCTTCTGGTCTTCGCTCTTCTCGTTTTCCCCTTTCCCTATCCTTCGAACCGTACGCGTACGGGCAACTTCGGACTTGGGGAGCTGTAACCTCCATGTCGGAAAAAAATTACACAATTTCAGAAATGGTTAGCATTATATCCGTATACAACCCGAATCCTGAGCGTTTTACCCGAAAAATATCGACAATTTTCTAAACGGGGGGGGGGGGGGGGGGGTTGCAGCCCACCCCCTCCGGCTCGCACACCTATGCATCAAACGCCTGGCTCATGGGCTAAGTCCTTTCTGAATAATCTGTTGAACTCAATATTTTCCTTGCCTTGTTTCCAGGCCTCAACAGCGTGGTAAAGGCGAGTCGGTTCGTCGCGATGGCGGATCAAATCCTAAACCGCCCGCGTACCTATCCCGCCATGCCAAGTACACCCCAGCATCTCTCGCAAAAGAGGCTCGTGAAACTGTTAAATCTGTCAAGGCCCTTATAGAAGAAGAACGTAAGTATACATTCCTTCCTTTGCTTGTGGAAATAAAATCCAGTACTTCTCAATCGAAAGAAAATTATGTGAAAGAATTTGTTTCGAGTACTCTCATATGCATTGAACATTGTAAAAAAATTGTGTCGGAAAACTGACTACAAGAATGACTGAGCCCGTGGTTGGGTCAGTGGTTTTGCTAAGCAACACAAGCTGATGCCAGCTTTTGGGGTGCTCTTTCTGTTTTCTGATTGAAATTATTCAACTGGATTATGAGAATGTTGTCATGTCACAGCTTGTAATGTTGCTTAGATCTTTGTTTCCTCAGTTTTCTCACACTCGTGCTTAGTAAATAATTTTCCTCATTCCACAGCACTTCCGTTTGGTTGGGAGGAGGCCTACACTACAGATGGAGTCAGATATTACATCAAGTGAGTAGCGTCCTTTATATTTCAGACATTAATTTTAAATTTGAGCATTATTTTGCGACTGATCCAGACGTACTAACGAATTTGGAGATTACTTTAAGCTGGGATGAGACGAGAACTGGAGTCAACGAGCAAACTCTTATTATGGGCTCTTATCGTCCCGCGCGCGTTTTGGGGCGTTTCATATGACGTCACGATAGCCATATTGGTTTTCCAAAACAAAGAAACGGCGGCCATGTCGGTGTACCAAAACAATCCTACGGGAATTGAACACTGTTTTTACGCAAATATCGTGTTTTGTAACAGTAACAGTAACATTTGGGTTAATGAGAGACGACAAGGGCCAAGGAAAATTCTCTTTCAAAGTCTCATCATTTCTCAATTTTTTTTTTGACTCTCGTCTTATCTGTTTCTGTTACATTGCAGTCACGTGACGCAACAGACGTCATGGCTTCACCCTGTCAGTCAAGTTCAACATCTCCCGCCAATTTTGGAAAACGAAGACAAAGAACGAGAAACACAAACGTGACACCAACAGTGCCTCTAAACGCGAGTACAGGAAAATTTGATGTGACACGTGATATAACACTGTGTTACGTCAGCACGAGTTCACGTGATGCACACGTGTCGTCACGTAGGTCACGTTAATGCGAGGTTGTGCAAAACTGCTTTGTTTTTTAAAAGCGCAGATAATGCTTTCTCTTATTTATATATTATATTTCATGAGCTAAGCAGCTTTCTGGAAGATATATTCGATATTCGTATGATTATAGGACTTGAAGGGAAGAAACGATCAAAAAATAGTCATATATAAAGGAGCAGTCTCATTCGCAGCCGTTACTAGGGTCGTCACGCAATGGGAGGGGCGTTACGTGACGACTGCAAAGGAGATTAATAAGGGAGCGGAGAGAACGAAACAAAAGAGGCAAACAAAAAAACTAAAACGTATAAATGGTTTTGTTTGTAATCGAAAAGGCCCACCAGCCTTTTGAAGTTTCGTTAGTTTTTACCTTTAAGTCAAGTTATTTTAGTTGGCCATTTCACTGAAATTATGAATACTAGCATATTTGATCTCTATTTGATAACATTAAATCTCTGATTTATAAATCACTGTTAAGATCGTTGAATGAAGCTTTTTTTTGTCTTAGGGCCATGTTTTTAAATCTGAATATTTGCATATGCGAGCTGAAACATGTAAATAGTAGTCTATTATGTAAAAATTGGCATAATCCGACCTCATATGACCATTATTTAATCTCATCTGGAAGAGTTTGTCATCTTTGTAAATATAGCTATCATATAGAAATTATTCCACTTTCCACGTCCCCCTTAACTACTGGTATATTTTTATAAAATTAATTCAGTGTCGTCAGAGAATAATTCTGACTGTGGGGTGGTGGGTAGAATTGTAATCGTATATGACGTTATCAGAACTGATGGCATCCACTATCATGAAGAACAATACACAACGCCATGAATAAAGTGAGTTACAACTAACTAGTGAATAAACTGTGTCGTTATCATTGGTTTTTAGTTAAGATAGTCGAAGCTCTCGTAAACGACTACTTCGGGAATTCTTTCTGAAGTCAGCGTAGGCCCGTCCGCCAACCAGATCGTACAGCGGGGAAGGGGAATCCCAAATTTCCTTCAGGTGGGAAATAGCGCGTTGCTGCGCTTATGGGCAACCGCATTTAGAAAACAGGATTACAGCAACAGTAAAGAGAACTGCAGAAATGCAGTATTTAACACACGAAGAGGTAGCGGAGCGGAGAAGATCACAGAACTGGAGAACACGGCAAAGAAAGGAAGCGAATAGTAACACGGCAAGTCGGCAACCCATGTTCAGTTTGTCATGTACCAGTCAAATCGAAGCGTCCACATCTCCCCCGTGGCATACCCCGGGCATTTGACGCCTTTGGCTTCGAGCTTCCCAGGCGAAGGGAATTTGATAATCTTAGTCTTCCCTGGGGTGGGAAATTTGATCCCCATTTCATAGGCGGTGGAGAATTTGAAGGCTAGCCACAATTTCATGTTAACTTACATGTGTCCCGGTAATTCCACGTGGGTTGATAATGACTCATGGAGGAGGCCGACATGGTGAGTTTTGATTATTTTAGAGGAAAAGATAGCGTCTTCGTGGTGGCTTGGTTAAAACATGTCTACAAACTCTGCTTCAGGAGCATAACAAAAGCTACTAAAATGTTAAAACGATAATCTGGTCAATAATTTTCCCGGGTGTGGGGGCTTTGATCACCTGAAATGGACCTGTGATGGGGCATTTGAACGGCTTTCTGGACCGGGGAGGGGGAATTTGAACAAAAATTCTAATGCCCAGGGGGATATTGAAGCTTCTATTTGGGTGCATCAAGCGGAAAAGCTATGATAGGAAAAGAACTTCTCGCTTGACGCGAAATACGGAAAAAGTCTACAACATAGTGGGCATGTTGAAATTTCTTGCGAAGCTGGAAAAACCGTTTCTTGCACCTGGACTTGTTACACCAGTGGGAATTAAATAAATTTTAGGTGAGGATTTTGAACCAATGTTCTAATGCAGTTTAATAGGGTTAGGTTTAGAAAATACCACGTAAATTTTGACACATGAAGGTAAGTTCGGCAGGGACAAGATGCAACATCAGGGACAAAATCAGAGCATGTGTGCACACACGCACAAGGAATATAGAAGATACTTTACAGCAACATACCATTATGCCACAATAAGGGACAGATGCATAACCCTGTAACATATCAATATCCCGTTACATTTCCGTGTGTGCAAAGGTTGCGTGACAAGCGTGACAGGCTAATAGAACACTGCTGGACCAGCTTTGAACTGAATGGAGAGTAAACATAGAATATGAATTAAGGGAGGTGGTTACAGTCTTTCCCGTAATACCGTGAACACCAGAAAAAAATTCTGGAATGTTTATTGTGTAGTGACCAATCGCAGCAAAGTTCAGGACACGTGAACAAACCTCAAAACCACAAACTAATGACCGTTGCTGTTTGCGGTTTAGTTTTTTCACACCCGATTGGCTTTTTCTTTGTAACACAACATTCCAAAAACATTTCTGGTGTTCACTGTGTTACGGAAAAGACTGTAAAACTATTATACACAGACAGGACTCACAACTCCAGGGAAAGACTGGTAGACCCTGGTAGTCTCTTTCAACCCCCTCTTCCCTAGGGACTGCAGAGCCCAGGGTTCTTTAGCCCCCAATAATTATTTGGGAAAAATATTAAATTTACCCAGATGAAAAATTACCATTTTACTGCTCTCATAGATACTGGATAAAATAATTCACTGTCTGGTATATTGGGATGCATTTTTAGCTATTCTAAGGCTGGACCCCCCTTACATGGCTTGCACCTGCGGCTAGCCCCCTTATCACAGTCAAAATAGGTAAAAATGCCTTGTGCAGTTTGTCTGACAATGCAAGCTTCATGTAAACCAACAATGAACGTCTTTCTCAAGTTTTCAGGCTAATAACATGCAGTCTATCACGCCCATAAGATGGGTTGTGTCTTCTACAGCCTTCCCACCGCTCGTCGAGGTGGGGTCCTCATCAAGTTCGCTTGTTTTGACCACTTCCCTAAGTATATCTTTATTAACATTACATCCCCTGTACTGTGCAAAATGGAATGCTTAGAACACGGTGTTTACATCAGAAAACTTGCACCTGTGCGAGATGGCTTTTCGATTAGGTCTTTTTGTCTCCTTTTCCCTGCATGTGGCAATGGCATCTTGGATTGCATATTCATTACCAACTGAGAGGCCAAAAAGTGATTTTTCTTAGTTTACATAATACTGTTGCAAGACAATAGACCAATTCAGATATATTAATATTGTAACATGCCACCAAGGCTTGGGGGAATAAAACAAAAGATTTCGTATCAAGGCTTAGGGATGAATAAATAATTTCTTTTGTTTTATTCCTCCAAGCCTCAGCACCATGTTGGAATTTTAATATATCGGAATTGGTCTATACTCATGTCAATACTGCAACCAGGTTGAACTTGTGCCAGGATTACTCTTTCTTGTATCTACCTCATAACCAGTCACTTGCAATCATTTATCTTTTCTCCTTTCCCATCGCTCCCCACTCTTCCTCTCATGTTTTCGTGCTCAATCCCAGTCTCCCAAAACACCATATGGTTGCTTTGTGCTTATAAAAGAGAAAGGCCCAGAGGAGGCAGTGCTTGTAAGACATCAGATAGCAACATGTAAACAAATGATGAGTCACAAGAGTGAACTGGCCACTGGGGTGAACTGCCAGTTTGAAAGTCACCCCAGTGTCATGTAAAAAAGACACCTGTCAGCTTTAGACCAAAAAGAGCAAGTAAATACTTTTTGCAGCTTTATTGTTTGAAAGTTTCTAAATTTAGCCACTGGAGATAGTACAGATGTGCTGATCGGTCGGGTAAATCCATTATAAATGAATTGTTCTGCGCCCCATAGCCATATGTATGTTGATACAACTTGAAATAAATATGCATATTGCATCAGAAACAAACAAAGAAATAAAAATTCAAAAATTATTGCCCTATGACAAAATAATTCCGAATGAGAAGCATAAAATTATTCACTTCTCCCGTTTTCGTTATAGAGAATACGTGTTAATAGATCCATTTGGAAGGTGTTGCAAAACTGGTCGCCCATAATACTTATTCAGAAAATTTCTAAGAAACATGCTGTGTGAAAATACAACAATGTTGGTTTCATTTCGGCTTTGCAGGAACGCATAAAACCGCTCCATTCTACTCTGAAAATGGTCGTCCGTTTCTCCCATCAAGAAAGTGCCGTTGCTCAAAATCCAGTCGTAGCATGCTTCTTGATCCGTCAGCTCATCTTTCAAGCTTTCTTCTACATACCACCAAACATTCACAGGGACATCACTAAAATCGAGCATCGGAAACATTTTGTCCAGGTTGTCTCTCGTACTTCCTATGTCGCACAGTGATTCTCCCCTCTCGCCACACCAGTGTGAGACAACAACATTTTGACTCCCATAAGATCGAAGGCAAGTCTCGATGGTTCGTCTGTAAGGGGAAGTTATGGCGATGTCGGCGTTTAATGCCTGAATTTTTTGCTTTATGTTAGTCGCTTGTTCCTCGCCGCAAGCACTCAATGGAGCATCCAAAAGTGCCTTGGACTGCATCTCTTTGTCTTCGCGCGTCAATTTGAAAATATGTGCTGCTTCGTTCCATGTAGATTGACAGTGACGAACGAAATGGACAGTCTTCTTTCCTGTTGAGGGCATCGCTGCTCACTTGAAACCCGGCGAAAAATGTAAACCTCCGTGACGCGACGATGTGTATAACGACTTGATCCCAGGCCCCGATGCGCTTTTCGCAAACAAAAGTGAGTCTTTTATCTAAAAAAACATTGTCGTCCCCAGAGGCCGCGATCCTTTTGGTCAGCACCAAGGAATCGAGACCTATGGCCACCCCCAGCTTGTGAGCATGCGCAGAGTACTCTTTCTGTAGTTTTCAGCCAATCAGAATTGTCAGATTCGACAATGAGTCCGTGATTCGAGGACTTCCGGTTTTAGAGACGGTCAGACGTTGTGATTCTTGGTGCTGACCAAAAGGATCGCGGCCTCTGGGGACGAGAATGCTAAAAAACTGAAAAATATAATAAAGAAATTAAAAATCAAAAATACTAAACTTCTTAAAGTCGCAAAGTAGGAGATTTGCGGTGACTTTCTCTCTTCTTTCAAAAAGTTGACGCGCGAAGGGAATCAGAGCGAATTCACGGCATCACCTGAAAGACAATAGATTATTTTGCAGCAACCACGAAATTGATTGGCTTAACCAATTCCTCCTCACTCCCCAGCAAACGAAGCGAATGGACACTGAACGGGAAAAGCACTGCTACAAACCAACGGGAGATCCCGGGTCTGGGGTCAACATCTAAATCAATAGGATAACGACCAAGAAGCGGCGAGGGGGTGAACCCGAGAATATGGGGACCGGGGCAGGAGTGGGGCGGGAAGCGGGAGAACCTAGGGCGAGGCGGGTACCGGGAAAGAAGCGGGGATTGGAGGGAAACTGGAGTTCCACAATGCAATACCTTCCCCGCCTGCTCAGACAAGAAAATCAAGAAGGGTGCTTGTGTAGCAAGCGTTTCCGTCGCACAATCCGCTTCTCAGTTTTTGGGCACGGCACCCGAAAACTGGGGCGATGGCAAAACAAGGAGACGACGGGGAGAGGTTGAGGAACTCGCCTCATTTTGGCAGTTCGTGCTGCGCTCCCAACGAGAAAGCTTGTTACGCAGGCTACAGGGTGGAATCTACATCTTCAAGTATAAATACTACAAGGTAAGTTAAAAGAGATTTATAATATATTTTCGTTCTTTTCTCTACATATACACAGTATAATCAAATATGTAAATTGCACTTCATGGTCCGTTATGCGTCCATTTTGCTGCAAAGCAGGGCGAGCGAATTTTAGTCTATGGACTCAGTCAATGGCTAGACCAAATAAAATCTTTTAACTAAGTTTACCACATCTGACAGAATATTAAACAACACACGCCTTCGCATGTTGCTGTAACTATCCGCCAAACAACGAGCTGTAATTCTATACAATCTATAAATTCAGCCATCTGTACCACAGTCTATAAGAACCAAAACCAAAACGTAGCGCGTGACCTCGTTCATGTAACGCTAAGAATATCTGTCACGCAAGGTACTTCAACCTGATTACCTCAAGAGGCCAGCTCCCCGTTATAATCAGAATAATAATCAGAGTAGCCACTGTAGCGGCCATAGGATCCTTACATCACATCAACCATGTAACTTCTTTGCAAGACGTTCTGGAACTTCACGCCCTATTTTAAGATGCAACTTTACATCAAGCTGCTTTGTGGAAATGCGATGCAAGGAAGGTTTCATGAGGGATGATACACACCATGTTTGGGTTACAACAATCACATCATGTCACACGGTAACTGTCACGCTAGTTAAGAGATAAATTGGTTTCCAGTCGAATGACACATCAAACATATCTTCCAAAACTATACAAAAAGCACAAAAGTACTAGCAAGCCAGTAAAGATGATTAAACTGGCTGAGATTACTTTTAGAAAGCTGAAACTTATGCCTTCATTAAGCTAAATTTAATGTCAACAAAATCAGTTTTTCCACCGTGTTGACTACAGACGCAGTACGTTTTTAAACGTGTTTTAGGTTTGGCGTGAATGAAATACACCCCTCATGAAACGTTTTTTAATACATCGACACCACTACATTTTTGCATTAAAAGTTCTTATTAAAAAAATACAGACGGAATGATTCACCAACAGTCCAAATTCAACAAAGGTTTCTCGTTTTGCTTTATCGCGAATTCAACATTTTGTCTTTCAGGTGTAGGAAGTTACTCTGAATCGTGGCACAATTCAAACATGTCTTTTGCAGAGAATCCCTTGAAAGATTACAAATGACCTTTCATCCTTTGACGGCAGCAAGACGGTTGGCGACCTTTCCATAACGAAATTGAAGATAGTTGACCAGCAACATAAACGAGTTAAAAAACAACTTAAGATTGACAACTTGCTTTCCACACGATCAATAATCTAAAAACAATTATCCAATCACATTTTCGTAAATCCAGTGGTAAAAAATAATAGTTTCCTTCGAAGACGTTATTTGGGTCGTTAGTCAATGCTTAGAGAAGAGAAGCGTTTAGCAAATAAAGTCTGCAAAGAAAACTAGCATTACAAATTGATAATTCTTGATTGTTAGTCTCTCCTTGGGGTAAAAGAAATGAAAGGACCAGATTTCGAGATGATTTTGTCATTTGGCTTCCCTATGTTATGCAACTGAGTCTATTTTATGTAACACTCGCTCAATATTTGATCTTTTCTAGGACTAAACTGAGTCTGTTATATTCAACAATTCAGGTGCCTGAAAAGCGCCAGGCACAGTTTGCTCACGTGAGAGTAACACTTTAACCAATCAAGTAAACTGTGCACGTGCCTTTTCGTGTCACGTGCGTGTCAAACACGTGACAATATTCTCGGCTTTGAACCTTCTGTATCTTCGTATCTTTGCAAATGCGTAATCATTGATCGGTTACCGACGAAATTTTTTCCTTTTGTTTGACAGTAGAGCAGGGATTGATAATTATCCGTATTGTAGATTAGAATTTTTAATAGAAAGGACTTCTGTGTTCATGATTACCAATTAAAATATCCTAATTCTCAGTGTAATTTCTCAGAAGTCAACTATGTTATTGGTTCAACATAATTTTCTGGTACAAGTCCTGTTCTTCCGTTCAATGTTCCCTCGAGCCAACCAGGTTCTTTGGAAGGCCGCACTATGGACAAACAAAACGAAAGGCGACGTTTTAGAGACAAAAATCGGTGCACCAAAGTAAATTTATTTATTTACTCAACTTTAATTATACAGATCTTATATAATAACAAAATCAATGCGCGAAATCTGATTGGTCAATCAGCTATGGTTTATTGTGCCAGTAAAACCCATGGAAAAATCGCCCGTCTTCTGAGCCTGCGGCTCGTGATTTAAAAATTTTCTCGTGTTCTCCCAAACATCCCGCGTGGGTTGTTTCCCCTATAAACCCATAGAAAGTGTGGTCTATTGCTTAATTAACATACTATACAAATTGAAGATAAATTAACAATTAAAATAAACAAAAATATACAAATACAAGATCTGAATAACTAGGTCAGTTTATACAGAATACGAGGGATTCCTTATAAGAATAAACTGCCTCAATGTAGCTCAAATATTATAAAATATGATGACAAAATGATTTGAAACTGCAAGTATCAGTAGATTGGTCATGTGTGGCCGTTCGGGTGGCAATTCTAGCAATTCTGAAAAGCACTATTGTTTGCGAGGCTGAATGACATTTCAGATGTCATCTTCAGAGTAAAGTGAAAAGTTGTCGCCAGTCGATAATGTTATACGCCTTGAAACTCATTGCTCAGTTTAGTTGTGATGTAATTTTGCCAACGGAGCAGAAGACTTATAACATCATCAACTGTCAGTGACAAACAACGTTTTACTAAACACTGAAGATGGCTTCCACTCAGGTTGTCGAAATGGCAGTCACCAACAACAGTTCTTTTCAGACGGACGGTAACACAATACGAACTAGAAACCAATGTGCGATGGTTAACACGGTCTAGGCGAGTGGAAACTGGGGCGAGGCCCAAAGCATCACGTGATAAGCAAATGCCCTTACCATTTGAAATGACCATTCCAGCATCAAACGAAAGCTCGGAACTGTTTTCTGCTACACACGGAAATAGTGTTTTGACTTTCCTACAGGCATTAGAAAAACAGTATTACAAACTGCTGAGTTGGTTTTGTGATCTACAATTAAAATTAGGCAAAGTCTACTTTCGAACCTAGTGGCTCACCAGGTCGGAGTTAATCTCGGTTTCCATTGCATCAAGGCCAGGGCTAGAACCCGGACCGGTCGATCCGAAGCCCAGCGCACTAACCATCCACCCCATCTCCCAAATTCTTCATACATCTAGCTTTTATTATTATTTAAAGCAAAATCAAATAAAATAAAATCTGAACTTACTTCGGTGTTTTAGGCGGCGGCGTTGGCTCCTCATGCGGAGGAGGTTCCCGAGGGAGAGGGGGAGGACCCGTACTCCACGACTGCAACCCCCTGTTTAGGCTCCCGCCTTGACTGCTGACACGGCGAATACCGGGGATGCTGTCTTTGTCGTTCCTGATGATAGCAATAACAACAAACAAACAAACACAACTCACCTTGGAGATTAAGAAACTTGCAGAGTGATTTAACACGAGTCTTTCTTCGCGCGCTCAATTCATTCCTCACAATTCCATATCGATGACGTACTACTGTTTCTAGACTAAGACAGAGCCTTGTAATATCACTGATCTGATTGGTTCTTGTCTGGTTGAAACTCACACGTATCTCGAGCGAAGGAAGAATGGAACGCACGAAGATAAACTTCAAATTGATTAACTTGAACAAATACAAGACTTTCCCAAAATGGTCACATGGCTTGCTTGAAATATAATTATAAACCTGGACATGGCAGTTATAACTGATTAAAAAAAACACGTCGAAAGACAGAGAGGAGTGTATGTAGCATTTTGTCTGTACGCAGCTTATGGTTAACTCTGTCAACGTACACCTGGCAAAACGAGGAAACATGTTTTCAGAAACATTCGAAGCGCACGCATGTTTTCCCAATGTTTCCCAGTTTTGCCACACGGAAAGCATTGTTTCCAGCGTCAACGTTTGTCTCCAAGAAGCAAAATATGCTTCTGCTACAGGGCAGAAACATTCCGTGTTTCCTCGTTTTGTTTCCAGGCCTTTAGCTAGAGCTTATTTACTGCAAAGAATGACTACAGTCGTCACGTGAACATTCAACAAAGAGCTCTTGCGCAAACAAAACAAAACATACACAAATGCTCTTCAAGACGAGACATTTAACAGTGAAACAAAATTATTCGAACCAGAAAGGTTTAAGAGTTTGACTAGAGGTGTGGTTCAGCCAATGCTCGTTCCCAAACTTGCACTGATTGCATACGAAGCGGATTTTAAGGCCTACAAACTTAATAACCTGTGAACTCAAACAGATTTTCGTCTGCAGACAAGAGAGTTGCCAGAAAGTTGTCCTCGTCCTCGGGCTAGACAGCTTGTCACCATCTGTTTGAAAAACTAGTTTTTTGCCCAAACAAGTCTAAACGATGGCAAACTCAAGTAAAGAACATTTAAACACTTAGTAAAGAAGCAGATGACTCGGCAAATATCTAGACTGTTAAGTGAGCCTGCTCGAAAGCTAGCAAATATCAATCTTGCTGAACTACTAAAGGGAAAAACCTTCAAGACTTACATGGAATCTATCATAGAAAAAGGTCTTGAAGAACCTGTTACTTCAAATCTGCTTTTAAACTCAGCACTAAAAACAAATAAGCAAAATAAAAGCATGAAGCAAACAACACACGCACGTTAAATAGAGCGGTTTTTAATTGAGTGTAGAAAGAAATTCTCGAATTGCTTTGGTAAGCTTTGGTTTTGCATTACCACGCTAAGTGATTGGTTTAAAAATCTCGCGCCACATTTTCAACCAATCAGAAGTTAAAGCAAAAACCAATCGTGACTCGCGCGCGTCGGCTAAAGCGTACATACAAAACTACGTGTAATGACGAGTTTTGATTGGCTCGTTCCATTGTGATTAGCTAGAGTGATTACTTTGGTTTTTACACGCAATTGAAACTCGCTCAGCAGCAGCTTAGCCAACACATTACAGCATAAAAAACTGCGGTCAACTGTTAAATACGTGTTGGAGTTGCCATTTGCAGTCTAGTTAAAACAAACTGTAGACTCTCAAGATTGAATTGTCATGGTCATCACCACAGAAAAGAAAAACAAACAAACACAACACGAAAACACATTTTTTTAAAAAAAAATGGCAGTTCTCAAACATTACAAGATTGTAAACCCAGGGTAGCTGGAAATGATTTTTACGTTTAAGTTGTGTATTTACAGTTAAAATTGTAGTTTTCCATTCTGATTCATCTTTAATTCAGTCTACAAAACCTTCATCCCAACCCTCCTACCTACCCTACTCCCAACAGAACAGCAAGCTTCACTGTGACGGTGCTGTGAATGACTGCCGTTTTTAGCATTGTTATCAAGTGCTTATTAGTTTGTCTGGATCAGCAGCCACGTAGCAATTACTGTAGCCTTGCACGCAAGCAAAACATAAATCAAATAACAAAGTTTAAAGCACTCGTTCTTGCGTACTTACACCACAGCTGGTTTCTTAGGAGGCGGAGCTGGTTTTCCTTTAAAAGAAAAAAAAGAGAGAAGAGATAGAACGGTTGAGAAGTTTTGACATAAAAGTGGACGCCAAAACATCACAGTAGGGCATCTTGACAGGCTGTTTTACCCTTATACAGCAGTTTGTAGTTTCAAATTACCCTTACAATGTAATAAAACTCAAAATAATAGTTTACTAAGGAAGAAAAACACCAAAGAGGCGATCCCAAACCAAAAAGGAACAAGGATGGTTAAGGATGGAGAAGATTGAGACAGATTACAAATGACAAAATTTAGGAAAAATTTTACAAGATGCACAAACCATGCATGCATGGCACAACGCCTTTAAAGCTCCAACTTTGTTTATATTGTAAGTAAACCAAGGCTGAAATGGTTGTACTCACCAGCTTTTTCTTTCCAAAATTCCTTGGGGGAGAGTGGCAGTTTCCCATCACTTTGAGGAGTTGTATTCAAGCTTGATGACTCTGATGAACTGCTCAGATCGTCGTCAGAATCTGGTGTGAAATAGGAAGGTGATAAACATCGACTTCCCTTTACAATATGACCAAATACAAAAGTGAACAGGCGACAGGAAAAATTAGATCATCAGTTGAGGAATACTGCACTAATGTTGCACCAAAATATCTCCAAAACAACATTAAAAGAAATGTTTAAAAATAGTAAGGAGAGTGTTCTTGCTCTCTTTCAATTCTGATTTTATATTCGGTAAGAACGCTGGATTGAGAAGGAGAATAACGTCATCTACTCACTAGTTTGCTTTTGCAATGTGTGAACCCAGCTGATTAGTATGCAGCACAAGCTTTTAGAAGCAAGTTGCTGCATACCAAGGTAAACTAGGATTAATTTTACAATCAATGACAGAAGCCAGCTTACTCAACACAACAATTGCTTTGACTCTAGGCTTAGCATATGGAGCTGGCTTATTGGGAGGGGGTGGGGCACGATAAGCTTTGGAGGGGAGGGGTAGAGGCTTTGTAGGTGTCACAGGTTTGTTCTCAGTCAGTTTGGCACCAGAGTCGTCGCTGTTTCTCTTCTTGGGAGGAGGTTTAGGTTTCTCATTGGTAATTGACGAGTTCTCCTTTTCATCAAGGAAAGGATTTCCTGTGCCAATTAAAGGATTCCCTGTGCTCTCTACTGAATTGAAGGAATCCGCTGAATCTTCAGTGGGATCTGGGCTGGGATCTGGTCCAAAAATCTGGAAGAAAAGATACAAGTTACCAAAATCAAAACCAACAAACGCAAACTTTCTGCGACTTGGAAATGTTCCTCCACATCACAAGAAAAACATTTCAGTTCTCACACAAGAAAAAACTCAAAAGATGTTCACTTGAAAAGAGAAACTAGCATTGATCGGCCAAGATGCTGGGGGCAATCCTGCGATGGACTAGCATCCCATCCAGGCTTAATGCTACAAAAACTGGGATAAGCTATGGCCTGGTGGGCCACTAGGCTAAATAAATAATAAATAATATTTTAAGGGGAGGCCTCCAATCACCAGAGGTTATCTAAAACTATTGCTAACTAAGATTAAAAACTAGAAACTATTAAAATAGTACTAACTAAGGTGGAAGTGGTTAAATAAAAACTGTTTCAGTTTGTGTTTAAAAATAGTTTTTGGCATAAGTTTCATTAAAGTACTTGGCAGTGTGGCCCAGTTGTTAACGGCTTTGTACTAGTATGCAGACTTAACCTTTTAAGCCTAATATTACACTATTTGATACTCACTGTGTTAAATTCATTGATAAGAAGTTCTATAACAATGCTCTGGTACTTCAAGTTCATGATAGCAGCCATCGATTCTTCCCTGGACTTCATCAATGTTGGACCAAACACCACTCCAAGGTTACTAGCCGCCATTAAATTCTTACCAGAATGAGAAGCAACACTGGAAACATGGAAAACACAAACAACTCTGTCATACAATTACCAAGGCTGCAAAAACCAGTCGGACATTGGGACAAAGGCCGACCAAAATTTGCCAATATCCGATGAAAGCCCTTGGAACCGTAGTCTGGACAATCTTTTACTCCTTCTAATGCAAACTCCAATGTTTTGCATTGACAGCGCTTTATCAATTAGTTCTGTAATAGGCAATATACCAGTCAGGCCCCGGTTGTTCAAAGAGTGCATAACGCTATCCTCCGGATAAATCACTATCCAGTGAATAAGTGTTGGCAAAACAAATTGCTCTATCCAGTGGATAGCGTTATCCACTCTTTGAACAACCGGGCCCAGAAAGCATTTGCAGGTTTCATTTCTTTTTTCAAACTAAATTTCAAAGGCTGTTGAATAATTTTCAAAAATTCCAATCTGTGTAGTTGTGTAGCATAACAATCAGCAACTTTGTGTGGAATGCCAGAGTTACCCGCCAAAGAGAAAACTAAAAGCTTGCAAGACTATTAAGTGCACTTACAAAGAATTACACGTGATCAAAATAATTATCATCAAGAGTGAACATACCGTGTTAAATGCTTCATAATCAATCTGATTAATTTTCTGTTCTCATCAGGTAGATCAGTCACAAGAGATTTCAAAGCTTCTACCCGTTTCTCGTAAGTCTCTTTTTCTATAACAATAACACCGCCATAAGCTCTGTTCTTAAAATGAAAATTGTGCTAGTCTTTTTCAAATGCAGTAAGAAAGCTAGATTTGGAAGTAACTTTGTGGATATTGATCCACTATCCGAAAGTATTCATGCTAAACATACTTAGTAGTAAGCAAGATTTTATTTTGTGCAACCTATGACTAAACAACAGAACTCACTGCCATAACAACAACAGCCACATGTATAAACCATTCCAGTACACCAGCTGAAAAATTTCAGAATTTACAAATCTCAATTCTCACAATATGTACATGTTTTAATTATAAACCCCATTCACACCAACAAAACATGTTTATAGACACAGTAATCTGTGCCGGTAGTGTATACTTACTAACTGAATCTAGGAACTGCTCATGATAGCCATATGTGAACAATGGCTCTGGCATGTTACTGTGAATGATAAAAAATAGCATTGATTTCTATGTACACTATCAGGGTTTTCTAGGAAGGAGGAATAATGTGATTGAGTGAGAGTAGCATGGGTTCCGGAAGATCAGAGAAAAGAGACTTTCAAAATGCTAATAAAATTACAAAATTTACAATTTTGTAAACTTACCGCAAGTACTGTTTAAGGGCACTTGTGATTGTCTTAACTTCCCACTCACAATCCTCATCCGCAAGGTTGACTGACCTAGCTTTCTTTTTGTCGATACATTGTAAAAGAAGATTTTGAACTTTAGACCCTACACCCACAATTCTATAAAGACCTTGATCTGTGATCCCTGCAAGAAACAATTGAAAAGGACAATTAATCTTTTCTTACTTCTAGGGCTGCCTTATATTTTGCCATTGGCCACATCACATGACCACTACTTAACATCTATATGATACAAATGTACTTCTGAGTGAAGTAAACCCATTGGCTTGATTTATACTAGAGATTGATTATCCATCTATGCCGAACTTGGACAGACAAACTACCAAGATAAGAAACAATCATTGGCCTGAAGATAGTTCAAGGGATGAATAACATTTTTTAACCAAATTCTTCAATAAAGAAAAAGAGTAATTACTTTCCACAACAGTGAAACTCGAACACGGAAACCTTAAAAAAACTAACCTCTGTTTTCCACTGCAGAGATGCACTTCTTGATAAATGTAAGTTCAAGGTCGCTTGTTTCCTCTAAAAGTTAATACAGCAAGAGTCAAAATATATTTCTTCAATTTAGAGTAGACAGGTTTGTGAATTCACAGTAGCTTGGAGACAATAACCACAAAAGTGGTAGTTACTTACGATCTTTGAGTTTAGGCAAGCTATTATAATCCACATATAACTGAAAGAAAGATTACAACAAACAGGTTGTTACTGGGGTCAGTTTGACAAATAAATTCCATATTGCCGTGCACCTGTTCAGTTAGTAATAGATCACTGATGACGTCACAATGTGGTAACAAAAAGGTAGCACATAAGGCAACACCCAAATATCACTGATGTTCTTACCACATTTTGACGTCATCAGTGATCTAACACTGAACAGATGCAGAGCAACATGGAATTTCTCTGTTTTATACAATAAAGAAGCAATGATGATGTCATCAGTGCATGTGTCCTTAGATAGATCAACACTGTGGTCGAGGCATGGTGGCCTCTTGGTAAGGGCACTTGACTCCAGACACTGCGACACCGCAGAAAAATGCACCACAAATGCACATGACATAACAATTTCTTGAGGTTTTCTCAAGGTGGTCATCATCAGCAAGGAAGATCATGGATAAATCAATACTTATAGCAAAAATTGGAAGCAAAATTATGAAGGTGGAAATTGAGAGGCAAATAAATATTAATAATACAATCTACCTCCAGTATAAATCTTAACCTTAAATGTTCAGGGATTTCTTTAAAAATTGCCAAAATGTTCACATTCCCTCGTTTTTCCACAGTGTTGACACTGCAGCCCTCTGGGGTTCTAGCCCAGGCCAAGGCCACTTGTTTGTATTCAGGTAAGACAATCAACTATCATCCAACGTCTGTGCTTCTCTCTCTACTCAGGTGTATAAACGGGTACTGGCAAACTTAACCTTACAGTTAACCCTGTGATGGACTAGTGTTCAAACCAGGGGAAAGGGGGTGGGGGGGGGGGGGGAGAAGTGGAAATACTCCTAGTTACTAATTGTGCAGGTCTGATCAGCCACTAGGATCAATATCAATTCTCCATGTATCAAAAGGTGCATAAGGAAATACAAACTTTCTCATTGAGTTAAATAAGGTTAACTTACAGGTTCTTTGCCATCCATGGCTTCTAACCACGATTTTCTGTCATCTTCATCCTGTGCTTGTAACAAAATGGGTTGAGGTCTGATCCAAAAAAAAGAAATGTCGTAAAGTGAATTAGAAACCACAGCACAACACAGAACAAGAGAATCAAGACTACTGACAGCAAATTACACACTCAAATTCAAAAGGCCTGGCCCCGGTTGTTCAAAGGGTGGATAACGCTATCCACCGGATAAATCACTATCCAGTGGATAAGTGTTGGCAAAACAAACGGCACTATCCACTGGATAGTGATTTATCCAGTGGATAGCGTTATCCACTCTTTGAACAACCAGGGCCTGATCATAATTTAATTTAGTAAATAAATGTTACAACAACAATGCAAACAATACACCCTCAGTCCGTTAACATTAAATTTTACACTATCACTTAAACTTAGTTCAGTGTGTGGCAAATACCTCTCCTCAGCAGTTATTTCAAAAGTAAATCTTCTGTCTATAGAGTCTGTCATTTTTCTACAAAAAAATTAGCAGACAGATTAAAACGACACAGAAAAGGAATTATAGTTTGTTTGAAACAAGGTAAGAGTTCTGCAAAGCCAGTAGCACTGATTGAAAGAACTTCATGCCGGTCAAACAAGATTGTAAACAAATCTAAATTTACAATATCTGTATTTTTTATTTTACCTGATACACGATGTAACAATGATTGTGTCTGTTGATGCATTCTAGAATAAAATAAGAAATCAATGCAATTTTTACCTAGCTACAATGCAAGTAACCAAACTGAAGTAAAATGAAGAACATAATTACTTGACTACATTCTATACAGACAAAAATCATGACATTTTACCAAGTGGAGCACACAGTTAATGTAAAAAATTCCATAATCATAGCTGATGTTGCGTTGTCAAGGGCTCGTCAAAGACCTTTCTGTTTTGGCAAATTTGTTGAGCTTCATGAATAGGAACAGGACTTGGAGTACGATGCTCAAGCATTTGCAAAGGAGCAAGGTGTCTGAACAGTCCTCGGATCATGTGACAGGGAAAATGCTGCATCAGACTAGCCATGAATTACTTTCAGTTGCCACAAACTACATACATTGAAAATCTTAATAAATTATTACATTACTGCACACGTACCAGTCTTCCCTGAGTCTGTGTATATGGGATCATTGTTAAAATCTTGTTTTCCTTTGTATACATACAAAAGTGTTTATTCCATGTGTATGTACCAAGACTGCCTAAAAGGACCACATTAACTGAAGATTAGACCATTATTCAATCATTAGAAGATGCAAATCAACAACAGTGTACAATGTACAAAAAATCAAATCGAAGGGAGTCTGCCAGGCACAGATCCTGGAAAATGGAGACCATTCTCCAATAACACAAGTGGCAAGGGTGCATGCCTCCAGTGGGTCTGGTGGCATGCCCGAAAGGGGAAATTTTTAAGCTTGATCTCCAAAGTGCCATTTTCAGGTGTTTTGAGTGACTCGGACAAAATGCTGACCACTTTTTCTCACATTTTTGATATTAATCAAGAAATAATTATTTCTGTAAAATAATGGAAGCTGGTCTGGATCTGTATCTGTCTACATTCACACTCAAGGATTTACCTTTCTTTTGGACCCCAAGATATCCTTGTCGTGTGTGCGCACCCCGGTACTGAAGTTCACGAGTTTGAGCTTTCTGAAGTGGAAAAAAGAAATATCCCGGTATAAAAAATTCAAGCAGCCGAAAATCCAACATCCTTTAAAATTTGATATTCACTTGCTGTCAAATTGTGTGCCAAACTGCCTTACGTTTTGGCCCTACATACTCAAAATCTTGGGCAAGGCTTTCTCTAAACATTATATGTACGGTACAACATATTGAATTTAAATGCATATTTATTTATCAACAACGCAAAACTTTGTTTCATAACATTTGCCTCAGCATAAGCCCCTCTCTGTGCAATCACGCTACAAAATTCAATTCAATTACGCTAATGTGAGCCCAATGTATTCAACATTTTATTCTGTGGCACAGGTTTGAAAACTCAAAATTTTACAAAGAATGCATGGGCTCCTTTGTGCTTTTTCCCCCAGAAATTCTGCAGTTTTTGAAAGCGAATGCCACCATTATTTACCAAGAGCTAAAATTTCTCAAATTGTTAAATTTTACAAGCTTTTCGACTGTATAATTATTATAATATGATAATCTTCCCTACAGAAGTCGAATGCTAAAGAGGCAAAATCTAAACAATGATGTTAGCAATCACCTGTTGAACCCGACCCATAAGGCTTGCAGCTTCTATTTTAGTTGTATCAAATCTTTCTCTCGTCTGAAACAAAATACACGTCAGTAGTAATAATTATGAGTACTGGACTGTTCAGTCTAGCTGAGTCAAAGATTTCTCCACCCTGCTCTCCCTCAGGTCAAAACACGTTCTGTACATACCTACATATAGGCTGTGAAATTAAAAGATCATGAATTTATACTCACATTTTGAAGTCTGAGTTGGAGATCTGTCATGAAATCCATATAATCATTAAATACTTCATGTCCTAATACAAGAAAACATAGAGTAAACAAGTATCAATACCACAAAGAGGATAAATTAAACCAGAAATTGTTAAATCATGAATAAAAAACATTTCACTGTCAAAATGAACATACGTGAAAAATCTAAAAAAAAAGCCTTACCACTATGATAAAAAGTAATGTGTCCATACATAAAAGATAAAAGCTGAAAGAAAAATAAAGACAAAATAATTATAAAGAGAATGTGATTTACGATAACAGGCCACCAGTTGCCTGAATTGAAAAGGCTTAACAGATTTACTGTTTACAGAAAGTGAAAAAAGCTATAGTTTTGGCAAATCTTGGAGAGTAAATAACTGTATTAGCAACAAATAACAACTTTCAAGTAATTACTAGCAAAGTAACAGTTTACTCCAAACATTTTTAGCACAGAATAAAACTACAAAGATTAGAGATCAACTCACTGTCTCCACAAATTCAAACTTCTTTTTCTCATTAACTTCCTGGAGCTTGACAACGTAATCAAACGCTGTTTGATGAAATGCGCGTTTTTCAGACTGAAGTGAATGATCTGCCTGTGTAAACAACAAATTACAATGGATCAAATAACTTTGCCCATCAAACAACTTAAATGATGCATGGCTATATATTCCAGTTTTTATATTTATTTCCTACTCATCACCATATTGCATTGACAAGACATGTTTTATTGCATGGTGCCTTACCTCGGACAAAATTGAATCTTTCTTTTTTGAAGAAAGATTCAAGTAGTTCTGCACTGCTAAACAGTATTTCTCGGTCTGCTTGTCAAATTTCTTCTTTTCTTCCTAAAAGGAAAAAAGTCATTCCTAGGTAAAAACTAGTACTTCTTTCTCTGTATAGTGTTAACCAAACAAAAGTTCAAAGGTTACTTTTTGCAGAACATGACAAAACACATTTTTGCTGATTTTTTTATGGATTTTCTGCAAAAGTGACGCATGCAAGTTTGAACATAGATATACAAGGATACCACACTGCAAAACTCTCTAAATATAAATGATATGAAACCAAAACCAAGTAACTTCTAATGCCACTTCTTTAACAACATTGACAGGTTTTTTTCTCCTAGAAAAATGGTAGACACTTGACTTGAAATATAACAAAAAATCAACAAAATAGAACTTTGTACCTTTGCCCCTCCAATCTGCTCTTTTCTGAATGTCTCCAGTGGCACAATCAGTTGAGCATTTGCATGGTTTAACTTGTGGAAAACAAAACGTAACAAACTGGGAATCAGGTATATAGGACAGGGGAGGGTTGAGAGGTTCAGACGAACCCCCTTTGGAGGGTAAATATTGAGGAAATGGGTAAAAACTTTTGATGACTTAAATCACCCTTTGGCTAGGGAAATTCAGGAAAGTGTTCTCTGTCCTGATTTGCCTGTTGATCTTGACAAGGTTGTTGTTCTATTTGCGGGTCTGCACTCAAGGATGCTAGAATACTCAAGTTTACTCTATGTGTAAATGGTGAGATCGCTAACTACTTGTGTGACACAGTTTAGACAAAATGCTTGGAATATAATTCCTAGAGATGCAGCAGCTAGTTGTTTGATTCGTATTTGCCTTTCCTTTTCAATACGATTAGAACACCCCTTCAAAAATACATCGGGTATTATACTCTCTTCTAATCCAACCCACTCACAGGAACTAAAAGTCATTACTGAAAACTAAAACAAAGAAAGTTGCAGTATTTTTACTCCACCAGGGTAGAATGCTTGTCTACCACAGGCTATCAATATCCCCCTCTTGCTTCCTGCACTTTGTCACATGGTGATGACAATTAGTCAGCACTCATTTGTACGTGTGAGATGAGATAGATGCAGCAAGAGTAACGTTTCTTGCAAAACAAAGATTCTGGCCAGATTGGAACTCGGGGCTGGGTTGTTCAAAGCTGGGTTAAGGTAACCTGGGGTTAGTGTGAAATTTGAGTTCAGATACGAAAGTTTAACAAACAAATTCAGTTTAATTCTTTTTGTCTACAATTTGGTGATTGCAAGCTCTAAAAAGAAGAGAAAATTATCAGAGAAAATTCTTTTGAACGAAAGAGAAAGAAACCCAAATTAAAATCTAACTTCGGGTTAGCGCTAAGCAGCCTTCGAGTAACTGGGCCCAGAGTTCTAGATCTCATGTAGAACAACACGGTCAACATGCACCCAAAGTTTTTACAGAGTTTTTGGCAAATATCGTTAATTTACCATTCTGTCTCGTTCATCTTCAATAGTGTCAATCATTCTGCCAAATTCCTTTAATGCTTCAGCTGCAAAATAAGACAAAACAAACAATGAAATCAGTAATTAATAACAAGTAACGAGAAATAAGAAAACAACTGGATTTACAGTGGAGTTGACACGAGTCCAGCACACTAAACAATTGGTAACCACCCCTTGCACAATTTACTGTACTTTTTAATAACATGCGAACTCTGAAGATCAAAACTTAACCAACAATTGTGTTTTTCACTGCCATCACTCATAATTATGGTGACAGCTAATGAACCTTGAAAATCAGAAATAAAAAAATGGCTCAAAGTTTAACAATCACAACTGATAGACGTGACCTTTTGACCCTGTTGACGTGATCTTCTGATTCCTGAGAGGCCTGCTTGATGATTGACAGCAGCGAAAAACGTAACCGTCAACTTGAGAAGAGTTCACGTGTTATTGAAAGGCACTATAGAGTGTACAAATAATTCAACTTACCAATGTGAATTTCGTCATCTGTCTCGACCTCTCCGATACACTCAAATCTGAAGTCATTAAGCACTTGAGCAAAACTTCTCTGTGCTCTGGATAAATCTAAAATAGAAAACAAAAGCCACCCTGTTATTAGGGTTCTCCTGAAATTTTGAAGTAGAAGGAGGACATGGAGTAGCCGTCAGAAATTTGCATTATGAGAGACACAATTCGTAGACATACATGACATATTATAGGTTTGGAAAGCATTGTAGGGTGATTTTAAACTTCCAAGTTTTATGATGGAAGAGTGGCTCTGGGGATGCATGATTTGACCAAGACTATTTGGAAAAAAGGCAATGGAAAGGGGAAAGTTGAAACTGACTGGAGGGAAAATATTAACTTTGAGAATGAAATAAAGAACATCCCCCCAACCCCTTGCTAGGGGTCAACTCGATCTGGGCTCAGATGTCAGTGATTCATGCATAAATAAACACAAAATAATTTACAAAAGATAGCTTAAATGAAAATTAGTTTAAGTAGCGATCCGACTACAACCAATAGCAAAAATAATTGGCTTGCGGGAACAGGAGCCGTTAATTTCTGGCAAGAGTAAACGTGTTAATTAAGTTATATTTAGTTATGCTATTGGATAAAACGAAATTAGCGCGAAATTCAAATGGTTGTCTGGAAATTTCAGCCTTTACAGTTCGATTGCACAACTCAAATTTACAGAATGTCTTAAGTATCACTTAAGCTTTAAACATGCAAAGAATAAAAAAAATCGTGTGTGAGGAACTTTGGTTTCTTGCGTTACATCTCACTGCATGCAATAAGTTGCCTTGATTTCGTCCTAATTTTGACAGATTTGTCAAATATTCACTCCGAGTTCATTGTGATGGCGGAAATTATCGGTTTCCAATTTACCGCTACAGCGCCAAACAGTAAAAGTAAAGCAAAGGGAAATTACTGCAACAGATCGGCATAAATAAGTGATATCAAACAAAATGAACGTTCACTGCTTTTGAGCTTCATCTTCACCGCTATCCAAGCAGTCCGCGAAATCGCAAAAATAGTCTTCGTCGATTCCATCTAATCGCAGGTCAATCCCTCCATGTGGTAAGCGCCAGAATGTCTTCAAAAGGACTCTAACAGTTCCAATTTTTCCCTGACAATGGATGTCTATGACTGACTCGTAGGACAAAAAAATGCTATTATCAGGACACTGAACTGTGGGTTGTATGAAAAGTTCACACTTCGTAATCTTTGTAGATTATATTTGGAACTGAAATTACCTCCTCCAAAATGCTTTCTGCACTTAACTTCAATTTCCAGTCTTGATCGGCAATATATACCAATCTTCCTCTTTCAGGATCTAAACTTTGGGTCAGCTTGGGCAATATCCGAAACGTTGGCTCCCCAACGAGTACATTGTCGCAGCTGCGTGTGGAGAGAATCGCATCAGATTCTCGCTCACAAGATGTCTACCGCGCGCTGAAATCTGAATCTCCAAGCTTTCATGGTCGATAACTCGGGACGCTCACACACGATTAATTTACGACTCAACATAACAATAGATCGTGATAGATTCTTTTAATGGTCATAGTTTTCCGGGCTGCAATCGGTTAAAATCATGGAAAAATCGGGAAAGAAAGAGTTTGGTCCAATCAGAGCGTGGTATTTTTATTAAATAAGCCAATTAAAATTATTTGTTTAGGAAATGCTTCAAATAGCTGGAGTGTTACTTAAAGTAAAAAATAAACATTGATTATAAAACCTCTAGAGATTTACATGGGAAAAGGGCATTGAACCATTTAAGTTTATATTGCATTGAATCAGTGGTTCAATAACAAGGAAATAGTATCAATTCTACAATTAGAAAGTCAAACATTTTAATAATCTATCGAATGTGTCACGAATTATTCAGTGCAAATAAAACAAGTTAAGAAAATTAAACATGACACGTTGTGTACATTTTCAGCCGGTGTGTACATTTCAGCTTACTTGGAGAGAAAAAGAAAGAGTGCTTGTTTTTAAATTTATCTTAAACATAACAATACATATAATAAAAGACGAGAAAAAACAAGCGGATTCAAAATTGTTCAGCCACTGACACAATTCACGAATGGCTGTACATGTGTTCAAGACTTTACAGCAGCCAGCGCGAGACAGCTCCGCTGTCAACAACAACTTGCTTACAATGCTAATCGGATAGAGCAACGTTTCGATTCCAATTTCTGATTTCCCACTTGAAATTCATATCAAAACTTCAATATAACACAGTATATTTTTCATTTGACATACAAATATTGCTGGTTTATACATAAATGTAGCTGCCCCACATCCGTTTTAACTTGTTTAGAATTTGTTTCGAATTGTTCGTCTAAATTTACTAAATAACTAAATTTACTGAATAATCGCTACATCAAATTGTTATGTTTTGCCACAATTAAAAAAATAATTGATATAAATATTTCAATTCTGGGAAATTCCTCGCGAGAGTTCGTGAACGTCCAAGTTAAAACTGCGAGCAGAAGTTGCTTGGAAAGTCCACTTAACGATGAAATGACTTTTATTTCATTGCACTTTGAAAAGACGACTGTATAAATCCACAGATGAACAATCGAATGACGAGAAGAGTTACAGACAAGCTAAAACATTTATATCAAAGTAGTTCCTTGGAGAAAATTGCAGGAAGTCGCTTGGCCCTCAGGGCTAGAAAGTCAAGAAAAACAACTAGTCGAGCTTACGTTCCCTTTGCTGTCGCTTCGAGCTTAAGTGGCATTCGCTTACAAAATCATCAGCGACTTCCAAGCATGCACAAGAGCTACTACACAGTGCATTAAAGCTTAAATTGCAAAGATCAAGAGTACCTACTTTCAATAGCCTTCAGCAAACCCTTGCATTCCTTGATCAGGCCCTTGATGGCCTCGTTCGTCCTCTCCAGCTCTCTTTCATGTTCATGAATATTCTCACGGAAATATGGACTATCCAAGATGCAGTCCTCGAATTCAAGAGGCTTAAGCCCCATTACTAAAGGCAAATGACACCCTTTTCCTATCTCTGGCGCAAGTATTCTTTAAAACCGACAGGAAAATTCATAAACAACTCACAGGATCGGCCGACATTCTCTCAAGTTGAGTTTTGATTGTGATTACGCATGCGCAAACATGTGACCAGTTGTCCGTGACGTACACTGAACGACTGCAGTCGGCGAGCCCCTCCCTGAGGGGTGAAAGATAGATTATCAGCAGTTAATTATCGATTTTAACGCTTTAAACAGATAAAAACAAAAGTTTTCCTATCGTAAACTTCTAATAAACGAAGAATACAGAAAAATCGAGAACTTTATAGACGTTCCGGTTCGCTGGTCTCAAGACCGGAACGGGAACTTGTATTAACGGTTCTAAGAGGCCGACCATTTAACTTTTGAGTGGGGAGGTGTGGGTTCCTGCAAGCGCTTGTCAGAAGAAAAAAAACGGGGGGCAGCACAAATGGGGGAAAATTATCCTTCAGAGCATTGGGAAGGAAAAAAATATCCCGCCTAAATTCTTTCTGACCAGAAATCATCCACCCACCCTCCCCCTCCCCCTCAAAAGTTAAATGGTCGGCCCCTAAACATCCTCAAAAAGGTTGTGTGCGAAGTTGTATGTTATTAATTTATAAATGTGAAAATGGACTTGATTTGCTGCACTGACACTGATACACTGTAAGTGTGGGCCAAGCCACCAAGGGAAACAAGATAATTGTACTTCATTGATCAAACAGGCAAAGGCAAGATCACAACTTTTCCTTGCAAGTTTATTTTAATTGTAACCAAGGCAATGTAACCCTGGTATTGAAGTGGGATATTTTGTGGGTGGTGAAGGAATGATCTCAATACATCAAGTCAAAGTGCGTGCCGTTTTTGCTAGCTGCGCAGTCGTTGTGAGTCCATCAGTTCTCTCTACATTTGGCCTCTGAGAATTGCGTGCGCAACTAATCATTGTTTAATAAAGGGGATACCAGTGAATGAACTCATTCCAAGCTATCATTGTTTCTTCATTGGTGACTTTTACATTGACAAGCAATAGTTCGAGTTTTTCTTACATTTGAAGTTAAGCTTTCAGATTACCAAAGATGTGACCGAGCCCCTAAAAACTGTAATAAAAGAAGACTTGAAAATATTCTTAATTTGTCTGGAAACTACTGCACCTACAAAAATGGTTTTAAACGGGATTAGCGCGAATTACGGGGAGTGAAAGAAAACGTCCTCTTATTAGCTGCCGTTTTTCGCGCAGCTCCTCGACTAACCGAACACCTAAAATGGGCTAACATAAACCACGTGCCATATCGTGTGATAAACAAAATAGGAGAAAAGTGGGTAGCCCCTTAGACATCCTTAGACAATATTTCCAGTAGACTATATTTTCATGTTATTTTATTTTTGTTTTAATCTCTTCTCCTTGCCTTGGGGATCAGTCTACCGTTTTTAATTTATTATCTCAAGATTTTACCTGATCCAGGTCTACACAAGATCCGGCACTATTCATTGGTTTGTCGTTTTGCTTATATTATATTTGTTTGTCAAACACCTACCCTGTTTAGGACAAAAGCGAAAACGTTTTTCATACTATAGCAATAATATCTACTCCGGAAAATTATCTCATGTTGACTGATGACCGGCTAAATAAACACTGTAGAACTTTTCTGATTTAAAAACTCGAAGAAAGTCTTGAAGCCATACCCTGTCAAGGACGTCTCAACACCCCGTATACCCATATAAGGAAGTACCGACCGTAAGTACCGCCCAGTTATTTACTGCAAGGTTAACCGTGAATGCGTTTTTGTCAATGGCTGGAAAATAATGATAATCGCGACTGTTACGTCGGGTATAGGGAGGAGGATGGAAGAACGGTGGAGGATGACAGAAAAGAAACGCCTATATAATGCGCAGACGACACAAGTCACGTGTTGCGGTATGCAGTTGATTTTAATGTATGATTCATTTCGTACTAATTGATTTCTACATTTTCATCCGGGGTAGGGGTAGTTCGGACGGGTTGTAGGGGGTAGGAATTCCAACTACAAAGAAAGGCACCCCATCCTTCTGAACCTCTTGTTTCGCACTGTTCCTTCTTGGTTAGTAGGCACTGGCTTCGGTTCTTTTCTGTAAGGCGCAGTAATGTTACGCTAGCAATGGTTGTCGTTCATTCTGTGTGCCAATTTCGTCATATTGCGACGGCATTTGTTGCTCAGGGGCTTTCAGCCGACCAAACGAGAAGAACATCATCAACTGTAGAAAAATAACAACGTAAAATAAAATCACTGAAAGAAAATTTGCCTGTAAACTGGCCTAAGGGAGTGGACAGGGGGGATAGCTGCTGTTATCTCCATGTTCTGACGTTCTTAAAAGGATAATCTTCCCTGGGAGTCAAACAGAAAAAATACTTTTGAAAATAAGGGATTGGAAATATATTTTTATTTTTCAAGTCTGTTGATGACAGCTGTTTCTCACGCGTGACCAGCCTGGGAGACGCAACAAAAGTACCGATGCGTGACGACCCCAAAAATGCTTTTAAAGAATGAAAACGCTGACCAAAACTTTGCTGCGTTTTACTTACTGCTAAGATGACTTCCAGCACGGTCATAACTCCCAACATAAGATAGAGCCTTCGCGTGAGAGCCCCACCCCACAAGGGCCCTAGGATCATAGCCACTCCTGTAACGGACCGCTGAACACCTTGAGCAATGCCTGAAAAGAGGACCACAACATGAACAATGGAACTAAAACGTTCTAATTATCCAAGTTATTCTTCAAAATCGAGTCGTATATAAGTTAATGTATGGCTAATTTGGCGGGACACTAGAAATTAATACTGTTACCGGTAACTAAGTCATCTACACAAAAAGAAACGAACTGAATAATTGTTAAGATTGCATTCTAGTTACGACCGAAACGTGGAAAACGTTCTACAAAGGAAAATCACCTGAATTTATTGTATGAATTTCGTCTTAGCTAAAAAGCTATTTACGGTAACAAGGGCTTAGCTAGGGGGGGGGGGGGGGGGAGTCCACACATCTTTCAACACAGTGACATACAGCGTGACCTCACCTCCCCCCCAAACACCTTTGAAAAATCTGGCTACGCCCCTGGGTAAACAGCCTGACCTTTGCGACTCCATGCAGAAATCCTCTTACCTTGAGTTTTCTCGTCAGTAATTTTGGAGTAAAGGGAGATATTTGCTACTGAGAAAAACGGCAAGCCAAACACGATGACTAATGTTCCAACAACGATGGTAGGAAGAACAACAGAATCATCTGAAAACACAGAACACAAAACAAGTTCTCAAAGGCTCCAGTGCAATGGCTGCAGCAACAAATTTTTTGACAAACATTTTCTCAAAAAATGTTTTCCACAGGGTTTAATCAATGACGCAAAAAACTATAGGGAAGATACTTGTTTACAAACATTGCTTTTGTTATTTAAATTGCCAACAAGTTAAACAAAAGAGCTCTTTGTTTCACCAGCCAATAGTTTTCTTTCTTGAAAAATTTAGCCTAATTTTTTCAAAATCGTCATTTGTAATCCTTTTTAATCTTCTCCATCCTCAGCCATCCTCGTTCCTTTTTGGTTTAGTATCACTCCTTTGGTGTTTTTCTTCCTTAGCAAACTATTATTTTTAGGTTTCCTAAATTTTAAGGGTTATTTCTGGTTGTCGGAGTAATGACTCAAAATATCGGGACGTAGGTTCTTTAATAACAATGGATGACATCACTGATATGTTCCCTATGGAAAATATAGAAACTTACATGGCTTTGCATTGGCTAAGAGAATGAGATACCAAATAAGGGCAAATCCTTCAAATGAAATACCAATCACCATTAGCCATCTGGAAAGAGAACCACAAATGACTCAAGTTAAATTTATGACAATAGTTTTAGTTTTTGAGTACCGAGCCGCCGAGCCACTCGTGAGTGATAGTCATTAAAAGTGGCCCTGTATTCTGTAGTTTAGTAATTCCAATTAACTTTTTACATATCTCTCCCAAATCATTCTAAGCAACATATGGCAGTCTGCAGCCTTTCCCTTCACCAAGGAAACACGGAAAGCCGTAAAGCTCTAGAACAAAAATTTATTTTTCAAATCAGCACTCTTAATCCTCACGGTATCAACGAACGCTTTTCATTCAACTAATTTATTCCGTTGTTTTCACGTTACTAGGCACCAGCCAATAGCGAAGCTTCATCTTTCTGTATATAAAAAACACACGACCCACAATTTCTTGATTCGCTCCGACGAAGGGCTAACGCTCGAAACGTCAGCAATTGAATCTCTTTACGGTGGCCAAATGACATTATCAACCCAGTTGATAAAACCAAATTATATTGTTATACTTCCCACCGACGCAGCACCACAGTTTCTTTAGAAACTTACCCCCTCTAAATTTTTACAGTATATGGTAAGGTTTGAACCCTGGGGTAACAGTTGATCACAAAGTCTGATTGTCCGGAAGAGAGAAACCCTGAAAAGGCTGTTGTCAGTAATATATAGCTTTAGCCAAGCCTAAAAGCATTGCTCTGTATTTTTGCTGAGAATGACCATGAAAAATAAAAAAATACACCCCTGAGCCTGTGATTAATTAATGAAAAAAACAATACCTGCTGAGCAGTCAACTTAAAAAATATTTGACATAGATGAGTTTTAAATCTGAGCCCATGATCTGGTCATGTGATACTGGTCACCAGATACCTTCTTTTGACAGCTGTCAATTGACCATAACATAGCAAAGATGTAAGCTTATGGTCACACTATGGTCGCCATATTGATATTGGGGCAACGTCGTTTCTATGTTCGTATGTATGTGCGTACACACTTTGCATGCGCCCGCGAGTCATACCGCTTGCCATTTTAACCATGAAAAATGAAAGGCATGGTTCTCCTGTTTGTAGTTTGTATGTGTGCTTGGCTCTCCTATTTCTATGGGTATGGGGCTCCACTATGGCCCTTCGGAATGCCGGAGCTCCACTAATTGTGACTGAGTTTGACAACCTGAGCAGAAATCATTATCAGGGCTATCAGGTGACTCTGATGACTTCCGCTTGGGTTGTCCAAACATCAGTCACTTCTAAACGATCAGAAAACTTTTTGAAACAATCTTAAAATCTTTCTTGGGGTAGCATATATGGAATTCAAAACTGAGATAATTTCATCTCTCTTTTGTGTCAACCCAGCTCTTCAAAGTTCGACCACAATTAAAAAAACAACAACAACATTCATTTACCTGTCAGCCATCTTGTGGCTCATCCATCTTACAAGAGCAAATACAAGAATAGCCTAAGAAGAAAAACACAATTTAAGACAATGGGGACCTATAGATTGCAAAACTAGTACACAATTGATTACTAATATGACTTTTCAAACTTGTGCTTATGCTTTTGATTATTACATTCCACACCAATGATCAGTCCCTGACAGGATTGACAGGATTGAATCCATGACCTCCCTGATTACCGGTCGGGCGCACTAACCAACTGACCTATGAGAATTCTAATATTAAAATAAAACAGGCACAAGTCAAGAGAAAAATGTTTCTCTATTTATGACAGACCAAGAAAGAAAAAAAGTTCACAACATTACAATGCTTTACCTCTAAAGCAATTAGACAGTAGGCAATGCTGTTTTCAATTTCGTGCCAGCCTAGAAGATGCTCTGACAGAGGAGTAACTATAGCCTGGCATAAGAAATGATAACAAAGTCATTCTATAGAAAAATTCACTGCCTAACAAGTGAATTCCACATTACATTTCATATTGTGAAAAACCAATATCGCACGAATCGCGAAGCGATGAGGGCGATATCGGTTTTTCTTGAATCGCATAGATAAAGCCACCAAATCACTGGGCGAAACCAAACGTTTTGTATTTTTGTGTGCCAAGTGCGCAAACAATGAAAACCCTTTAAAAGTCAGGTGTCAAGATCTAGTGAATAGGAAACAAGATATTTTTAGAGTGAAAACCAGTTTTATTTCAGTTGCCGTGTTTTATTTCAGTTTTATTTCAAGGTGATATTTTCGTAGCACGAGTTCCATTTTAGTTTTCACATTCGCAACAATTTTTGCTTGCGACTCTCGTCAGCAATATTATATTAAATTATATTGGGTTTAGAACTTCAGAGTTTGCATGTTACTGAGGAGAAGTGATATGTTGATCATTAACAAACCTCAAGTGCAGTCTCGTTGAAGAACATCATGAATTGTGATGCCAGAATAACAATCACTTCCTCTCTGACAAGATCTTAAATAAAAGCAATCCAAAAACACAGTATAACACAAACAAACATATAGCATAATATAACACAAATGAACACACTCGTCGCTATGTGCCTCACTGGCTATTTTATCATCTCATAGCCAATGCACACTCCTGGAATAATCGTTAAATAAGTTATTAGATTTTCCCAAGATACCTTTTGCCAAGTGCCAATTGTCCATTACAGAAACAGTCCTTGAATGCCGGTGGAAAACTGCTGCATTAACATTGATAAGTTTCTGTTTTTCGCCATCAATAACTGCACCGCTGCTTGTCAAATCACCATTTATGTCTGCACTGGAAATGACATAGTCCGAACTTGGTCCCAAATTGCTGTCATTGATGCTTGTTCTACCATGAAGCGTTTTCTTGTCAAATGAGTTCTCCTCAACACTGCCATTTACAGTATAATCATAGTCATTTTGGTCATCACTTTTTTCATCATCAGAAATAGGCTTTACCACTGGCAGATCGTAATAAAAAAACAGCATGATGAATTCCAGGATCAGCCACACAGCAGCCATAAAGATCTAATAACAAGAAAACACAACAACAACTATTCATGAGTTACAACTATTAACACAGAAATTTTTGGAAATAATTCTACTGTTACAAAAATTTTGGGCAACACCATTTTTTAAAGTGCACCTAACACCAAAATATTTTTTTCGCTAAAATACACCTTTGCACCAGTTCGAAATGCATTTCACTTTTCGTTTCTCCTTTTGACATTTTTCGATTATGCAAATTAGATCAGTGACGACGTCATATGCTTTGCAATTGAGAACTTGGCATCTTGGCACAACAAATGCGCATCACAACATAGCAACTCTTTCAGCTCCAGTCTCTCTCTGACAAAAAACAAATATCCTATTTGCAAACTCTAAAGTGGGAATAAGCGTCCTACTTGAAACAGATATAAATCCCATCATTGGATTGGCTGTGGTAGATAGTTTTGGTTTAAAACAAAAACTGGGTTTTTCAGTTTTTATTACAACAGCACCAATGGCAAAACTGTTGTCGTGTCAACCTTTCATGTCATATACACTTTAATATTTTATGAAATGCTACTGATGCTATAAAGCTTGAACTTACTCCAGGCGAGGTGTAAGCATCAACAGGAAATGGCCCTAACTTTACGTTAAATTCCTTAAGAAACAGGTTTAAACCAGGACCTGAAATTAAACATTAAACAACAACATAATTTGTATTGGTAATCATACAGTTTCAAGTACATTTGGGAATTAACTTGCATGAGCGAGTTTTTCAAAAAGCTGCAATTACATGAGCCACTTCACTTTATTTACTGACTGGCTGAACTGCTATGAACTGAAAGCGGTTCATTTAAAACATTTGCAATCACAGTCCAGAATTAGTAGAATTAAATGCCTTGATTTTATGAAACAACTCAAAATATTCTTAACACCGGTAATTATATAAAAAGACTAAACAACTTATTTCTGCAATTTCAATTTGAGCTGATGAAAATTAGCTTTATTAAATTTACATTCATATCACAACAGTTTATGTTAAACAATTCCAGAGCATTTACACCAGGCAGTTGTATATACCTACTAACAAACCAAACTGCCGCAATGCCATTGCAATGGAGTACATTCCAGTCCTTTCTTTCTCTGTTGTTGTTCTTGCAATCTGTGCAAATATCCCTGCTCCTATTCCAGCACCAATGCCTAACAGATCGATTTAACATTGTAAAATTGTAAAAGAAATCAAAGTTAATAATTAATTAATTACTCTGGAAATGACTGACTAGTCTCTTCTTTTTCGCTCTATTTTTAAGCCCTCATGAGTAACCACTCAAAGATTTTGATTTACATTTAGTCAAAATTAAGTATATGTTACAGGTTAATTATTTAACCTAGGTATTTTTTAAACTTTTCTCGTTGGGATTGGGTATGAGTCGGAGAGTATCTTAGCAATACAACTTACAAAATCAGTGCTCTGACAGCATTTCCTGTATGGCAAAGTGGATAAGAGATAGGACAGCAGGGGGGAGGCGGGAGGGGGGTAAAGAGTTTGTGTAGGTTGGAGCTCCAGGGACAAGAATTGTTGGGCAGGTTGTAAGTCCTAGGCCCACCAGGTTAAGGGTTAGATGTGGGCGCTTAATCACCGCACCATCTAGAAATTCACTTGATTACAAAAACCCCTGGCACCTGCTGTAACTGAGATAATTCTTTCAAACAGCTCACAATACCTGCAACAAGTCTTGCAATGAGCACCCAGTATTTGGACCAAGCAATGAAATATAAGAAATTACCTGAAATATAACAAGAATCCACATTATCGGCAAATATTGATATTTGTTATATCTGAAGCCATGATTCACAAAACATAAAGATAAAAAAATCCAAGATACCTTTTTTTATTTTTCAGTTTTGGGGAAAAATAATGGACCACTTTCACTGTATTTAAATTCAGCTTGATAGACAGTGAGGCCTTAAAGTTGAGGACACTCCATTTTCTTTTGCCTTGTATGCATTTTTTTGCTATGCTAAGTTAGCCTGGGTAAACATAATGCTTAAGGTTCTTCATCCTTTGCATTTAATGTTTACTGAAATAATTAAATGTCCTTCAAAAGGGCTTGCCGTGTGTATAACTGTAAACCCAGAAAAGAGTTACAATGCAGTAACTTACCACCTATCTCAAACAGATTTGCAAACAATATAGCAGGTTTGGTTTTGCGTGTGAAGTCAACCCAGAAACCAAACAGGGGACTTGATAACAAACTCGAGAAACAGAATGCTGCAAAGACAACTCCAAAGAACCACGACTCAGCATCAAATCTGTGCTCCAGATACAACCACAGAGTTGGAAGAATAACAGCTGCAACAAGGACATCACTTACAAAATTAATGACTGTATACATTGAATAAGAAAATAGTGTTGTGTAAACTATTTTCAAAACTATACCTGTCACAGAAGCACATACTAGTACATGTTCTATGATTATAAAAATGTCCCAAAACATGAACAACACTGAAACAGAACAATGAAAAATCTTCATCTTCAGTTGAGAGTTGCTAGTATATCCAAACTTCAAATCTTGTTGGTCAGGAATAATTTGATTTTTCAGTCATTTTGAATAGCCAAGGTGTGAATTTCATAAGCATCAACTCTGAAGGAAATGTTTCATACCTGTTTCAGAACTTCTAGTGAATTCAAAATGAATACTAAATGGTAGAAATTGTTTATGCAATTATGAGCCAAATTCATTACAAGCATCTGACTGTGTGTTTATAATAATAATAATAATAATCTTTATTTATATAGCGTTATTTCTACTAAGAAACCAATAGCGCTTTACAATGATAATACGTATAGTCAAGGACTTCCCATCAGTGCATTGCCAAGAGAGTTGATGTTTAAAAGACATTTTTCACCATAGATAGGGTGAACTGCAGCCAGCCATCTTTTTCCGTATGGTGGATTTAGAGCCTGATGGCATGGCAAATTTTCGCCCAGGCTGGCAGTTTACCTCAGCTTCCAGAACAAATCTTTGGCTCACTCACCAGTGATGAAAAACAAACAACAGACAAGACAAACAATATAGAAAGAAAACAAATTATAGCTCAAAAACAAAAAAAAAATGCCACAGGTTCTTACACAGAGGTAAACCAAAATCTTTCTTACAAGGCATTTACACGACAAGGCTTTTAGCCAAGGCTGGAATTTCCAGCCTGTCATTCAAGCCTGGAAATTTTAGCCCGGAATGAAGGACTGAGAAACCTTGTTTAATCACATTCAAGGAAACGATTCAGTGGAGTTTAAATTTCAGCCGGTACCCCCAAACAGTGTAGTAATGAATGAACGAAGAATTTTTTCTAGCTGCCATTGCATTAGAAATAAGCTGACCCAGGATGCATTCGACATAAATCCCATCCTGAAGATACACCAAGGGTTTGGAAATTCTATGCCAAGTGCCGGGAAATGCACCGCCAACAACCAACCATGATCTCAGGTCTCTGCCACAGAAGAAGCCGGTAAGAGAGACTACAGGAACAACTTCAACACCACAAAAATGTAGAGTTTGTTGACGCAATATCAGGGTTATGCCTAAAGGTTACACCAAATGTTGCCTTCCTCGCCCGCCGCTGTATGCCAAGATCCCCGATCGTATGCCAGTACGCCACAAAACTTCAAAGCCCACTCCAAAGATATTCGGCGTAACCTACACTGAATGACCCCTGGAAGCTGACATCCAGTGAAACAATTGTGCAATTCTTGAACTGACGAAAAACATTTCATTTGCATTGGTCAGTAATGCATGCAGAAAGTTTGTTTGACATATGCAACAAAGGGTTCTTCTGTTCCAGGGGCTGGCAAATTTGAATATGAAAAGAAATGTTTGTAAACAGTGAGTATCGCTATTAAAAATTAAGTTACAAATAAGGAACTTTCTGCTAACGTCTGCATGACTTCACGCCATGACGTACACAGGCCAGCGACCGGGCTACACTCCAGGGAGTGACAAACAAACATTGCCTGGCTCTATCGTTTACCAGACTTCAAACGAAAGCCCAATGTCAACGATGTCCATCAAACAAGCATGATGCTTTCCTAATTATAAAGCTGAAAGTTTGAACGAAAGTTTTGTATAATTTGAATGAAGTCAAATCAATTTTTCTAAGTCATCTCTTACCATATTCAATTCCACCAAGCAAGAAAAACAAACCAACACACACCCTTGTGGAATTTTTCTGGTTCTTTAGGTTCATTTTCAAGGATATAGAGCAGCAGTCAGAACCAATTGCAAACTCCTGACGCTTATATAGAGGGGAACGATTTTGCAAGAACGGCGATCTACACTTGTGTGGGCTGGTGGGCACTTACGAGCGAGCTGATTGGTCAAAAAGACAATAAGAGCTGTATTTGGAATTCAAAATGGCGACGATTAGGGTGGAGGATTCTGGGGGAAAACACGTGGCTGCAATCTTGAAACTCGAGCAAAACAATTTGCAATTGAGTGACTTTTGCAGCTTATTCTCCACAAAATGTGGCATAATTCGGTCGCAGAACAAGCTCAGGTATTGATTTAGCATTTGAGGGGTCGATCACTTGGCATCGAGTGGTATCGAACAGGGCGCGGGCGGAGTAGAGACGGTCCGGAAGCATCGCATGCAAACTCATGATTATGGGCAGCAAATCTAAGTCAAAGTCAACAACATTTAACCCAGTAACTAAAGTTTTGAACGCTAATTTGACGAATCCCACGTTTGGATTTCTACCAGCGGCCGAATGGAAAGGAAAAACGCCTGCTTCCGCGTCTAGAAGTGTTGATGAACAGCCCGACTTGGACCTACTCAGTGGATTTGCATTCCTCTCATTCGCATCGCTCGATGCGCTAGAAACTCACATCGAACGCAACGAAGCAACGTCTACAGCTATCAGCGTAAATTTTGGTCAAAAAAGGAAAGCAAATGGACACGGCAAACGCCAGGGAGATAATTATGGCCTGCCCGTTCCGCCAAGCAAGAAGAAAGCGGTAACATCTACGAAGAAAAAGCCGCCAAAGAAACCGTTTTCTTCCTTGACAACCGCGGCGGCGGCAAGGCAGAGTTCAGTCACAGATGGTTCGCCCAAGTACAAGACCGATAAATTTCTATCGGTAGGTACGATTTTAGATGATCATGAGCTTTCTCAGTCAGTTCCAATCGACATTTCTGCTGGCGGGAGTGAAATAAATAGGCAATCTTCGCCGAACGTCTTCTCAGAAATTTCGCTCCTGTGTTCAGAAACTGTAGATTTGGGAGATGACGAAGACATAGCACAAGAGGTGTACAAAAGGCCTGTGAAAGCTGCTGCTGATACTGCTAATAGGGATATGGGGAGTAGTGAGCCTGGCTTGCCTTTTGCTCAAGTTAGCCAGAGTGAGGGTGTGGTGCAAGGCACTGCCACTTACTCTGATCCAACACCGAAGAAAAAGAAGAAGAAAAAAAGGAAAAATGAACATTGTGATCAAACAAGCCAAACAAAATTTAGAATAAAGAAAAAGAGTAAATCTGGATCTAAGGTTAAAGAATCGGCAGCAGTGTTGGAAAATAATACATTTCCAGATTGTTCATTACAAGATGTTGAAAATTTGCATGGGGAATGTGGCAATGAGGAAGATGGAAGCAACAAAAGCGAGGTAAAACACTTTTTATCGAGGCCTAAGACAGAAAATATCACATGTGCTCGCACTGTTGTTTTACAAAGGTATACTAAGGATCGTAGTTTCAAAAGTAAACTTGCTGCATCCGAGTTGTCCAGTGGAGACCAATTACTAGGCTTACCATATGACACTTCTTCAGAGCCGAGTCAAGCTAAAACACTAGCAAAGAGTTCCTTGGATAGTTATACTTCTCAAACTAGAGACCAAGATAACGATGGTGAAGATGAATCAGCGACTGTCAGTGTTCTTTCTGATTTAAGTGATCATTCCTCTGACTTTGAAATTTTTATTGATCGCTGTGGTTGTTTTCTTTTGAACAATAAGATTGAAAAAGTTGAGAAGGAGGAACTGGAGATAGGACAAGAAGCTACAGATGTTGATGTTGAATCTGTTGAGAAAGAAACAAGAAAAAACTTTCTTGTGGTAAGCGGCATCGAGGCAGGACACTTCAGTTATCACCCTGGCATGACAAAAGATGGAACCATTGATACGTCAATCCAAGCCCTGCCGAATGAAATTGATATTTTCTTGCAATGTGCTAGGATGCAAGAGGGGGAGATAATAAAGATCATCAACCCAGATGACTCTGATGAATTACATTCTAATTTCACACACAACGCTGGTCGCAGGCAAGATGTCAAAGCAGTAAGAAGTGCCACTGAAAGGAAACGGCGTCACCACTTGGGTGATTTGTTCAATGAAATGAAGTTGGAGGTTTTCAGCGACCTCGCGGATACTGATTTATACTTTAGCAAACAGTCTATACTAAGCAAAGGAATCAGTACCATTGAAGAACTAGAAAAGAAGTCCAAGGAATTGAACAATACTAAGAAACAACTTGCAAAGGCAAACAAAAGACTTAAAGAGAAGAGAAATATGTTGATGTTTGGCAAAGCATCAGTTGATGCAGATTCTGCAAAAGTGGTAGCCATATTGCAGCATCTGGGTATTAGAGTGGATGTCCAAGAAACGTCAAAAACAAAAGAAAATTCAAACAGCAGTCAAGATGTAATTGCAGACGACACAGGCATATCAAAAGTAGCAGTTGAACCTTGTGCCAAGGGTCGCCCTAGAGCAAAGAAAACGTTACTGTCCCCATGGGTTATGACTAACAAACCAGAAGTGAAAAGCAAAGATTATCTGAGCACAACAAATGCAAATTGGCCACAGAAAGTAACTACACAGATCCCACTGGAGGCATCAAAAGAGATCTCGGGTACAGCCACTTCATCATCTCAGAATCCATCCGTGAACATTTCCAATGTGTCATGTGGAGTCCAAACCCAGGAAGATGGCAAAGATTCATTGAAATCATTCACATTAGGAAATTCTTCTCTTTCACCGAGTGTGCCATCAGAAAGTGGTGTAGCAAAGAACAAACTGCTCAATGAATTAACAAGTCAAGATGGTCCCAAACCAAGCTTGGTGAAGATTTTACCCAAGCCAACTGTTCTTCATTTGAATCCAACACAGCTTCGCCTTGGCCAGGTAAAGCAGCCGTCAAGCGATAAGATCATATGCAATCTCTCAAGATTAAGCAGCATGCAAAATCCGAGTAGTTCTAACAGCATTTGCTTCATCAGGAGTGATCAGCTAATGAAGGGCCTTGACAGCAAGAATGTCATGCATATCAAGATTACAAATGATGATCCTAAAAATGTGGACAGTGTCAGTTGTTGCACAACTGCTGCATCTGTGTCAACATCAAGCCAGCAAGTATCAAGTACGACAATGACATCAACAACAACAAACGTGCCAGGTTTTGTTACACTAGGCGTTACTACAATGCCTGAAGCCTCTGGAACGTCAAGTGTACAAACTTCACAAAAAAATCCAGAAAAGGCCACATTGGTTTCACAAATTCCACTGAAATCTACCACCATGCAAGCATCAAGTACAGCAACTGCAACCAAGAAGCCAGGTTTTGTTACATTCAGCATTGCTGAAATGCCCGAAACGCCTGGGACCTCAAGTGTACAGACTTCACAAAGGTATCCCATTAGCACCCTGTTGGTTTCGCATAAACCATTACAATCTGCCAACCCAAAAGTGTCAAGTTCGACAGCAATAACAAACATGCCAGGTTACGTTACACTGGGTGTTTCTAAAACGTCCGAAGCACCTGGCACCTCAAGTGTACAGACTACCCAAAAGCAGCATGAAGAAACACTGTTGTTTTCGCACAATCCTCAAACGTCTGCAACCACACAAGTAACAAGTATGATGACAACAACAAGGAACAAGCCAGGTTTGCTTACATTGGGTGTTGCTAAAATGCCTGAAGCGTGTGGAACTTCAAGTGTGCAGGCTTTCCAAAAACATCCTGAAAACACTCTGCTGGTTTCACAGATTCCTCTGAAATCTACAACAACCTTGCCCACTGTAATCCTTGCTGGAAAACCACTGAGCGTGCTATCCAGCAGCACCAGACCATTGCAAAGCGCAGGCCAGACAAGTTCTGAGATGACAATGAGAGCACTCGCCTCGCTGAACCAGTTGCAAACTAATAGACAGCCTACAGTGGGGACAGCAACAAAGCCATTAGTCGCTAATGACAGTCCTGTGGCAGGAATCCTAAGCGGGTTAAAAAATGTTGTGATGAAAGTGATTCCTAGACAACCAGAGGTCCAATCTACAAGATCTGTTCTACCGACGCTTCCAACAGCTACTATGACAACAGCTAGTAGGGGAGTTACAAGCAGCCATGTGCCCGTAAGTTCTTCACAGGGAAAGCATCCCACCACTACAAGAACAATCTCTGTGATTCCCATCATATCCATTCCTACTTCTTCTCCCCTGAATAGCAGCTTTACATCATCGGCCCTTGATCAGCCGTTATCTTCTTCCGGTATCAGCGCTCAGGTTGACACAAGTGTACCACTCATTAAACCATGCGTGGACCCCTTCAATTTGGTGCCCAAACAACCAGCAGCTTCAAATCCAGCCATCAAACTACCAGTGGAACCAAATTCCCCTTCTACAAGTCTAGATTTGGAAACTGAAATCAATGAAGAACTTGATAATTTAGCAAGCTCTGAGAGTCCTTCCCCGGTTCCTGATGATATATTAAACGATGAACCATCAACGTCATCGACAGTTCTTACCCAAGAGATGCTGAAAATACCAGGAATAGAGCAATGCTCAGATGTTCCTTTGGCAAAACTGCCAGATGTTTTCGAAAACCTGGATGATTTAGACAAGACCATAGATGAAAACTCACCAAAGCTTCCATGCGATATCAAAGAAAGGAAGCCTGAGGGATCCTGTAATGTTTCTACCTCGTCACATGGTTCAGAAGTACAAACTGATGTACCATCACTTTCTTTGAGAAGTTCTACCAAGAATTCCACCAGCCCACTTAAAGTGGAAATCAAAGATTTCAGAAAAGGTAAAGCCCTTCCCTCTCAGGATTGAATTTAACAATCGCACATCAGACAACCAGGGGGGTACTCGCATTATACATGAGGGGGGGTCCAACAGAGCTTCATATAGCAAATCCTAAAAAATACACTAGCCTGAAATTTTAGACCGTATAAAATACCTGTCGTCAAAATTTCCTACCCAAAACAATACAAGACTTGAAATACCTTGGTACGGATTTATCCAATCAAACAGACACTTCTAATACATGATTTTGCGTGTTGCTGAGAATTTGAAGTATTTTCTGATGCAGAGATTGCAACAAAAATTTCGCTCAGAGATGTGACCCAAAAAAGTATGTGACAGATCTCTCAACCCAAAAAAATACCAAGCATGTAAATTTTTAACCCAAAAAAATACGTCGGACCCTCCCCCCACCCCCCCGTCATGTGAGTGGCCACACTAAGGCGTGTCGCGACCATTAAGGGGACTCTATGTTGATCATGGGATTGAATCAACTACATTCTTGTAAAATTGTTTACTAGGTAATTTTTGTCGGTCAATCAGTCTTGGTCAAACAAGGATGAGAAGTCAAACTCTTGCTGTTTTTTGGCCTGAAGCTCTCATACACTCTCACTGACTCTTTTGAGCTCTCACCTGGTTTTGAAAATGCTCAAATTTTTGATGAGCCGATGAGAGTTTTGTTTCGTTCAGCCAGAGTTGTTGACAGTCAATAAGAGCAGACAAAACCTCTCACAAGATTCGACTCTCACCCTTGTTTGGCCCAGGCTTAACAGCATTCACTGACGAGAGCAGCAAAATGTCCTCACTAAGATAGGTTGGCAATCATTGTGGTCCATTTCAATTGTGTAAATCTGACTGTTCTGGACACTCATTCTTATCCATTTAATAATTAGACAGTGCTTTTTTAGACAACATTTGTTCACCAACAATGTGGGCAATGCTTACATATCTTAAAATCCAAAATGGCAACACATGGGAAATTTAAAAGCAATAATTTCCAGTTAACTGTTTTTACTATAATTTCAGCTTGTCTCGAGGGTAGAGGTTCACTTTTGTAGAAGAGTATCGTGGCTTTGTTTGATAATTTTCAACCTCAGTGCCGGACACAATGCCCAACCCACTGTGAAAGCCTATGCTGTCAATTATTAGTAGGTGGCTGTGCAGCCAATCACATTGCAATGTTACAAAATGAATATTGTCACTGCGAATTGACCACAATCACAACAAGGTTTAGTCATCAATTATGTTCAGTTAATGGTGCTAAAACAAATGTGTGATATAAAGTGACTTCTAACTTTTTTGTAGGCAACAGAATTGTAAATAGGCAATATTTTAGGCTGTATCTAATGACTTGCCAAGAAAGTGGAAGACCTCGTCTAAATATCCAAGTTCAAGACTTGATTAAATCCCAGAAAGGCTTGATCAAAAACACTTTGACTGTAAGAACCATTTGCAATTTTCTGATTAACAAGGGATAAGCAATTTTTTATGCTTAATTTTTCTCCCTTAAATTTTATTGGTTATTCTCTCAGTTATATTGAGCACTATCATAAGAAAGTTAATCGTATTGGGTCAATTTTTCACCCTCCATATTTTCTCTCATTTCGTCAAAATTAGTGTGTTGAAACAGAAATAATATTTAGTGAGAGGGTAAAGAATACACACACTTTGATGTTTGATTAAAATAATTTGCAATAATTAGAGTTCTGAAGAACTGGTTGGTTTGGTAACTAAAGTTTACAGTCCAACAACTTTGCTTTTTGAGCAATGCTAGTACATGTGTAATCCAACACAGCCAAACTTATTGGTTTAAAAGTGATTGAGATAATTGGGTCATGAAATAGTTGTGATATTAACTCTTGAATATTATTTACTTATAGCAAGTGAATGTAAAATAAAGTACTGTAGTGTCCCATATTTGCATCTCTTAATAAAAAGTTGCAAACAAAAAATGGTTCTGACTGAAGACAGTGATGTTGAAGATTGTGGTGTAAAAGTTGAGGGGGCTTTGTCACCATGAATGAAAACATAAAATTGACTTCAAATCAAAGGGAACGACAAATTGGTTTCAAGATAGAGAAACACAAGGGGTATAAAGGTTGGCTTCAGTTGACATGGATTACAGCTGACAAAGTGGGAGGGGTTGTTAGTGCGCTGTACTCCGGATTGGATGGTCCGGGTTTGAGCTTCAGCTGGGGCACTATGTTCTGTTCTTGGTCAAGACACTTTACTCTCCACCCATGTGTATAAATGGGTACCGGCGAAGTACTGCTGGGAGTAACCCTGTGATGGACTAGCATGCCATCCAGGGGAGAGTAGAAATATTCCTTGCCGCTTAAAGGGCCCTAGTCAGCCTCTGCCAATTTCGATGCCATCAAAATTATGGAAATTGAATAGCAAAGCGTAATCTTATTGTATTGCTGTAAGTTATGTTTCTGGAAGTATTTAATAACTTTTAGCAAATTTATCTGATCTCTTTCGTTTCGACACACTCAGCGTAAAATTTATGTAAACAATAACAAAAACAATAACAAAGGTGTGGCTGATTGAAGCTTGATGCAAGGCTTAACTTTTTACAGCTGACAAACTTGAAAATGTAGACTAAACTATTCTAAATGTGCCGCTCATAACTGTTACTTAGAGGGGCATTGTCACAGCATTTGAGCAACATTTTAAAAAGCTAAAACCTGACTCCGTTTAAAGGAAAACCAAAAATAATGGTTTAGAAATTTTACCCAAGACTATTACTGCATTGAAACCATTTACCGACATCTGTTGTTACAGATGGCGAGGATGGAAGTGGATTGAAAATTAAAAAAAAATTGCCAATTTTTTCAAATTCTCAAGCCATCTCCTGACAAAATAGGAGACCAACTATTATGGTTTGCTCTTTCTGATAAATGTTCATTTGATATCTTCACAATTCTGCAGGAGCATTTGTTGCACAAGTAAATGTAATAAGCAATGAATTTAGCAAAGAATTGACCTGAACACTTGACTGTTAGAGTTGGTGGGGAGAACAAAATATATTGGTAGTCAAGTCTTGTCAGACTATCTGCCAAGACAAAGGGACAGATAGCTTAGCAAACTGACGACAGGAGAGAAATTGGAAAACAAAGGTATCAATGTCAGACTGTTGAGGTATACAGCCACTTTATTTTGTTACAGTTCAGCCTGTTGGGGTAAATAACAGTCAATCCGGCTCATTTCATCATAAGAAATGACTGATTTTAATTTTTGTAAGAAAATACACATTTGAAAATATGCTAATTATTTCTTCCGTAATTATGTATTACATAAATTAAATAAAAAGGTAATTATATTAATTAGAGATCTCTCAAGTTTATGAAAACTGTCATAATTGTGGTGGCAATGTTGTGGTGCTAACTGTATAATCATTTTTTGCCTTCTTTGTGAAGTAGTTTTTCCCAAACCTCACTTGGAGGTGCATTTGGCTTTGTACAAGAATTTACTATCTTAGCTAGGAGGGTGGCAGAATCCTGCAAGAATAAAAAATAGTAAGTTAGAAGTTAACAATCATTCAGCACCTGTGAAGCCAGAAGGTTCACTACACTATGCTTTCAAAATGTAGCACTTGGATTATTGATGTTTGTCACACTTCCAAAGGAAATTTAGGAACAACTTTTGGAGTATAGTTTTATCAGGAGGCTCAAATGATGTGATTAACACCAAGTATCTATTTTAAATTATTGCATCATTGAACTCGACTACCAGTACTTGCCTTTTGATACATGTGTAACTGAAGCCTCTCTTCAAATTCAGCTCTTTTTGCTATTTCTAATTTTCTTTTTAAGAACATGTTGTTGGCAATGCTAGATTTCATTTTCCTAAAGAGAAATAACAAAACTACTTGTCTTATCAGCAATATAATTTCAAAACTCAATGAGATATTGCTACACTGACTTCGGTGGGTGGGGGTGGGGGGGCTCAATGAGATATTGCCACACTGTGGTGGGCGAGGAACAGGGGATTGCTCCACCTCAGAGGGATGTCCTTTTCAGGGTGATGGTATATGCATAAAAGCTGTTGTCACAGCTAAGAAGTCGGGTTGCTGTATCTACATTCCCCAATCCCTCAACTCCCACATGCACAGGCCCTTTCTGGTCGATCTGGGCACTTGGTTCAACCGAGGCCCTTTCTGGCTGATCTGGGCACTTGGTTCAACCGAGGCCCTTTCTGGCCGATCTGGGCACTTGGTTCAACCGAGGCCCTTTCTGGCCGATCTGGGCACTTGGTTCAACCGAGGCCCTTTCTGGCTGATCTGGGCACTTGGTTCAACCGTTTCAGAGGCAAGCAGTGTCTAACACAGTAATTACCTGCAGTCACTGCAATGTCTTGGGTTGTGGAAGTCCTGTTCTTTTAACTGTTAAATATATTTAATATAGAATTTGATTAGTTTTAATAACATCTGAAAACATTTTAGTGATCTCATTAGTTTTATCCACATTTTAAATTTTAATACTTTGTAATTATTTTAGCTAGAAACGTTTCATTTGAGGACCTCCCTGAAAACCACTTAACGTAACATAAGCTTCCTCCTTAAAATAAGTTATTAACCACCGCTTTCAGGCAGACTTTCCATATGCATGAGGAAACTAAAGGACTACCCCCTCTCTGTGATGAGTGCCAGTATTACAACACTAACCTTATCTGCTTTCTTCACCAAGTTCTCAAGCCTTAAACTTTCGATTTTTCTTTTGTTCCCATCAATATGTTGATATTGTGAATGCGACTGCCCACCAGTAGTCGATACCATTGTGTCGCCTGCTGGCAACAAGAATTCTGATTATCATTATTAATTTCAATTTAAGTACAAGAGGTAAGTCAGGTCAGAAAAAAGCTTTTTATAGTTAAAAACTAAATGCCCAATACTTCAGGCTAAGGTTCTCAAACCAGCTTGTGGATAAAATATTATCAGCTTAGAACTGTTGTTTTTTACTATAATAGTGAAACCCTGTTAATCCAGACACCTACAGATCACAAAAAATCTGGCTGTATTAACAGGTAATAAGCTTTTACCAGTGCCAAAATAAAGTGGCCATAATAACATGATCTGTGTCAAAGCTCAATCAAAAGACTGGAAAATATGGAAGACACTTGTTGCTGTCCATTACTCCAACCAGCGTGATGAGGATGAGTCTGTGAGTGAGTGAGTGATATCAAAGAGCAGGGATACACTGGATTGTAAATTATGAATTTTGGTCTAATTTAAAGCCAGTATTTTAACTGTCAAGGTCTCAATATTGCAACTTGTGTGATTTATATTTTTCAGCATCTTGAGCATGACAAAAGTAATGTCAAAACTTGAAGATGCTAGATTAACATATTTGAAAATAGCTTACCAATTTTCTTACAATGTCCACCATCAACCACTTTTTGTTTCCTCTGTTCTATTATTTGCAATTTTCTTGAACAGAAGTTATTCACTTCCTCCTGGACTTAATCAAGAAATTATGGAGAAGATATTTTATATTTGTGTTGATATTATGTTCAGTCAGGGAAAAGATATACTACTGTCTAGTTTATTGATGAATATTTCTTGTCTCTGGGAAATGAATCAGTCCTTGTTTTTGAAGCAACGACAACTCAGCCCAGAATATGCACACGTTCATTTTCCTGAATAGTAATCAAGCTTTTCTACAGTTGAGCATTAAAATAATATTTCGTCACTGAAAAAAAAACCAGACACTTAACAGGGGTTTCAACAAAGACTTGCTAGTGATTGCTCATTCTCCTTGGTTTGGGACTCTGCCCTTATTGATTATTTCTAGGACTACAAATTTTATTGTAGTTATGCTAAAAATATACGTAACAAATGCCCCTCTCTCCAATTCCACCTTCAACTTCATTTTTTTTCTTTGTTCCATCAGATCCCAAATGTCACCCAATTATTTCTATAGATAGAACACAGAGCTAGAGAGTAACACTTACCATCCACGATTTTGTCCTTGTTGTCTTCCCTCTTGTTTTGTTTTCCTGAGCCCGGCCACTGCCTTGTTGAAAGTAACACTATCTTGTTCCTAACAAAGCTCTCTTGCACTTTATGCTCTTCACTTTTGCAGGTTTCATCCTTCGTCAAAATGATCACACACAATTGCCATTATTTCAATTTTAATATACTGGTAAATAATAAATCATTCAAAAATATATTTGTCTGTTCTAAATTCACTGTTTTTCCAGACTGATAAACCTCCCTAGGCCTGACAACGTTTGCTGTGTTTGTAATATGTCGACATTATGGAGAAAATATATATTTGACATAAATCATATGTAAAAACTCATACATTATATGGACTGCGTATGTAGATGAAAGTGAGAACTGATCATCACAATGAATTTCCAATTTTATGCAAATGGAATAAAGAAGGATGAAAAAAATTTCAGGGCTTCAAATTGTTTTTTTTTTTCAGGCTTCTTTATTCCAATTGCTTCTTCCAATTGCTTAAAATTGAAAATTCATTGCGATGAGATTAATAGTCCAAGGTAGTGAATAAAACTGAATTTGAACTTGAAGCTCAATCAGAAACTGAAGCCCAAGACATCCAGTACCAATGAAGACATTAAAACTATAAAGCGCATTTCCACAAGCAGAAATCCAGCCGTTTGAATATGATATTTTCTTTCGGTGAAATTTCATGCTTAGGCCGATGATAATTCCTCTTCACTAAAATTACTAGCTAAGGTCTCAAATTGATCAGAATGGTCTTGTTCTTCTGTTATTGTACTCGCCGACTCTGTCGCAATTACGCTTGGAGTGTAGCTTTCACTACAAACGGCTTGTCTGAATACTGGGCTGCCTTCCGAAGATGAAGTACAAGACTCTGCAAGAAAAACGCTTTCACGCCTTCCCCAAACGATAGGAGAACTTCTGTGATTATCTAGTATTGAGTCTTCTGTTGTTTCAAAGCTTTCGTCTTCGTAAAGACGCTCAATTTCTTCGGCAGGTTCTGAACCAGAAGACATTTTTCGATTCACGCGCGCCGCAGATTATCTCCCGCCATATTGGACAGACCTTTCGCGTGGGAGGGGAGGGGGGGGGCGACTTTGAACACGCGTACGACTTGAGTACACGTGCGGAGCAAAAACGTGAAGTTCCAGGTTTGTGACGTGAAGCAGCTGAGCAGGAGAAAGACATCTGGTGTGAACACACTTCCGGAGTGGCGATCTCAAACACAAAAACGTGAATTTAACTGCGGGCTCACAACAAAATATTTCACGTGCGACACCTGACTCACGCGGCACACGCACACGATCGAACATGATGCATGCGGCAGTTTCATTTTTCTACCGGACCATATTTTTTGTTATTTTTGAACTCAGTTATTTGTGCTACGTAGCTTTGAGTCTTAACTTCAGTGTTTTCCATTTACTTATGCTATCCAATGCGCGGAATTCGGAACTGCACAGCTGTCCCCGAAAATGATGAAAAATATTACGCGTTCGTTTGGGATACTGTATTCCGGAATAAGAATAATACTCCGGAATATCTCCTGGGAGCAGAATAGCCGGAATGGAAATCCAGGTGTTCCGGAATGAGAATAACTCCCAAACAAACGCTTACTCGCATGATTCCAATTATTCTTCCTTCACTTAGCACAACAATGAAAAGCAAAGAGAGTTTCAGTTAACGTTTTTAATTTAAGCCCTAAAGTAAAATGAAATACAAAATAAATCGCTTGCAGAAAAAAAAACTGTTTCAATGCTTTTTTTCCGACGTACAAAGTCACAGCTGGGAACCTTGTATATCCCACAAAAAGAAAATAGGGTCTCGTCAAAGGCAACTTGCTGAGAGTTATGATGAAACGTGTGGCAGACCGAAAAATTGACAGACATCTTGAAAAGGGAGTTAGTTGGTTAACCCAGCCAGTTACTGAAGGAACTCCTTAGTCGAATAGAAAACAAACGAATCAAAGAGAGAGAAAGAGAGAGAGAGAGTGGATCATATCGTCGCTAGATCGTACCAAGCCCCAAGGAACTGCGGCCGGGGGGGAGGGGACAAAAATTTCGAGCAGCTTGAAATTTTAGTGGATCTGGAGAAACCACTAGAAAGTTAAGTTCTCTCTATCTTGATACTGTACCAGCAAATGTTTATGAGGAATGATTCCGTTCAGATTTTGTCACGGGAGGATAAAATTTTAATTTTAAACTTCTCATGCGTGTGCGTTTATTTTTTTGACAAAAAATACTGGGGGGCAAGCCGCCGCCGCCACCCTCCCGCTCCCCCCCGGACCCTTTCCGGCACCATAGTATTTATGATAGCCTGCGTGGCAGGCGTCCGAAGGGGAGGGAGATTTTTCCCCTATCACCCTCCCCTTTGGACGCCTGCCACGCAGGCTACATTTATGACGGCACTGAGTGCACCATCGTACAATCGGCGATGACTTCCTCGGTGAAATCACATGTTTTATAAAAATTGTATCCTCTGAATTATGGAGTGCATTAAGTTCCTTGTTTCTCTATCTACTGCCAAGGGCAATTTCCGTATTTTTTTTACAACAGCTGTCAGCTGAAAGGTTGTATCTTCTTTATACTTTCATCTGTTGAAGAGCTAAGCTCTGTGACACTAATTACTCTTCAGATAGAACTTTTAACATTTTATTGTTGCCACACAGCTCACGGAACTTTCTCTGTCGATCACTTAAAATAACAGATTTTTATTTACGCGACTCGGGCTTAAACGGAAAAAATGGCTGGCGACGCCCCTGACTGCAGTGACTAATTTACCTGTAGTTAGTTACTGTAGCCAGGCCCCGGTATATGAAGCCCCCACGGGCGTACGGGACGGGGGCAAACGGGGGCTGTACCAATAGAAACTGAAGAAACACAAAAAATCCTGCAAAACAAAAAAATAAGAAAATAATCTTGCATAAAAACCTGCATGGGTTGCAAAAATGAAAGATCTTTGCACTCCTGCTGGTTGTAAAAAAATAACATACGTACCTTTCCACTTAGTCCTATCCCCCCCCCCCTCCCACCACATCCCGAAGACGAGAAAAGGCAGAGAAAAATCGCCAGTTTCCCTCTCGCATTATCGTAAAACGGTGAAAAAGTGTATCAATTAGTTTTTATTTTTCTTTTGAAATTGTTTTCAACCGAGTTTAAAAGTCATGTATATGTCTAAGTATGAAAACGTTTCTTTTCTTGTTGAGGAGTTCGAAATCGCATGGCCAAGCTCTGCGAAGAACGCACACGCAGAAAGCACATGCACGTTTCACGGGGTCTGCAGAAAAAACGTGACCGAGTCACCTTTACGAGAACTCACCAAGTGACTTGCGTGAATATAAACATATTCTGCACGTGAAGTAAATCAATTGTTTTCCGCGGTGGACCAATCACCAGCATCGATTGTTGTCCTGTGTGTTCACGCGGATGTCGCTCAAAAATGTTTCACCGGCACGTGAAATGAACAAACTAAAAACATTGCGAGGCAACAGCTTGTGTCAGTCGCTCACGTTAAATTTCCACCGATTTATTAAGCGGTCTCCATCGATCGAGCTTAATGTAGACTTTGTTGCAGCAGTGAACACGAACCGCAAAGTAAGTTCAGGTTGGCACTTTGCTGTTTCGATGTAAACAGTTGCAGTAAGCTAACACCCAGCCGAATTCTAAGCAGAGATTGAAGCTGCTCGATCAGTGTGAATTTAATTGAAATATCTTCACATTTTCTTCTCAGATCGAGCGCAATGAATTCCAACTTTTTAAAGGATTACATGGATCTTGACGAATTTTTGGCTGTTAAGGATTTATGTACCGGCCTCTCTCGAACCGAAAGTGATTATTCAGAAGATGAAATCGACCAAGACATTGGCAATCTTGTGGACGATGAAGACGTCCCTGCCATTTACGGGTTGCCGCCGTCTTCGCAGTTCAACACCCAGCAATTATCTCCCAGTTGCTTCGGCAGTGATACAGACGAAGGTGTGGGTGACAGTGTCAGCTCTGAAAACCCGGCTTCTTTGAGCTCGAGCGAGTCTCTCAATTCAAATGAAACCGATAGGGCTGCTTCGCCACGAAAGAGAAGGCGAAAACCTGCAGCAATTGATACACAGAAAGCAGCGCCGAAGAGAAGAAGGAGGAAAACGGAAAGCACCGAAAAGAAAAATACGATCGTAACTTCAACAGCAAGCGAAGGAGAACAGACCAAACCCAGTGAAGTGGACCACAGAACTTCCAGACAATCAGTGGACGAGGAAACCAAAGATGAAAAGTACTGGGAGAGGCGACGAAAAAACAATCAAGCAGCGAAAAAATCCCGCGATCTCAAAAGACAAAAAGAGATGTGCGTTGCAGAGAAAGCATCATTTTTGGAAGAGGAAAACAGACAGTTGCGAGAAGAGGTTAAAAGACTTAAAGAGTACCTCAAAACTTTGGACGATAAAATTGGATAAACCATATGCTTAGATAAATGTTTGCATAAAGTGTTGTAAAGTTGTAAATATTTACTTCTCCTCCTCCTTTGGAGCAAATTTAAGTTTTGATTATTATACTTTTCAGGTACTTAATTGAGGAGGGTAATTTCCTGAAATGGAACAGTAGCCATTTTAGAGTGATGCCCCCGCCCCCACTCCATCCCCCTTTTTTCCTGGGTAGACCCCTGGGAACAAGGATTTTTTTTAAAAACCAAGTGGCAAATGCCACACTTCTACTAGGACAAACTTGATCAAGTATCCCAGGGGTGGTGGCTTAAATAGGTTTATTTCCCTTGTTACTTTTCTTACTTTCACCAAAGTTTATATAATTTGGGCCAAATTAGCCTTAGCTAGGTGTTAACGTGGTAGGCACAGTGGCCTAATGGTTAGTGCGCTGGACTCTGGATCAGACAGTCCTGGTTTGAGCCCTGGCTGGGACACTATGTTGTGTTCTTGGGCAAGACGCTTTACTCTCACAGGTGCACAAATGGGTACTGGCAAATTTACTGCTGGTGGGTAACCCTGCGATGGACAACCATCCCATCCAGGGAGGAGTAGAAATACTCTCTGTCACTTCATTCTAGGGAAACCAGGATAAAAGGCTTGTATGCAGACTTTGCCCACCTTTACTTCACCTAGGTCTTAAAATATTTACAAAAATTGGTCTAGCATCCCTTTTGCCTTATCAAAATGTACTAGGTAAGAAACTTAGCATTTATCAATGATTTGGTCATTTTTTAAGGAATTCTGTGGGGTAAAAAAGCAAGATGGTCAGATTCCTCAGGGAATTGGGGAGGCCTTTAATTGGGTGGGCCTTATGACAAAATTCCCCACCATTGCCAGGGAGGTGGTGGATAATATTGCTGGAATTTACTGATGCAGTAATGTATTCTACATGTGTGGCAGGTTTTATTGATCATCATTTGCATGCTAACTCAACAAGCACACCAAAACAGTTTTTCAAAAAATTATGTATAAAAGATACCATAATACTTTAGCTTTACAGTATGCTACTTGTCTATACATGCAATAAACCTGTTATTTATGAAGTGTGCAAATTATTACAGTGCAGCACTTTTAACTGGTAGGTAAGCTAACAAGAGTTACATACACGGCTGAATTCTCTCAAATCGTCATACTCTATTCAAATGTGTTTCCTCATAAGTTTCCCTCCAAATTGTTTCCAGTTGATGAGTTAGAATTTTTTCTGCATAAGTTGGTATTGGAATTGTTTCATTACTGGGTTAGAAAATAGTTATTTTTCTGCCACTGGGTTCACAGAGTTTATTCATACTTAGCTGGAATTGTTACTCATTTCAGTGGCAAATCCAGACTTCTTTCTAAGGAGGACGTCTGAAAAATTTCCCAGCCCTTCGGCCCTTAAAATTAAGGTGGGGGCCCAAGAAATTTTCGGCTCTTTGAGCCTTAAAATTTTTGCCCATAAGGGGGGACCCAGGCCACTTCCCAAGATCCACCACTCATTTGTTGCGCTGTTTGCTGCCAATCAAATTTGTCTGTTCCAACAGCTTTGTTAAATTTGTGGTGGTGACTGGTACATAATCTCAGATTCAAAAATTAGTTTTCAGAACACAATGTCCCAGTAAGTCATTGAAATCCGAGAAGATGGTGACTGGTACATAATTTTACCTGTAATGCTTTGCGTGCGAAAACTCTAAAAGAGTTTATAAAAACACAAAGAAAAGTTGTAAGTCATTCAAACTCGGCCAAAGCAATAATACACTGGAACGACTTCTGTTAAATCATACTTTATATATGCCAAGTGGGCTTTGTTTGGATTTCAAGGTATTGTGGTAAAATGTACAGCCGCCATCTTTTTTCTTTCGGTGGATTAGAATTTAATCAAAGTCACAATAATTATTTGCATTGTACGTAATTTTGTATATCATTCTTTGAGACTAAATTTAAAGTAGGTTAATGTCCTGAAGTCATGCCGCTTCCTAGTTGTAAATGGCGGTTGATTTAACAAGATTTAAAGCAGCTGAGATCAGTGGTGGTGATGAGGCTTGGTCTCCAGCTTGATCTGCAGGGAGTTTGACTCCTGATGTTTACCACAAGGTGAATTTCCCTCGTTGCACCCTATCAGCCCATTTTTATCTCATCCCTCCCACCACCTCAAAAACCCTCTCCACCACTCTGTGGTTTGACTGTGCTGGGCTGACTGCTTGTTGGCATAGTGCAACAAGTTCCCCGAAGCACCGGGAGATCATAGGTCCCAGCCTGGCATGACTGGCCAACACTGTCAGTAGCTATTTTAAACCTTAATTGTCATATCAAACCTTATTAAAATTTTATCAAATATAGATCAATGGATTGTTCTTTCATGCAAGAGGTGGATCTATGGGGCTCAGGCCCGGAGGGGGGGGGGGGGGGAGGTTACTCCCTTATAAACCAACCTCATTCACTTATTAATTCAGCTCATAAACAGGAATCCACTAACAAACATTTTTATGATGCAGCATTTTAACAAAATGATATTTTAAAACTGATAATAATAATAATAATAATAATAATAATAATAATAACTAATCAACTTAATTAAAGACCCGAAAGGCCGGAAATCCCCCCCCCCCCACCCCCCTAGGAAGAAGACTGGATCCGTCACTGCCAAATACCTTAGTAGGCTTTTTTAATAAGAATGTCTTACTAAGTTGGGAGTCATTCTAATCATCTTTGGAAGCTTATTCCTCATGAATGGAGCAGCATAGGCAAATGCTTGAGTTGCCTCTAACAACTCTATGCTAAAAACCAGTATATATATCATTAACAAATTATCTCAAAGCAGACAGCTGCTTTCAGTAGAGAAACTCATCCTTACTGAAATAATTTCTTAATTACTTCAATTTAGGGAAAAAGGAAACCAACTTCTCTAAGAAAAGTAACCAATGCATTTTATTGCTCAACGGTGCAAGCTTATTTTATGCACTGATAACACATTATTACAACAATCAACGTGAATATATTCCAAGCTTCTATCATTGAGGTTTCCACTCAATCAACATATCTACTATCAACTCTACCATACTTAAATCATATAAATATCCCCATATAATATAATGAATCATTTTATTAATATCTTTAATAAAGCAAAATTTGTTATACATTGTGTTAAAGTAATGTATATACATTCTTTCAATTTTGAAGTTTCTTATTTATTACTACGACATTACTGCCAAAGAACGTACCTATTACTATTCAACATGCAGAGAAAACTTAGACATAACTGGTATTTTTGCTTCAAAATTATGCCAATAAAATTTTAGTTTTCATTCTTTGTAAAGTTTGTCAAGTTAAGTTCCAGAATGCCTGAGGAATGTTTGATAAAAGTTTGTTATGTTTGATTTTGAAAACCATCTGCTTTAGTCACAATTGGTTGTTATTCACTACTGTTAACCTCAACGTCCAGCTCATCCTCAGTGTGAAAACCTGTGAAACTCTCTAGTGACATAAAACAAAGAACGAACAAGACAACAAAGAACTTAGAAACAATACAAAAGAAAAAAACTGCCTCAAAAACAAGGAAAGTCACAGGTTCTTACTCCGAGGTAAACCCCAACGTCCATAATTTCTGTACACATAAATATCTGTATAATTATATTATAACAACCTTTTTGTGCAGTAAAACAGCCTGTTAAATATTACATGAAACACAAGTTCTCTGAGAGGTTACATTGAATCAGGTTACCCCTTGATAACGCTAACAGCATTTGCTGATGGGTTTACCCTTGGTAAATATGTTTATATTGTTATTATTGTCATTTTATGAAGAAACAGACCATTAGAAACTTTCTCTACAGGGTTGCAAGAAAACAACATTTTAATGAACAGCTTGCAAACTGTCTACTTGTGTGTACTGACGTGCAGTTATTTACATACATATAGAGTGGTAAAGTGATAATGTCACCAAAACTAAATTTATGAAATTATGGGATTTACCAAGATATTCTGAAAGTACATGATGAAGAATGTCTACTTGCCAAAAATCAGCATCTTATTTCAATTTGGGGGTGAGATATTGGCCCTTTCGTGCATCAGTGACTCCATACAAATCCTTGTAATTTTGTCTCTGTTCTAAATCGTTTAGAACCAATCTCACCCCCAGATTGAAATAAGATGCTGATTTTTGGCAAGTAGACATTCTTCATCATGTACTTTCTGAAGATCTTAATGAATCCCATAATTTCAAAAATTTAAATATTTGCGACGTCACACTTTACCACTCTATATACGGTTGCCCAAGAATATCTGGGTAAACAGGGATATAGCCAGTGGTGGGCCCAAATACTACAAAAAATGCCTTTTTCGTTGACCTATTGTAATTTCAAGTTTTCATATCGAATCTCATAGAAATGCACACGCTTATTCAACTTCAATTTTATTTCTTCCATCTCTTAATATCACCACGACTGCATTTTTACTAAAAAGGCACCAGAAAAAGCCCCCTTCTGGCTACGCCCTTGTGAGTGATAATAGTAGTTTAGCAAAAACATGAGAAAAGTGAACCTAAAATATTAAATGTACATCCGCTCTGATTTATTCGACTCCTGTTTCCTGCAATTATTTCTATTTCTAAGTTGAGTTGCAACAGTGTGTTATTAACCTGACTGACAGTGACTAACCACTTGCAAGCAAATGTTGTTTGACAAATGCACCGTAAGTGAAAACAAAATAACTTCATGCAATGCAATAAATACTATTTACAAATATTGCAGTAAAAGAAACGTCTGTGCAACCACATGTCACAAAACCAAAAATCTGCAAGTACTTCAAGGATGTCCTATTAGCCACTCATAATGCAATGCACGACAGTTAGCTTGAATAGCACTCCTGTTTAGCCTGATTAGCAATCCAGCTATCTTGATTAATTAGCATAATTGTTGGCCTGATTAGCAAATTTTGTGTCGAAAGTAAAGTTTAAACTGGTGTGAAAGTGCCAAAAAAGTTATTTCAAACATACGTTTCAGGCTTGGCATTTCATCAGTGGTGCAAAATCATGCACTAACATTCACAAGTTTAAAGACCACTGACGAAGGACCTGGCCAGGAACGTTTGGTTTTCAAATAACTTGTTTTGGCACTTACACCCATTTAGTTTTTTTTACTCTCATTCATCCAAGAACCACACACTATTCTGAACTTTTTATTCAACATTAAATTTGTTTTTAATTGACAATTTGTTTAGCCTGTTTAGCACTCCAGTCAGCTTGATTAGCGCTTCTCTAAGTCAGATTAGCACTCCAGATAGCTTGATTAGGACTGTGTAGCAGTATTGATGTTTAGCCTGATTAGCACTCTGGTTGGCTTGGGAAGAACTCCTGATTAGCCTGCTTAGCTGCCCAGGGAGGGGAGGGGAGATGGGGGGTCCGACATATTTTTTTAGTTCTTAAAAAATACGCGCATTGTTTTTGGGTCACATCTCCATGTGAAATTTGTGTTGTGATCGGTGGATCCGAAAAATCTTCATTTGTGCAAAATCATATATTAGAAGAGTCTGTTTCAATAAATCCATATTGAGGTATTCAAGTCTAGGAAATTTTGATGCCAGGTATTTTTTGGGTCTAAAATTTCAGGCTTTTTTGGGTTTGCAATATGAAACTCGGTCAGACCCAACCCCCAACCCCCCCCCCCTCCCCGGCCCCTCTGCTTAGACCAATGTTAACTTACTTTACATTATATACAATGGTTTGCTGGCTTGTAATGTTGCTAATTAACGTTGAAATAATTTGCAACATAGACCGATATAAAATTATTCTTTGGCATAACTTAATAAGTTCTTAACTTAACCATTTCAGGTTTAAACAGAGTGTTAACTTGAAACTGGATTGTTTGCTACAGAAACAACACAAGCTGCAGCTCGCGCAGATTTTAGAGAAGCAACCTCTTCCCACTTGTTCTTTTCAGGATCATACGACTCCACTGCACTTAAATACTTATATCCATCATACCCTCCAATGGCGTACAATCTGTCACCAAGACACGCAGCCCCAACAGCATCACGGCAGTTGATCATAGGTGCAACCATAGTCCACTGGTCCGTATTGGGGTTGTATCTCTCGACAGAATCAAATTGGCGAGAGCAGTCTTGGCTTGCAGGTGCATCATGTCCACCCAGAGCATATAGGAAATTATCAAGAACAGCCACACCCACACCTGCCAAAGGAAAAAATTCACCTTCAGTCAACACCAAATAAGAAAGGAAGGGGTGGAAAGGAGGGCTCATAATGTAAAATTAACTATATTGGAAACAATTTGTCACAGAATACTTTTTTCTGACAAGAAAAAGTTACAATGTCAATTCAACAAACATGGTCCAGGACAAAGATTACAAGCCTAGGTGAATTTTCAGATGATCACTTAAGGGAACCTCCACTCTATAACAAGTTGAAACTGAATTGTTTAAAATAGTGCCTAAATTCCAAATTTTACTACAAAAGGGAGATAAAAACATTTATTAGCAACAAAAACATGATGGATTGGACAAGATTATAGATTTTTAAATTTCCTTTGCACCGTCATTTTGATATTTTATGATATGTAATGGTTACCCAATTGTTTCACACAAAAGATCCTCTGCTTCTTAACAATAGCAGCAACCATTACATGTCATCAAATCCAAAATGGCGGCACACGGGAAATTTAGAAGCCACAATCTTTTCCAATTTTTGTTACTATTACAGTGCAACCCGGAAAACCGTGAACACCTAAAATTATTTCTGGAATGTTGTTTCTCAACCAATCAGATGTGAAATGAAACCGCAAGACGTGACCACAAGGGTGTGGATTAGTCACAAAACAATTGGTATAAATATCTAACTAGGCTCCTGAGTTTTTGAAGTGGTGCTCAATGATGAAAGTGCCCATTTAAATTGTTGTTTTAAAAATTGTTACCTCCTCTCCTTTTCAGCATAGGGCATCTCACTGACCACTTGTTAGTATGAGGATCGTAACATTCCACTGAGTTGAGGCATGCTGCACCATCTCTACCCCCCACAGCATAGAGTTTTCCATTGAGTACTGCAACTCCAACAGTGCTTCGTGCCGTTGTCATTGCTGCAATGAAGCTCCACTGTTTGGTATCAGGATCAAATCTACGCATAAGATCCAATATTAAGTAGGTAGCAGGTGGTTAAAATTTGTATTCTCAAACTCATTAATAATCAGGGGTTTCAATTAAAGTACTGTAAGTTGAAGCATGATTCATTTTCACATAAAGATCAACAGACTGACCTTCATACTAAATAAAAATCAAATTGACATTGCTGAACTAGGCTAGCACATTATAGTCTTGCTAAAGACTACCAAACCCATGGCCCTCAGATTATTAACAATTTGGAAAGAAGTATTGGTTTTTTTGAAGGGAGGAAAACCAGAGAACTCGGTGAAAACTCTCTGACCAAGAACCAGCAAGAAGCTCAACCCACATGATGCAAGGTCCAGGAAATTAACCTGGGTCACTTTGGTGGAAGGTGAGTGCTCCATCCCTGCTCCATAAATGTTTCTTTGCCTTACCTCTCAACAGTGCTCAAGTAAGACCAACCATCATGGCCACCAACAGCATACAGAGGACCATTCAAAGTTGCCACACCCAATCCATGACGATGGGTACTCATGGATGGCACAGGACTCCATTGCTTTGTCCTTGGGTTGTAACATTCCACCGTGTTCAGCGTCTTCAGTCCATCTCTGCCTCCAACAACATACAGATTGCTGCCCACCACAGCCACGTCAAACTGCAGCCTTCTGGTAACCATCGGTGACACCACAGACCACTGGTTTTTGCGAGGGTCATAATGCTCAATTTGAATAGCACCCTTGGATGAATCCATTCCTAGATTTGGGAGAAAAGAGCCTATTGTTCTTTTATAGCATGCCCTTTACATAAACAAACAAACAAACACATTAATTCCCCAGTTCAAACATGTATTACAACCGCAAATGTAAATAGGACAAACAATGTAAATAGGACAAACTTTGAATAATGCACTAAGAAATAAGAATATCCTTAATCGTGTGGCATGAAGTACACATGTACACAACACTGGTAAAGGCCTACCGCCACCATATTTTAGGTTTTCATGAAGACTCTATTCAGCATCTAGAGAAACGAAACTGAGTGGAAATGCCAAATGGAACAAAAATTTCCAGAATTTATTTATTTCTTTTCTTGTTTTTAAATTTTCATTACATTATGAAGAAAAACTTACAACTTTTTATACTTACAGCAATACAAACAATAAATTTCTGGAAAAAGGACAACCTGAACAGGTTGACAAAAATTTTTCAAAAATGAGTTTCCAGAAACTTTCTGTTCTATTTGATTTGTACTGGAATTTCTGGAAACTTTTGTTGCATGAAACATGTCCAGAGTTGTCTAGCATGGAATTCTCTCATAAGACATTGAATATTTCATTATCATTACCATAAGGTTTGAATAAAAGTTAAAATAATCTGCCAAATTCTGTTTGCGGATATAGTGACCTTCCACTGCAACAGGCCTTTTCAGAAGGTAACTAATTTCAGCATGTGGCCCACCATTTTCAATTATAGTAAAAATGCGAATACTTCCATGTGTTAAAGGAAATAATTTTTTTAATGAAAGTTTCAATTTCTAAGCAATCAAGTATTGTCTTTCATATACCGTATTTGGAATACTTTCTATCCTCCCCATGCAGAAGGGATTGGAAATTCCTGGGGGTGGAGGTTCCCAAAGATAAAAAAAGTAATAAAATGTATGGAGATTAATTAGAGTTGGGGGAGAGGTCTTAGAAAAAGTCCCTTCCATTGGGGAGGTATGGATATTTTATGGAACTACACACTGTAAACTAAAATAGGTCACAAGAAAGAAACATCAAGTCTCTTGATGCCAAATTCTCAAAATTTGAATATGAATGCAAAAAAAGGGAAAGCCATATTTTTGAGCTGTTGAGAGGAGTGACAAAACTGAGCTTTGGAAGAATCTAATAAATATTGTAGTCATACCACACCCAGCTAAAACCACTTAAAATAAATGTTATTATACACGCAATGGGAAATAAAGGGCGTTTTTGACAAAAGAAAAGTTATCATCCAGCCGCACTTCCGGAAAAGATCACGATCTCAATATACCATTGTTCTAAAGTTTGGAAAACATCTAAATTTTAGGGAACACGAGTTTTATCGTTGCTCTCATCTAAAACTACGGTATGTACGAGCATTATGCGGCAGGAAACAAAGTTAACCTTTTACCACAAAGCACAACTTTTGCATGCAATTTACGTCAACTGCCACTTGACACCAACATTTCAATTTTGACTAACATTTTTGAGAACAAAAGAGATTCAGAAAGTCTTTACTTGCTGCTCTTATTTAGTTATGCTTTAATTAATAACTTACCACCAACTACATAAAGTTTCCCCACTGTGGATTTCCTTGGTGTCGTCCTCGAGTTTTGAAGTTGAAATCGTCTTTTGGGTAAAAGTTGGTATTTCATAGCCTCCATAATTAACTCCCTGCAGGGGCTCATATCACGAAAAAGTGATGACATTTCAACCTTATCAACAAGAAATTCTGGCGCGAGCAGCGGCAAACGAACAAGTGCTAGTAATCTCGGCAAACCCTTTCTCCGGTTGTTTTCATCGTGCTCTGTCCAGGCGCACAGGGCATCAAAAATTTGCGATTCCGACGTTACATTCAGGTCATCGCTTGAAAGAAGTTGCGCCACACAATCAGGACTCAAAAGAACGAATTCTTGATTTTTGACAACTTCAACAAAGCGTTCCTTGGTGAAAGCGTCGGCAATTTTGAAAAGTTCGGTACAGCCATGTCCGTCCGCAAATGCACGGATACCCAAACAGTTCGTCGGATGAAGTTGATGCCTCATAAATTCCGAGCAGGCTTCTTTCACTTCATCAATCTGTAAAATACAAGAGACTGAAAGGAGGCTTTCGACGTTATCTACACGAATTTCAACATGAGAAGTGTATGCATATTGAATGAGCGCTTCAACGGCTTGCGGATCCATGTCGCTCAAATGCACGACGCTTTGGCCGTTTTCGGCAAGGTCCCCAGTGAACATGGCGCTAAAATAATCACTAAAAGCAGCAAGAACGAGCCGATGAGCCCTTATCCTTTTCTCTCCAACCACTAAAACAATGTCACACAGTTTGGCATTTTTCCGAAAGGTCTCCATCCTCTTGAGAGTCTTTATAAGATGGTCGTTGCAAGTGAAGACAATAGCGTCCCCGTCTTGTTCCATTTCACAGACAGAATTGCTTCCACAAAATCCCCTGATGCTTAGTCATACTGAAGATACTTCAAATCATCTTGCATAAGCATCTCAGTTGATCACATACTGTCCCAACCAATAACAGCAAAACAATTTATTGTCATAACAGCGACCGACCGACGACGTGAAGGATTGCGGATATACTCGCCCCGGCCTCCCACGCAGACGTCACGTAATGAAAGATTGCGTGACGAGGTGTCGGAGTCACTCTCCCCAAGCTCCCCGAAATCCAAGATGGCGGATTCATAAAAATGTTTTGGCGTTTTGTTTTTCGCGGATTTACGCGCATTTCAGCGTGTGATGATCCATTAGGAGTAAAGACCGCACTAAGAAACTTTTCTACGAAATCTGCAAGTGAAAGCCATCTAATTCAGCGCTTAATTCAAGGAATAATTCGCGGCGAACGTGGAAGTTTGGCGCAAGCCATTACACTGGTAGAAACTCTTCACCCAAGAAAATATCACCAAGCGCAGCAACTGCTGGCGAGAGTTGTGAAATATTCAAAGCATGCCCCTCCGTTTTCTAACGGCAAGCACTGTTCCTTTAGGATTGGTTTATCAGGGCCGCCCGGTGGGGGAAAATCCACATTTATTGAGACATTTGGGAATTTTCTGACCAATAGGAAGCATCAGGTTGCCGTGCTAGCTGTGGACCCGTCATCTTCCACAACAGGAGGATCTCTGTTGGGTGACAAGACACGCATGACCGAGTTGTCACGAAATCCTAATGCCTACATCAGACCCTCGCCCTCATCTGGAACCCTGGGTAATTATTTTTAATTTCCAAACATTTTGTTTCTGAAAGTTGTCCTCTTTTACTGGTACAGTACTCAAGTATCTTTTTAATTTTAATCTTTGGTTTACCACAAAATTATCAACATCATTATTGTTGTCATTGCCGATGTCATTGTTACCATCATCATCACCATCATCGTCATAATCATCAACATCAGGTTTCACACCATCTGAGTTTGCACCCACCACTACAGAATGAAAACACTGCAAATGAACTTGATTGGGTGCGAAACCTTCATAAAAATTTGTTCTATTTAGGTGGTGTAAACCGCAGTACAAATGAAGCCATCCTGCTCTGTGAAGCTGCTGGTTATGACACTGTTCTAGTTGAAACAGTCGGTGTTGGTCAGTCAGAAATCGCTGTTGCACACATGGTTGACATGTTTGTGTTGCTCATTCCACCAGCTGGAGGAGATGAACTGCAAGGAATTAAGAAAGGCATTGTGGAAATGGCTGATCTTGTGTTGGTTAATAAAGCTGATGGAGAGCTGTTGGTTCCAGCACAGAGAATTCAGACAGAGTACATCAGCGCTTTGAAACTGTTAAGGAAAAAGTCTCCTCATTGGAATCCTTCGGTATGATTGGTGCTTTTCTTCTTGCAAGACGATTTTCCAAGTGTGTGTTTCTCCTTATGTTATGCAGTCTCCTTTGGTTCAGAGGATATCAAGGATAACAAAATATTTAGATGCACACCTTTCAAATCTTAGCTAAAAATTGGTAACCTACAGTTGTAGTTCAAACCAGGTCTTACCCAGGAACTCCTTCAGTTTGCATAAAATCATTTTGAGGAGGGCCTTAAATCCATATGCTCAAGAGAGGGGCGATGTAGCAGCTCTCGTAAAGTCTCACTTGAATGGCTCGATACCCTGTGTGAAAACAATAGAACAAACAACAGGAACAATTCCTAGCCCCTAAAACAATAGCAACTACTACCAGTAGAATTACAAGCTTACAAGAGATGCTAGACTACTGCAAGAGAGTATTGAACATAACAATAATAGTTTCTTCTCAGAAGCATATCCAATTCCTAACCAGACCATGTAACAATACCCAATTTCATACGAAAAAGAGCTGAAAACCCCCATGCCTTTTTGTGCCGCATATACCCATTTAGCTTACGTAATGGAGTGTTCCTTACCAGGGCTTCATATGAGTGGTGGGCTTACAAATGGTCCAAACCTCCCGCAACCCATACCATTTACTCACTGTTTGTGTTCCATATCGGTTTTCACTGAAGTTTACACTTTCAGGTTCTGCGTGTTTCCTCTCAAACTGGTGAAGGAATTGAGAAAGCTTGGGAAAATATGGAACAATTTTACAATGTCATGCTGGAAAATGGAGAGCTTGAACAAAGACGCTGCAAACAGCATGTGATCTGGATGTGGAATCACATCAAAGAACAAATTATGGGAAGATTTAAATCAAATCCTGATGTCAAACAGGAAATTCTTCACTTTGAGAAGATGGTAGCTGATGGTGACGTAACTCCTGGTATGGCGGCTGATGAGCTTCTGAAAATATTCTCTCATTCGTCTAGTGCTTGAGTAACTCCTTTGCCAAAGATTTGTTATAAGCTACAAAGTCTAAGATTTGTCTGAGGTTAATATCTGTCAGAAAAAGATCACAAAGACATAAAACTTAACTATCTTACATAGAAATAAGAATATGATCAGTGAACTTTGTCATAATAGCTATGAGTAAACAGTTATGTGACTGAAAACATTTCCCATGTTCAAAGTGCCCCTGTCGCTTTGGCCTAATGGTTAGCGCGCTGGACTCCAGATCGGATCACTTGGGTTCAAGCCCCTGGCCGGGGCACTGCCATACGCATACGGGCCAGTGGGTAGGGTAGGCTGCAGCCCCCCCCCCCCCCCAAAAAAAAAAAAATTGGGGGCAAATCAGATTTTTTGGAGCAGCAGAAGACAATTTGGGCAAGGCAACTTGGGAGAATTTTTTGGGAAAATGGTTCATCACCACCCTGGCAAACAGTGGCCTGTACTGCATTGTGTTCTTGGGCAAGACGCTTTACTCTCACTGTGCCTCTCATCACACCCAGGTGTATAAATGGGTACCAGTGAATTTACTGCTGAGGGGTAACCCTGCGATGGACTAGCATCCCATCCAGGGGGGAGTAGAAATACTCTCTGTCACTTCATGCTACAGAAACTGGGATAAGCTCCGGCCTGATGGGCCACTAGGCCCAAATGCAGACTTTAGCATAGTGTCCCTGTCAGTGTTGTTTCATTAAATGAAATGAAAAAATGTTTTGACCCACTGTTGTACTTGGGGTCCTGTAAATATAGAGCTAGTTATGGCAAAAAAAATCTATTTATTTTCTCAGTTAACTGTACTCCATCATCCTACTGCTGAACAAACAATCATTTGCCAGGCCACCAACGGTAATTAGTTTGTGGTTTTGAGGTTTGTTCGCGTGTTCTGAACTTTGCTGCGATTGGTCACCACATAATCAACATTCTTGAAATATTTCAGGTGTTCACGGTTTTACGGGAAAAACTAAATTAAAAGCTAATGTAAAAGAAGTTTTTATCCAGACAAATTAAATTAAACAAGATGAAAATTTTGGATTTTGTTTTAATGGTATCTAAGTCATAGTAAAAGCAACCAGCTTAGATCAGGTGTCAAGGGTTTATATAAAGAGGGAGGAGGGTCAACTTTTCAAAATTACATTTATTCTCCATTTCAATAGCAAAGAGGGTGAAACCATCCAGGCCTATCCGCACCCTCTCCCCTCCTTAGCACCCATCCACTCCCCAGCCCCACGCCCCCCGCGGAAACATTGTTTACACCTTTGTCTGCTCAGCGGCTTCCCGCCAAAATGTTCAATATTTGCCATTCCAGAAGTGATTACATCTCACCGCCCAAATAAATTTCTTCCTTTGGCGAAGCACTTGTGTGTTAATCATGCGTATTGCAGACTGCTTCCGTTCTGTTAGCTAGTTAAGCTCTTACAATTGTACACATTGGGGAGGTTTCCGAACGATGGAGGATATATTTTCGGCCTCTCGTGACGGCAATCTTCGATTTGTGAAGACATGGCTGGAAAACACTTCGAACGACCTGAATCAGGGGTGAGTGGATCTATATAGTGTCAACGATTTTAGAACGTGAAAAAGCTGTCACTTTCGTTTGAGCAAAGAATGACAAGTCGCAAAGAAGTCGGACTTTTGAAAATAATCGTTAACCATTCAGTATATTTCTAGATTTTGGCACTGACAGTTCACAAACTTCTTGGCTTCGCGTGCAAACTGCACAGCCAGACAGCATTGTGAGCTCTATATTGTACTACAGCTGTTTATTTATTTTCGAAATTCACCAGCATGGATCACTTTCTTTTGGAGATCAGAGTTGATTGAAATCGTTTATTTTGTTCGGCTGTTCAATGACAAATCGACCGTATAAAATGATGATTTGTTATAGGGACGATCATGGTTTCACACCGTTGCTTTGGTCGTCAAGAGAGGGTCAAACGGCAGTGTTTGATTTACTTTTGTCGAGAGGAGCAAGGATCACAGCTTTGAACGATGGTGGCGATAATGGGCTGCATTTGGCAGCGAGTAAAGGAAACAAGGAAATTATTCAACGAGTGAGTATATCGATCCCTTGCTAGATGTAAACCGTTTGCGTTCTTGAAAATTAAATCGAGAACTACTAAAGTAAACAACAGATTTAATCAATGAGAAGTGTTTTTATAATATGGCGTTAACTCGGATAGGGTCAACAAATTAAGCTGTTCTTTTTGTCTTGTAAATAAGTTGTGCTATTGTACAATACAGGATGGAAATACAATACATATCATTTAAGTTTAAATTTAGTGAAGCATGCTAAAACAGTTGTTGGTATATTCTGATAAATAAACCTACCGTTGATTGATGTTAATAACTGGTTTGCTCAGAATTTCTTCCCAGCATGACAAGATGTGCTTACATCACGACTTTTAAGAGCTAAAATTCTTCCTTGTAGTTATTCATGTTTGTGAAGTTTTTTAAATTTTGAATAGTGAAAGAATAATTTGGAATGCTTGTTTTGAATGGGATTGTTATCGAGTTGGGAAATCATTCTAAATACCTTATGCAATCTGGCCCAAACTGGCAGGGTCCTCC
>OX393568.1:23551962-23636962 GCA_947652115.1 Blastomussa wellsi | reverse complement strand
TAAAAGCGTTGGCTACTTCGCTCTACTTTGCTTGGAAACATCGGCTACTTTTTTCCTTCATTTGAAAAAATTAAGGAAAGATTAAAACAAACAGTCTGTTACTCTACTCAGACCGACTGCCTAATTTTTTGAAACCCCTGAATATTATCATTCTCCCATCATTTGTGCAGATTTACGAGATGTTAAGTCAAGACTATCATGGATTCAGCCACATGAGATTGATTTGACAAACAAGATAGGCAAAACTGTTACTGGAGAGGTATGGATATAAATTCAATTTGCTCCGCAACTTGGGAGTCTATGTAAGCAACAATGGGCTTAACAAGTACAGCCTTGTAGCATCAAGTGACCTTCCTACTCCTCCCTGGATGGGATGCTAGTCCATTGCAGGGTTACCCCCAGCATTAAATCTGCTGTTACCCATTTATACACCTGGGTAGAGAGAGGCACTATAAGAATGAAGTATTTTTTCTTATGAGCTCGATGCAGTGACCCAGCCAGGGTTGAAACCAGGACTGCTTGATCCATGGGATACTTGGTTGCAGTAAAATTTGTTGTAATAGAATAAAAGTACTGTAAACTACATTAGGACAGTTGGTTTTCATATTGATTTTTTTGTACGTGTGGTTTTTTGTTTCAGGTTTGGAAGGGAAAGTGGAATGACCTTAATATTATCGGGAAGAAGCTTGCAATAAAAAAGGTCAACAAAAGAATATCCAGAGATTTCAGTGAAGAATACTCAAAATTAAGGTGCAACATCCTGTCATATATGGCATGTCAAATTTTAATTGAGATCATTACTGTTGTTAAACATATCGTTCCCTGGTTTTAAACTTATTAAGAACAGTCAAAATTAAGTTTTATTGATCAGCAGCAAATATCTTTTTGCTATCTCTGATTCCTTTTCTATAAGAGGGTTGGGAATAGGTTCGCCGATCGACCAATTTAGCCTTAAAAAGTACGCGGATTGCGGATTTCAGCAAAAAATTAAGTGGATTCGCAGATTTCGGACGTGCAGTGGATCATGGATTAGCTGATGATTTTAGCTTGGATTCCGGACTCTGCATGCCATGAAGTTGTATGGTGGCCTTGCCGTATCTTCAGTCTTGGTTTCAGTGTTACAGTTTTGTCCATTTTCTGTTTTGGACGAGACCAAACCACCACTCTACATTAGAACTGCCGCAAAAAGAAGCAATGAAACAAAACCTCTTGAAAATTTGCCAACGAAAACAGCATCTACTGTCTTTTCAACGAAACTATTACACAGAACTTTTCAAGGAATGCGGATGCGGATTTGAATGAAAATAGTGGTAGATTGATAGATTTGGCCAAAAAATAGCACGGATTGGCAGATTCGCGTACCCCTATTCACCCACCCCAAGAGAATTTAGCGTTACATCAACTAAACATTTGTTCCTTGAAAGGATAACTCATAGTTGTGTCTGCTTGAAATAGTTATTTGGACTTCTTTGTTGTCTTCACTTATTGTTTCAAATGTTTTCACCAAGTCAGTAAAATATCTTGGTGATGCTGCACTAGTGATCAAAAATATGTGATATTTAATTCTTCTGATTTTCAGAATATTCTCTCATCCAAATGTTCTCCCTGTGATTGGTGCGGTTAATGACTCCAAGGACCTGATAGTTCTTTCACAGTACCTCCCATTTGGTTCACTTTATAATGTCTTACATGAAGGAACAGGTGAGTGTAAATAATGTCTTGTTCTCTCTCTAGCCTGAGTTACAAAATCCTCTGTTTGAGAGACATTTGAGACATGATCAGAAAAATTCCATCCAGGTGATGAAGTGAAGTCTGCGTACTGTCTCCAATCAATTTGTTGCCAGGTGTTCAATTGTAAATAAAAATCAAGAACTACATCTATGCCCTTGACACACTACTACGAAAATCACTGAACTGTATCACTGCCCCGCCCACTTGAAAATTCCTGTGATCTGTGTGCTGCACCTCCTTGCCACCACCATTTACAGCTGGTTTACTCACTTGAGACACACTGGAAACATAAATTGATGGCCAAACTTTCAACACTACTGCTTAATGGCTTGAGAAAGAAAGCACTTATTTTAACTGTGACCCTTTATAAAAAGGCTCTTCTACCAACTGTTTATTCAACGTTTTACTATTGAAACAGCAGTCTTAATTTAAATAGAGAGTTGTAAATTTTATGCAGAAAAGCGGCAGTTGGTATTCACCAACAAAAGGAAGGCATGTCAGTAAAACAAAATAGGCAGGGTAGTGACGTGAAAAATACAGCCCATTTCACAGTTGGTAATTTTCACCATAAAAATAAAATCAATTTTGATAGGTATTATTGTGGATCATGAGCAAGGTATGAAGTTTGCGTTAGACATTGCCAAAGGAATGGAATACCTGCATTCTTTGGATCAACTTATTCCAAGACTGTATCTGAAAAGTACACATATTATGGTATGTACAAGCAGTGTACAAGGAAGTTCGATAGCCCCGGGCTAGTGGATTTTATCCTTCACTTGCCTGACGGGCTTAAGTGAAAGTTTTCACGAATTGAATAATTATAAATAATTTATTCATCACACTTATGAGAATTTTTTTTGGGCTAGAGGAAATGACCTCCAGGCTAGTACATCCTGGCTACAGCTTGCCCGAGGGGCAAGTTGGAAAATTGAACTTTCTTGTACACTGATAAAGCAAGATTGTTAGTTCTACTCAGCTTTCCAGATTTTTATGGCCCTTTAGTGATTGGATTTATTTAATAGAATTTTGTCACCTTTTGCAATTTCTAGATTGATGATGATCTAACAGCAAGAATCAGTATGGCTGATTATAGATTTTCATTCATGAATCTAAGCAAGATTGAAAGTCCTAATTGGATGGCCCCAGAAGGTAAAATATTAGTTATCATGTCATTACAATGAGTAAAACAAATAATCGAAATAGTAATTTTTCTCTCTCACAAGTGTTTAATTTGTTGTGCCCTCAGTCTTGCAAAAAAGCCCCGAGGAAGTTGATCAGCGTTCAGCCGACATGTGGAGTTACTCGATGATCCTGTGGGAACTTGTCACAAGGGAAGTGCCTTTTGGACACTTGTCGCCAATGGAAGTCGGCATGAAGGTAACTGAAATCTATTTTTTTATTGAAATACCAGTACTGAGACAAATATTCAGAACAAAGAAATAAATGAGCTGATTGCTGTACACGTTAGTTTTTACAATTTGGCAGAAAAAAAAACAGTATTCCTTTTCAGGTATCCTCTATGTTTTCATGTAAAAACCCTTTGTACAATGGGCCTCTTGTTTGGATTATTACCAGCCCCGGCATAATTTTTATTGATAAAGCTGTCAGTAATACTCACGTTAGAGTACAACACACCAAACATTAGGTTACCTTTCCTTTTTACAACCATATATGATCTTCCAGGCATTTAACTGTCAACGCAAATTTTAAGTTTAGTCTTGACTGTGTAGTGCCATTAAATATCCATACCTCCCCCATAGAAGGTATCTTTTCCAAACTTCACACATTTTTTATATGTGAGAACCCCATGCCACCAGGAATTTCCAATCCCTTGTGTGGGATAGTATTGAGATTTCGTGGAACTACACATTGCCAACAAGTCCTATATTTTCTTCTCTTTCCTTTATCTTTTCTCTTTGGTTTAGGTCGCCCTTGAAGGTTTAAGACCATCTGTTCCTCCTGGCGTGTCTTCACAAATGGCAAAGTTAATTGCTATCTGTTGGAATAATGATCCAAGTAAAAGACCACGGTTTGACCAGATTCTTCCAATTCTGGGCAAGATGGCACAATAAAATCAACTTAGATCAAAATAATAAAATAATGATTGTCCCCTTGTAGTTAAATAAAGGGGTTAGGTCTCACCACTTTTTGGCAATTCTTAAACAGTTCTCTTCTACATTTATTATACCTCTTATCAAACCCTCGCTGACATGGCCACTTGACTACAACATCAACTTAATTCTGCTATAAAGTGGCTGTTGTTGAGTGGTTCAGTGCTGTTTTGCTGTTCTGTTACTTAAGAAAGCTTGTTTATTGGGATTGCCCCAGCATCACCAGAAACTTAACCACAAGTTCAAGTAACGTTTTTCTCCTTGCTTTTCTTTTCTTAATCATTTGAAGTAATTTTTCAGTGATTTTGTCAACTATCAATAGTTTACATGTGACATTAATACCTGATAAAAATATTGCGGCAGAATCGCCTAAAGTTGCGCGACCTAACCCATCGGTTACTATACAGTTATTTTTATATCGGTTATTTTTATATCGGCTGTTGTAATACGATGACGACTAACGTAAAATTTGTACAAACATTAAAACGAAATTGGAGTACGTAAAACTGTAAGCAGTTGAGCTGCGTCCAGAAAGCATAATCACAAAAAGGCTTATGGAGATTTCTTTCAATCTTCATGCGCAATTGCCATTCTAAAATACTCTGGTAGTGACTTTCACAGGTTGAAACGCATAGAACATCAGGGTCTTAGCCAGACATTTGACATAAGCAAGGCAGAAGTCGCAAGCACCGAAGGCGCGACCACCTAGGGGTCTTAGGACATGCCCCTTCCACCACACCCTCACCCTTCGAAAACAACCTCAACTCCAGCGCGCGATCAGAATAGCGCACTGGGGACGAGGTTGCCCCAAGAAAATTTTGAAATCTGGAACAGTATTTTTTATTGCATTTTTCGTTGCCAGAGGTATTTCTTTAGAAAAATCAACCTCGTTCAACTGGGGAATATCTTGCGCAGTTTCATTTTGGGGTAAAATCAAGATGAAACAAATGCCTTGTCTTGCCTTCTTTCTGGCTACGGCCTTGGAACATAAGCCATTCGCTTGGTTGGTGTAGAATTTCGCTAGCGGCATTTTGTGGACATGTTTTCAGCAGTTTTAGCTAGACGTAACTGCAGTTGAACTTTGTAAACAAGACTGAATAGTATATTTGCATAAGTACCTATATTCTGTTTTGTGTAAGAGAGTTTGCAATACCTTTTCTTTCTGATATTTCCAAACTATTGTTAACTAAACCGGTGTTATAATTGTTGTACATCGTACGATTTTCCCAGAAATAAATCAATATTTTGTAACCATGTGAGTGTGATACTTACTTCTCAAACTCATTAATAATTCATCGAGTTAAAACAAAGAAAATCGTAACCGTGAAGGCGTGGCCAGTTGCCCGCAACTCTTAGAGCCTAACAATATAATTTGGTTTTATCAACTGGGTTGATAATGTCAATTGGCCACCGTAAAGAGATTCAATTGCTGACGTTTCGAGCGTTAGCCCTTCGTCGGAGCGAATCAAGGAATTGTGCGTCGTGTGTTTTTATATACAGAAAGATGGAGCTTCGCTATTGGCTGGTGCCTGGTAATGTGAAAACTTCGGAATAAATTAGTTGAATGAAAAGCGTTCGTTGATACCGTGAGGGTTAAGAGTGCCGATTTGAAAATTTTTTTACGGCTTTCCGTGTTTCCTTGGTGAAGGGAAAGGCCGCAGACTGCCATATGTTGCTTAGAATGATTTGGGAGATTGAAGTGTCTCGCGACCGGTTTCGATGCATTTTTGTCGTCTTTCTCTACGTCACGAAGGTGTTCTCGGAATCGGTCGCCAAGTCGTCTCCCTGTTTCGCCGATGTATAACTTTTTGCAAAGAGTGCAAGTTATACAGTAGATGGCATTGGCTGAGGTACAGGTGAAATGATCAGTGATTTTGATCAATGATCAGTGATCAACCCGGAACTTTTAAATGCGCTCGCGCACGATGCAAAACATGCCCTTTCATTCACAACGTGGACAAAATATCGGGACCCAAGCGATCTATCAAAATCACTGATCATTTCACCTGTACCTCAGCCAATGCCTACTTCCCACCGACGCAGCACCACAGTTTCATTAGAAACTTACCCCCTCTATTCTTAGAGCCTAACCCTAGTTGTAACCCTTACCTTCTGGCAAAAGTGCTCCAATCCGGAATATTTTCCATTTCCCAAACCCTTAACCCTTCCATACAAAATCAACCGTGCTAGCACTTCCGCTTGGCCCCCCAAAATGCTTGTGGGAATTTCTTCACAGTTTTACATTTACACGGCAAAGGATCATGTCTTTGCAGTGCTTATAGCTAAGACTGTCCCTAAGATGTTCAGTAACTTTTAGGCAACGTTTCCACTTTTGGTAAAGTTTTCCACTTTTGGGTAACGTTTACAATTTCGGACAACTTTTCGGCAACTTTTCCACTTTTGAGCAACGTCACCATTTTTTGTCAGCTTTTCCAATTATTGTCAACTTTTCCCCTTTTGGGTAACTTTTATAATTTAAGGAAACTTTTCCACTTTTGGGTAACGTTTACAATTTCGGACAACTTTTGGACAACTTTTCCACTTTTGGGCAACGTCTCCATTTTTGGTCAGCTTTTCCAATTATTGTCACCTTTTCCCCTTTTGGGTAACTTATAATTTCAGGAAACTTTTCCACTTTTGGGTAACGTTTACAATTTCGGACAACTTTTGGGCAACGTCTCCACTTTTGTGCAACGTCTCCACTTTCGGGTAACTTTTGTAGTTGTTGTCAACTTTTCCCCTTTCGGGCAACATTTCCACTTTTGGTTAAATTTTGGTTACAATTTCGGACAACTTTTCCATTGACCTCTTTTCGGAAACTTCTTCCTTTCCAATGCGGGAAACATAGTGTTTGATTTTGCTAGGCTATTTCTTGTAGGAAGTGAAGGTGTGCGGAGTTTGCCCCCGCAGACAAAAAAATTGCCCTCGCCGACAAAATATTCTAGGCACGACCCTGAAAACCACAAACTAGAACAAACCGAGAAAAAGGGATATTAACTCTATTTTAATTTCTTGCTTTGTGGTCACTACTTGCCGCACGGTTTGTAGTCATTCGGTGCACGTTGGGGAGCATTGGTTTGCCTGCATGTGATTTGAAAAGTCGATAGGTAGTTATCAGCAGTCAAGATGGATAAATTCAAAATGACGATCTCTCTTCATCCTCCCGATACTCAAGTGACTCTGAAGATTTAAATCGTTTTGAGATTGCAGCTCAGAGGTCCTCAGAGTGAGTGCCAGACAGCAGCTGAGTACTATAGCTAAGGATATCATTTCCCGACAAAGAAAAGAAGTGTGTTGATGGTCTAACATAGGTCTGGCGGGATATGAAGGGGGGATGTGGGATGAGCTTTTTTTCGCTGGCTGGGTGTGGGATTAAAGGCGGAATGCGGGATTATAAGAAATCGGCGGGAAGCGGGATGTTTCTTATTTTCGTGCCGGCAATGGGATAGAATGCGCTTGATATTAGGTAAAGTAAAACACACGCAACTCACGGCTGTCTCTCGCTTTTGTCTTAATATTTCTGTCACTTTCTATATATTTATATTTTACTTCTGTCACTAGAGTAAAAATAAACACCTTCCTTATAGAAACCATTAAAATTTTAAAAGTAATTTGCCCCATTCAGTGAACTGAAAAATTTACCATCTTTCATTATTTTCCTACTCGTGTTGTTTCGACATTGCTGATTCTGGCAGTATGTAGGACGCGTGTCACATATAAAACTAGTTGACTTTGAGCTTTCAAATACTTTGAAACGGGCGGCTGGATCGAGATGACGTTAAAGGAGGCGAGATGGCGGGACGGCGGGATGGCTGGATAGGCGGGGTGGACGCGGGGAGGGGGTAGAGGAAAAATTGGTTGCGGGAAGCGGGATTTGAGAACCCTATTGTTTTATTGGGGGTGGGGGAGGGACTTTTGGAGTCACTGTACCTTTTTTACCCTCGAGCGCGTAACGTTCGCGCCAATCCCTCTCTCTTTTTTAGAGCTGTCCCAGAAATCTTCGCGCCAGTCAGTGGAGATCAAAAATGGCGTCCGAACGGAACACTTCGAAGAAACACTCTAGTTCATCATCGAGTTCAACAAGCAAAGCGGAAAAAAATCCGGGCGCTGCAATCGTTAGGAATACATTTGTTAATGATGGAAGCTTTCTAGAACTTTTTAAGAAGCGGATGGAAGCGGAATCCCAAAATTTACAACAAAAACCTGAAAGTACGGTCGAGGAAACTGATCAAAAAGAGAAAGTGGATGAACGATCAAGTCAAGAGAAACTCGTCGACGGAAAAGCTCCTGGAACTTCGATTTCATTGACACAGCAGGTCTGGCTTATTGAAGAAAGAATTGTAGGGTTTATCCCTTTGGGGGAAAGATAAGAGCTGGTATATTAAGCTAAAATTATGGCGTGTAAATCAAAACTCATTCGATGTTTTAAGATTTAACAAGAGGTTGTTTCGACAGGGTCGAAAGTGTCTTTTTTGTTTAAATTGAAGAAATGCTTTAAGTGAGACGACCTCGACAAAATCTTCATCAATTTGTTAATCAAAAATTCTGTCGGTTTCTACGTAGCACAGCGGGATTTATACAACTTAAAATAAGCTTAATGGAATTGTACCTTCAGTCTTATCGTACAAGAGACAGTCCTTTATATTTTTTTAATTTTCCGAAAATTTGAATGAAAATGTGACCGAGTTTGTTCACTTATTTTTGTGGGCAACACAACTGGGATAAAAATCCAACTCTCTTTTGCATTATTGCAAGTGATTACAACCAGACAGCAAGTGAAAGCATTCAAAAGGCATTTACCAGCAGTGTGGGCTTGATTTTATCTTACGGTGTTAGTATCAATCTAATAAATGTAGGGAAAGAGGTCATTTGCTGTTGGAAAGATGGGTGGTGCTGCACGGCAAATTCATGCGAAGAAAAAGAAGAAAGAAAAAGAAGCAGTTGAAGCGGCAAAAAAGGCAGAAGAAGAGGTAATATTGCGTTTCTTGTCATCCTTCTTTTCTTAAATCACCATTTGTACAACTTAGCACAGAAAGGTTATCACAGTGATCAAAATTAGCGGTTGCCCGAGACACCTGATCTTTGTTCGCGCAACCGGTTTTTAGGAAAAAATAAAGGGCTGGTTGCCAGAGATTGTCTGGCATTTGCCATAAGGGCAACCTGGATTTTTTCTCATTTAAAGCACTGTTATCAGAATGAGGGAAGTGAATATTAACAAGGTAATTGTCTTGAAATGTCACCTAACTTCCAGAACTGACATCTACAGACATGTATGACTGTTTGTAATTTGGGAGAATTTTCTGAATGCATGCAAAAATTATCTAATCAAAGAGTAGGGCACGAAGTTCCTAGTTTCAGTCTCGTGTGGGAAATGCTCGGGAACATTAGTTGAGTTACTCTACTAATTTGAGGGTAACATATATCCAATGCACTCCAACAGGGCAAGGATTACAAAATCTGTATGGCATATTGGCCAAGCATGAGGTCAAGATCACGGGATATTGGCCAAGTTCTTTTCTCCGTGTGTTTATGGACTGAGATGATGTTGAGGTCCAAAAACATGCAAAAAATGAATACGGGCAATATCCCACCATCCTGGGTATCCCCAGGCGGTCGAGATAGTTTCATCTCGGGTAGCCAATCACAGCATGCGATCTGCTTCATCTTGACCACTCACAGAGCCACTCATATAATAACAACATTCTCAATATACTCCCATACAGTAATATTAATTAATAAAATAATTTTCCTGCAGCCTTGTCAATCCTGTTTCCAACTATCTTACCCACGGCCCATAGACTTCCCACCTTTTTTACAACTGGGTTTCTGTTTCCTTGTATGTAGCACCATCCCTTCCTCATTCCTGCCCTTTGCATTGTTCCTGGGGGATGTACCTTCTGTCAACAGAAACTTACAGAAAAGCCTGATAGTTTTTTTTTTGGTTTGTTACTAGGCTGAGGGCAAGTCATCTGCATGGAAAGCATATATGGAGGAAGTTCAAAGATACAAAGAAATGACTTGTTCTGATGATGGTGACAGAGTATGCCCTCTTGTGAAATGACCAGCAACTGCAATCTTTGGAAAATCAAGTTTAGACTTAACAAATTGTAAAGCATTTAATACTGTTTATATTTACTATCTGTTCCCTACAGGTCATCAAAAAGCATGTTCTGCTCTCCCCAACCCCTTACGCTGTACATTTATTTTTGTTTACTCCTTGAGAAGAGGTAAAGGTGATGGTACAAGTGATGGCTTGTTTGCAAAATATGTAGACAAACAAATTTCATGTAGTGCAATTCCATAAAATATCAATACCCCTATGGAGGATCATTGCAATTGGCAATTCCAAGATAGCAGGGGTCTTAAAAAGACCAAATATTTTAAACTAAGTGAAGTATGAACCTAAACTCGAATATCCAGGGAGTTGGGCCAGGTTCAAACCCAAGAAAACCCTACTTCGAGGGCGTATGGATATTTTCTGGAATAACACATATTTAAATACACTTTGTTTACCAAGCATGTTGTTAATGAACTCACAAAGAATACATTGTAAGTTTAAGAGTCCCACATACAAATTCTCCCAAGGTGATTAGTTGATTAATTTTAATGTTTTGACCTGCACAGCTGACATTGATATTAGAGTGTAAGAGAATCATTGTCAAAGTGAGAAGAATCCCTCAAGGTTTTTCCCTTTTTTTCAAGGTTTGCCTATTCAGTATTTGTAGAGAAACAGTGAGAGACTGTCTTGATCTTACATTCTTTTCAAGCTCAATACCCAGAAAACAAAGTGAGGTCTTCATGACTAGCTGACAAACACAATATCTGTCTGCATTTGTTAGCTAGCATGACACCCTATATTTCATTCCTTTCTCTCTTTCAATTCTATCTCAAAAAAATTCAGTTCTCCCAAGTTCTTACTTTTCAGAAGTTTGTCTATTTTCACTGCATAACAATGTATTGACAATATAAAGAAAATCTTTTTTTTGTGGTGGAGTGCATCTGGTACAATAGACCAATTCCAATATATTAATATTCTAACATGTCGCCGAGGCTTAGGGATGAATAAATAATTTCTTTTGTTTTATTCCCCCAAGCCACGGCGTCATGTTAGAATTTTAATATATCAGAATTGGTCTATTGAATGTGTTGTAATGTTGAGGTAAGAAAAACTTAAATTTAGGCTAAACTTTTCAAAGTGTGTAAATCCATGACAGAGCTCCTTTAATTACTCAATATACTGCTGAAGTTACTTTTTTTTGTAAATAAACTGGTTAATTATTTATATTATCTTTACATTGTGTTTGCTTTATTTCAAAAACTATAACTACTGTAGACTGACTTAATTTGTCTTACAAATATAGATAAGAAAAACTTAAATTTCGGCTCAAGTGTGTAAATCCGTGAAAGAGCTCCTTTAATTACTCAACATCCAGCTGAAGTGAATTTTTTGTTTGTAAATAAACTGGTTAATTATTATCTTTACATTGTGTTTGCTTCATTTCTACAACTATCACCGCTGTAGACTTTCTTTTGTCTTACAAACATAAGACAGATTTCCCAGCCTTTGTTCGTACTTTAGTGGTGTGAAAAAGTCCAAAGCCTAAGATCCATCTGTGTTTGCAGATTACACCAATGAGACTCGATGAGATTTTAAGAAGGGGGAATTTGCTGAGTATCTGTGTAGTGTGACTGAGAAGGACTTGCCTTATGCAAGGCAGAGGACAAAATTTATCAGACAGAGTTAACACAAACCACCAACACTGCCCTTCGCAAAATCCAGATTTATTTTTATACACTTCATTATCTTCATTGAACACTTAATGGCATTCACGTGCCGTGCAAATTACTATTTTGGAAGTAAGGAGGTAACGGAACTTTAAGAACTGCAGTTTGCGATCGAATGTCACTGCTATCTTCAAGTTTTCGCTTTCCCTGTACTTTTGAGGACTTAATAACACAGCCAACTGCTTTCAGATGATTTGACAACCTGTGGAAATCAACACAGCAAGTTCAGCAGCTCTAGACTTTGGTATCATTCCATTATTTTGAGAGCCAGTTTTTTTTTGGTAGCACAACATTTCCACCAGACAATTTTGTTTGACCTGTTACATCATTTTCGTTTTTTCCTTTTAGGGTTTAAAAACCTTTGTGGCACACACCTATCTAAAATTTAAAGTAGTACCCCCACACACTTGGGCAGCTGTCCTAGTAAAGAAAAATTGGGGTCCTATTTGTCCAGAGGGCCAGCTTGAATTCAGTTCTTTTTTTTTTTTCAAGCACTGTTGTAGTAACCAACTTTTGCATACCTTGACTGAGGCATTTTAAGATCTTTCATTATAACTGTGCAATCCAGCGAAAATTCATCAATCATTAAAGCCAGTACTAATATGTATGACGCAAGTTTATCCTTAAGTCGCTTAGGAACTGCCCTGCAGGAAAGTAACAAATTCCTATCATTGATCAATAGCAACTTTCTCATTCCAACATCAGGATATTGGTGAGCAGACAGGAGATGATGTACACTCGCAGTGCCTCCCTACACCCATGATAATGTTATCCACCAACCAGTGGATAAGTGTTGGCACTATCCACTGGATAGTGATTTATTCAATGGATAGCATCATTAATGGTTGGGTCGCCCTGTGGTGAGACCACTTGCCTCCCACTGATGTGTACTGCGTTTGACTCCTGGACCTGACATCATGTGTGGGATGAGTTTGTTGTTGGTTTCCATGTTGCATGGGTAAAAAAAATTACACTGTGTTACATTTTTAGCACCCCTTCCAGTGGTAAAAGTCTGCATATGAGCCAAGTGGCCCATCAGGCCAGAGCATATCCCGGTTTCCTTAGCATGAAACAACAGAGGTAATTTCTACTCCCACATGGATGGGATGCTAGTCCATCACAAGGGTTACCCCCAGCAGTAAATTTGCTGGTACCTATTTATACACCAGGGTGAGGAGAGGCACTGTGAGAGTAAAGTGTCTTACCCAAGAACACAACTCAGGGCCCCGGCCAGGGCTCGAACCCGGACTGCCCTATCCGGAGTCCAGTGCACTAACCATTAGGCCACTGCACCTCACCTTCCAAGGGGAGCAAAAATAATCCTATGGAATTAAACCAGGATATTCTCCAGCCTGATGGGGCTGTAGGCTCTTATTGTAGACTTTGTCAGTGCCTTAAATACCAGTAACTACAGTTGAATTGCCGTAACACAAATCTTCAAGGAAAACAAGAACATCATACCTGGCCTTCCCTTTCTCCAAAGAAAACATGGACAGTAATCTTTCCTTTATCACCCCCGGTATTCCAGGCAAGGGTTCTGTAAAACACAGCAAAGCAAATCATGGAGATCATATAATTGACTAGCAAAAATCTCCATGATATAAATGGAAGAATACTGGTTGATGTTGATCACCTCTTCATACTTCTGTGTTCTAAAGCCGAAATTATTTGAAAAGTCTTGAGATTTAGGATACTGATCTCATAAAAAGCTCTCTTTTATTGATCAGTAAAATAAGTTGGTGTATTTGATGTTGTATCCACCCACTAGAACTTCTACAAGACTCAATGATGCCCTTTACAGCAAGAGATCCAAGTTACGTCAATTCCTTGACGGAGGACTTTAATTTTAATTGATTTTTTACAGTGGAAAACAGAAGACTGTTAGCTAAGATGAGAAGGCTAAAGCCATTCCTTGTTTGTTTGTTTGTTTGCTTGTTTACCTTTCTTTCTCAGGTCTTGATACTTAAGATTGTACAATGTCATCATGTAAGATAGGTACAAAAGGCAGCACAACTGGTGAAGTCGCTGTGACGAGTTCAATAACATCATCTCTAAGTGCTGTAACACATATCTTGGAAACCTGTGTCAGTAATGGAAAAAAGAAATTTGAAAAGGATATATGCATATTAAGCACTATATTTTGCCAATCCACCGTAAGGAAAAAGATGGCGATTGGTACATTTACCTATAATTCTTTGCGAGCGAAAACCCAAAAAGAGCATATAAAAACGCATAGAAAAGTTGCAAGTCATTCAAACTTGGCAAGATCAATGTTGTTAGTACAAGGAATGACTTCCGTTAAACCATACCTTGCTATATGCCCAGTGGGCTTTGTTTGGATCGCAAGGTATTGTGGTAAAATGTACAGCCGCCATCTTTTTTCTTACGGTGGATTGACTACTAATGTTGTAAAACTACTCTTACTGTACTTTGAAAAGAAGCTAAGTGTTGATATTCAAACATTTTTAACTACCTCTCTTTCTCTCTCCATTCAGTAATCTTCTCTTTATTTGCACTCTTGATTTCCAAAGATGCTTCTTGTAAAGCTTCATATTCCAATGGAGTGATGACTTCACAGAGTCAAAGCAAATTACTGGTACTCCACATTATTTATTAGGTAATAAGTACTACTTTTAGTAGCTTCACTTAAAGCAAATTATTCTAGTAAAGGGTTCTGCAACAAATTATCCTCAAGTATCTTGCTAGATCCTGCAGAGAATTTATCCAAAGATCGTTGGTAAATTGTAAATGACCTAAAGTCATATAGATTAACATTCAAAGTTAAACTTAAGGGTTTTTTATCTGCACTATCATCCTGTTTTTCTTGTCAGATTGATCACCAGTAAAATCACTAGACATAGTCTCTCAGTCTGACACATAAGAAGGTACAGTAACTGACAGTGTTAAGCCAAATATTGTAAACTTTGTATTTAAATAACACAAATGTATCCAAAAACGTTCAAAAAGATACTATCATCTAGTTTGTAAACATCAGCAGCTGTCTCTGCATTGACGTTAAATGGCGGAATGGATGAATGCTGTTCCTCTCCACGATCTGCTACAAAAAACGAGTACAGATATTGACATTCATAGTTAGAGAAGAGTGAATTGAGTGTTGTAAAACCAAAACCAAAAAGTAATTGCTTTGGCCAATCACAAAGGACAGAAACATTTAAATCCAGTGATCCAGTCAAAACTCAAAGCAATTACATGTAGCCAACACAAAGTGTGGGATAATGTGCGCAGGAAAACATGCATGCACAAGTCATGATTGATTTTGGCTTTGCTTCTGATTGGTTGAAAAAGTGGCGTGAGATTTTTAAACCGATCACTAAGCAAAGTAATGCAAAACCAAAGTGTAGGATTCTCCCAGATGGTTCATATTGAAACAGAAACACTTGGATTAAATCAACACACATTGACAAAACTGTTTAATGGCGGACAATGTGTCGGTACCACAACTGCTTGCACGCATGCGCCAATGGGTAATACACTACACGAAGCAGCTTTCGACACTCAATTGAAAACTGGTCTATTGAAATTTCAGGTTGAATGCAAGTTATTTTATACCAGGAGAATTAACATAATGGTTATAGTGTATAGGCACATTATGCCGACTTGTTTGACACTTGTCATCTTTATGGGAGATGTGCCCATTGAGTTTTGAATTAAATGGTGCACTTCCATTCAGTTCACAAATAAGAGTCTGCATTCAAGCCTAGTGGTCCACCAGGCCAGAGCTTATCCCAGTTTCTGTAGCATGAAGTGACTAGGAGTATTTCTACTCCACCCTGGATGGGTTGCCAGCCCCCTAGCATCCCAGGGAGGGGAGGGGGGCTACTCCCTCATAGGAGCAATGCAGGGATGTGACACTAGATAGGGTATGGTTTTTGATCCCTCAGTCCTGAACAGGGTATATCATTCCTAAACAGGATCCGGAGTCGTCCTAGATAGGGGATGGCTTCAAGACTTTTGTCAGACACCCCACTTTCATGGCTAGAGGTCAAACTCAGACCACCCGCAGCACACTAACCAATACACTAACCATTTAATAGGTGACTGTAGCTCCCTACAGCTCACACACAATAATTTGACTTTTGAAATTCTGTGTCACACAAATGTCATATGTACAAAAAAATAAGCTCATGAAAATAAGAGCCAACAAACTAAGGCAGTCGGATTTGACAGACCTGTTGTCATATTCAGTGATTCCTTGCCCAGTGACTCTAAAAACTCTGAAACTGTTTCATTCAGCTCATTTTTGTCAACTTTATTGCGGTGACGAGAAGCCATGTTTCGCTTCTTCTTATTGCTGCCAAAAGCTTCGGTAAGAAGGTCATTCTGAAAGTAAAGTACCGGTGAACACAACAGTGTTAAATGTGTATACATATGAGAGGCACAACAACACTTACACAATGTCTCCGGCCATAAATTACCCCTTTAAAGACAAAGGGAACTGATGAATGACGCAACTACCATTGTTATCACATGGCTGTACTTATGATAGAGACGTGATTCTGCTTCATGTTCTGTCTTCGACAATATATTGTGCATATCACAAACACTCATAGGTAAAGTAGCCAGTAGTTTCATCGGTTCAAACTCGATTATCAATTACCTTTTCAATGAAAGAAAGATTCAGTTTACCATCTTGATCATCACCTTCCTGGTTTGCTTCAGCACTGCTTGCTGTAGATATCATTTAATAACAAATCCATGAATTATTATGAAATAATAATTTTACAATTTGTTTGAAAGTTCACTTCAAAGCTGCTGTTCAACCTCTCTTCAACACCAAGTCCGGGGCAGAAATTATTAACTGGTGAATATAGAAAGGTGTATGGGAGGCTTGTAAAGAGTTTACAAATTATATCAATTAGCACATATTGGCTACACTGGAATATCCTGTCAGTTGTAGAGGTGGGCATTACAGGCTGAGGTGATCATTAGCAGCAGTTAATTTATAATGCTTAATAATGTGAAAGATTAATTAATCAACATGACACGAGCATGGGACAAAGAAAAATTCTGAGTCTGTGACAGGAATCGAACCCATGACCTCCCGAACACCAGGGAGGGCGCTCTAACCTCTGAGCTACGAGAACTCATGGAGAGCTAGGTCATTTTCACTGAGTTCTTATGTGACACGCGTCCCGCATACTGCATAGAATCAGCAATGTCGCTGTCATCATGATTTGTGGAAATGAGAGTGATGGCAAATTTTCAGCTCGGTAAATTTAATGTGAAAGATTAATTAATCAACATGACAATTAATTAATTAATTGATTAATTAATCTTTCACATTAAATTTACCAAGCTGAAAATTTGCCATCACTCTCATTTCCAGTGCTTAATAATCTAATACACAACCCCCATGAATGGCAGGTCAGGAAGTTTCTCCTTGCAGCAATTACAGATGTTCACTTATAAGCAGTAGTGTAGCAGCTCTCATAAACTTGTAATTCTGCTTGTCCTGTAGCATAGTAGTTGTAAAACAATGTATTTGGGGGGAAGGGGAATTGTTTCTGTTGTTTTATTGTTCTCTGGAAGAGGTAGTAAGCCATTCACGTCAGCCCTAGCTGTGACACTTTATAAGAGGTGTCTCCAGTCCTTACAGGAGGAGTTCAGTTTTTTTGAGGTGTCCACTTGTGAGAGGGTGTCCCAGAGGGAACTCCCTTATAAAAAGAACGGGACTCTTCACCGTAGGATTTCAAAAATGCCCCTAAAAGGTACCAGAATCTCAGTTTTTGGGCACTATCCAAATTCAGTCAGAATTAAAAGCTATTAATCGGCCAGCGTAACAAAATGGTTACGGTTCCTGACTTTCTTCCGATCAATTTGTTTAAAGGCCCCTAAAAGGTACCAGGACAACTCGCAGTGTCTGCTAATTTGTTATCTAGGCAAACACTCCTGGAAGACACCCTCTATGGAAAGATCAGAGGAGGTACCAGCTCATGGAAAACACATACAGTACTACTCTTACAGGGTAGGAGAAATCTACTAACAAAGGATTAACATGGAGTCCATTCAGGATAAAACACTTATTTATAAGAAATGTAAATATGAAGAGCTCTTATTTGATTATTACCAAGAATTTGTGGTTGAAGAGTGATCACCTCAGTATCATAAATCTTCATCACCTCTGTTCTTTTATTGTGAACACCAAGAACATACCTGAAACACATACTTCTGTTAACTAGAGTAATGCCAGTAACAATATAATTTGGTTTTATTGACTGGGTTGATAATGTGAATTGGCCACCGTAAAGAGATTCAAGAGCTGACATTCCGAGCGTTAGCCCTTCATCGGAGCGAATGCCAGTAACAGTTACTATGAAATTTAACACAGATGTGACCAAGATTGTCGTGAATCTTGGGTCAAAAAGTTGAAATGTTCTTCCACAACTAAATAGTCGGCAACCCACACTCTGTATTCTCTGCACTAAGTCTTGGGTACAAACAACCTAAGTCGCTGGGGAAAATTCTGCTGGCTGCTGGCTGTTAGGGACAACGCTGAGCAAGCCTCAGATTTTACCAGCCAACACCCCTCTCAAAGGTTCCAATCTAGACTTGTTTAATTATTACATTTTTATTGAAATAAAGAGGTAACAAATACATACTTGCACAGGCCATTAGATCTGGAAAATTGCCCATAGTTCTGACCAATATACTCCATTTCTTCTGTTTCTGCAATCTAAAAGAAAACCCATTGTTCAGTGTGAGAGGTTCAAGTGGAGTTCAATTGACAGCTGTCAAAACAAGGCATCCACTAACCAGAATTAGATTACAGGCTTCAATGTTATCACAAATTATTAAGAACAAACAAAAAATTTGGATTTCTGCTTTTAGGCTTGGCTAAATCTTATATATTATATAGCTTGTTCAGGGGTTTCAATAATTTTTGTAATAAGTGTCTAGCGATAGTATAATAGGTGGTTGTGACGACCTTAGGGGGTTCAAAGACGGCTGTCAGAGGCCTTATAAGCGGCAGTAGACAGCCAGTAACCGGCTGGACTAAGACCCCCTCCCCCATGGATTTTCCAATCACCTCCTATGCAGTGTGTATGGATATATTCTAGAACCACACAATAGGTGCCCTCATACCACAAAATGTCCCATTGTAAATATTATTATATTATTTTTTTAAAAGCCTACCAGAGTTCTTCTTTGCTTCTTCCTTTGATCTGTTTTGTCTGCCCACTGGTAACAACCAAATCGTATTTTTCCATCCCCTTTGTTATGTTTTAGGGTGGCATTAGTGAAATGGACTACAAAGCAAGATGAATGACAATAATGTTATAGAATAAATCATTATCACTTATATCTCCAGAAAAGGTGCTTTAAAGGGGCACTGTCACTGTCATTTTGGAGCGTTTAGGTCAATTCTGTGCTGAAGTCATTGCTTTATACCTTTACTTATACCAAAAATGCTCCTGCAGAGTTGCGAAGAAGATATCAAATGAAAATTTAGCAGGGAGAGCAAACCATAATAGTTGGTTTCCCATTTTTTCAGGAGATGGCTTGAGAATAGGCTTTATCATGGCTTTCGACGCCATCTTGATGGGTAGGCAAAGTGGTCAGAAATTACACAGTGTTTGTATGGGAATCTGATGGGAAATAACTTTTTTAAAAAAATTACAATTGCTCAATTTATGAATCGTAACGTTAAAATACTAGGCTGAAGATTCAAACTGAAGTTCATTTAAGATGAAACCAAAAATTGTATTCAAAAGTGTCAAAATAGCCAAAATTTTAAAGCTGTGCAATTCTTCATGCAAAAATTAAATTAATTAATGTTCAAGAATTTTAATTTTAGCCCATGGGTTTTGCATTCAATTGTTCATTCATTGATTTTATCTATCATTCTAAAAATTCCAAAAAAATTTGAAGAAGCAGTGTATGTGTCTTCGCGGCCATTGAACTAAAGATGACTCCTTCGTTAACAAGGTTTTAGCACCCTTTACTCTATGATTTTCCCCTTTAGAGACATAAGTGTAATAGCTGGGGTGGCCAGGGGAGGCTGCAGCCCCCCCCCCCCCCCACCAGTTTGGAAATTTTTGACATTTTTTGGGCAAAACGCTCAGGATTCGGGCAACAGCAGTTGCAATTTTTGGGTGGTTGAATACCAGTTCAATGCTAACAAATTCGGAATTATTTTTTTAAAAATTTTCGGACAGGGAGGGTACAGCCCCTCCAAGTCCGAAGGTGCCCGTAGGCTACTTTTGGTTTTAGACAAGTTTTAGCTTTTATAGTGTTGCTGAAATGGCGTGACAATACCCATTTCAACAATTGCGTGGGCTGTTGGAGTAACAAAACACAGAGATTGCGTTATTCTGTATCGACAAGCTGTAAAAACACATTTTCTTGTAGAAAAAGGAAACGCTCAACATAGCTGTTAATTTTAGCACACTTGCTATGATATTGATGAAAAACAGACAACGAAAATCCCTCAATTCGATAAAATGTTGTGATATTGAGCCAATTTCCGCTTGCACCACGCAATTTTCCTTGTCAACAGTTGAAAGTCACTTAAGGTTAAAAAAGAACAATTCTAAAATAAGACCTACCCACAAAGGGCTTCACAATCGAAGAAGACTCCATCGGTTCATACTCAAGCCTTGCAGTCGCCATGTTTGATTCCTTTCCACGTGCTATTTCGTGTAAGCGATTTGATTGGTCCTTCTTATATTTTCAGCCAATCAGGATTCACTTGTCATCCATTGTTTCGTGGGCGACTTTCAAGCCACAATCTGTCAAATCTGTCAAATCGTGTTTACTGTGGTCGGTGTGTTTATGTTCCGGGTGAAATTTGCCAATGCACAGGTTTTTCCCTTGAAAGATTCCAGATGAATTATTAATAATCTAACTACAGACACCTTAGCTTACATCGATTTTTCGCAAATACTGAAAACAGGCTCGAGAAATGGCGAGATTCAACGAAATAAGCTTATGTCTATAGAGATGGTGGGCAAGTCGTTCGAAGAGGATTTCCAGGAATTGAAAAATCGTCTGGAGGTTAGTTCCCGTCAAATGTACATTTCTCGTTATTTTTAGTATAATGTATGTATGCCTGTCGCATCTATAGATGGAGATAATTTAGAAAACCGTTCAGGTTATCGTAAATTCTGTACGGTTAAATCTCAGTTTTAATGTACTTAGGAAATTTTTGGAAATAATTATAAAACGGATTATCTTGTCAAATTTTTTGGAGATTTCTCTTGATTACCTAGAAACGGCATTGAGTTTCCTTACTGTACGCATGTTTACAGCTTAAGTAAACCTTTTCTTTGTATTTCAGCCGCTCTTCGATGCAGAACCTCTGAAGGTAAACTTATAATTACTTATTTTAGCTAATGTCAAAAAGTAAGCTTAAGTTCACTTTTGTAATAAGATAAGCTTAAATATTGTGATGTCTTCAACGGATGCAAGTAATACACTTTCTTGATGCAATTAAAGAGTTCATTTGCATTTAAAAGGTTTTCAAAAGTTTAATACAGTACAGATTCATTCAAAGTTGTGAAGCCAGGAATTTTCAACTGTATGGTCATTCAAGCCTAACTTGTTTTAAAATTAAAAATTCTGGCATCTAACAATTAGTAATGTATTAATTCGAAATAATTGTTTTTAGTCAACAGATTAACCTCAGTGAAATGTAAATGTAATGACTGCATAATACATGTAGAAGGCAATATCCATGTCCACCCCTCAAACAGCCTGCGCATGCGGTGCAGCTGAACTTGACACAGCTTGAACTCCTTGGTGGAGGAGAGTTGAAAAAACTGACCTCAGGTCTGCGGTCTACCCACTGACCCCCTAGTCGGCGGACTACCCTATGGGAGAGTTGAAAAAACTGACCCCCAGTCTGCGGACTACCCACTGACCCATTAGTCCACGGACTACCCTTAAAAATCAACCAAGTTTACTTCTGTGGGAATACAAGAAACTTTCCTAGCTACCAACACAATCATTCAAAACACCCGCCATCTTGCTTTTTTTGGTTAAGAATGGGGCAAGACTGAAAGAAAACTGGGTCAAAAAGCAAGATGGCGGGTGTTTTGAATGATCGTGTCGGCAGGTAGGTAAGTTTTGTGTATTTCTTAAACCCAAAGAAGTAAATTTGGTTGATTTTTAAGGGTAGTCTGTAGAGGTAGCCTGCAGGGCAGTCCACGGACTTTTCCATAGGGTAGTCTGCGGACTAGGGGGTCAGTGGGTAGTCTGCAGACCAGGGGTCAGTTTTTCAACTCTCCCACTAATTCCTTGGTACAGTTTAATAGCAGCAGTTTAGTTTGTCTTGAAGACCACTGGAATTCCTGATCGGGTGGCCCACAGGTAGCCCAAGCTTGATATATGATTGTTCAGTGCATTATGCAACAGCAGAAATATAAGGATTTTTATGAAGAAAACACTTGGATTAATAAAATAGTGGAAAAAATCAATGACTTATTAAATAAAAATAGCTTTCCTTGCTTCCGTCATGTCTTTCTCTGTTGAGGTTTCTGGGCCAAATCATAGCGACTTAGAGGGTTTTCAGTTTTTCTTTGTCCGTGTATATTATAGAGGGAGAAGCAAAAGAATTGAAAACCCTTTAAATTGCTATGATAGATTTGGCACAGAAACCTCACCGGAGATAGAGAAATTAAGACACAGCAGAAACGAGATAAGCTATTTTTAATAAACCATTTATTTTTTCCACTAGCTTGGGCTACCTGTGGGTGGCCTGGATCTCAGAAGTCAAAATTATAAATTAAACTTGAATTTCTGGGTGGCAGGGTTCAAATTAAAAAGCTTCTGTCAGGGAGGTATACATATTGGATATTTTGTGGAACAATTAACATGAACCGGTTGATCAATATGTGAGGGCCTAGCTTGAGCTTTTAACTTTTCTACTCCTTGGAGACCTAAAATCCATTATAAGTGGGGGGCAAGGGAAACGCCAAATGGGCAAAAAATAATTTGGCCAAACAAGTCGTTCAAGGACGGAAAGTGCCACATTAAACCTTTATTTTTTGCCCAGTCAGAGGGCTCCTTAATACTCGGAAGAAGAGAGACCCTGTGAATGAGGTTGTTGGGGTTCCATGCACCCCTCACCAACTAAAAACCGTCAGCTCACATGCAGTGTTTTGATTCAGGCTCAAACAGATTCTTGCTTGAGGAGATTTCTGCGAGCTTTTGTAGAAGTTGATGAGGCATATATTGCGCTGATTAAGTACATAAACTGGAGAGAGGAATATGGCGTGAACTGTTTAAGCAGAGGGGATGATGATATCGAAGAACAGATAGCATTGGACAAAGCTGAAGTCCTGAACACTCCTGACCACAAAGGAAGGTTAGTCTGCCATGATACGTGATATTACAGTCAGGTATAAGTGCCAGTTTTGGCAAATCTTCCTTGAAGCCCTCAAGGAGGTCCCGGCTTATTTTAGCCTATCAAAAACTAGCGTGAGAGCTCATAAATACAACGAAAGTAGTTGCGAACGCCATGGTCTCAGTCCCCTCTCGGAAGCAGGATTTTGTCATCAACCGCACTTTTTCCTTCAACTGATTGACTCAGCTGCATGGTTTCTGGTTGGGCAGCTTAAGTGTGATGGCCAAATGGCCAGTGTGTTTATGAGGGATTTGCTTGAAGCCATTCATCAGTAAAGCAGATATTGCAACTGTGATTCCATATATCTTCCATGTAGCTTATCAAGATAGACTGCCGTGTTGTATATTTTGACAACTTACCTCATCATCAGGCCAGCTCTTTGACACTCTTTGAGTGGTATAAATCAATAAAGGTTAATTTCTCTCTCTCATGACAGGCGATGACTTAACAAACTGAGTTTTGTGAAGGAGAGACAATATCATCGCATGTACTAAAACCAGGAACACCGGAATTTAACACCCCGTAACACCAGAATTTTATTTTTTATATATTTTTTAAAGAAATTTATTGGCATTATATGTATGGTATTTCTGGTGTTCCAGGATGTTCTGGTGTTCCGTGTTTTGTGGTGTTACAATGTTCCAGTGTTCCTGGTTTTAGTACACGCCAAATATCACCGATGTCTTTAATATCATAATTTACACCGTTACCAAGACAGCTACTCCTGGGTTCAAAACATTTCCTATGTAACAAATATAAGTTACCGGTATATTATTTTTTGTTCATGTTTAGGCCTATCATTCTTGTGACTGTAAGGAATCATGATGCAAGAAGCAGAGATCTAAATGTCATCACAAAATTTATAATTTACATCTTGGTGAGTTAGCAACTAAATATTAAATGCTGTTTTATACAAATTCTCATGTTGAAGTCTTATATTTTATTTGTTATGCCTCTTTTTTGCCTGTGTAATATAATTCTATTTTTTTGCCTTTAGGAGGAGGCAACTAGAAAATGTGACGAAGATGTGATTGACAACCTTTGCATCACTTTTGATTTAAAGGTAACTTGTAAGACCAATAGAAGTCCCTGATAATTATGTTAAACTATAAAGTTTGTAATAATCAGTATGCATGCTAGTAGTTGATATTGCATGCTTTTTATATTGCATGGGTTTCAATTTTGTTATTTTTACACTGACATTTTTACATATTGGCTTTGCACATGTGATTGTACCTGACTCATAGGTACATGACACTTTTAAATGATTAAATAACAATTTCACTGTCAGTTAACTGTTACACAGTTTTCACAAATTCTAAATCACACAACTTAGACCTGTGTTAAAATATTCTGCTTTAAATGTACACTCGTTTGATCTCCAGGGCTTCTCATTTAGCAATATGGACTATGGTTTTGTGAAGCAGCTCATCTGGCTTCTGTCTAGACGATACCCAGAGAGACTTGGGAAGTGCCTCATTGTTAATTCTCCATTTATTTTCACTGGGTGTTGGGCTCTTATAAGATTATGGTTAGTCTCAATTACATTGTATATTTTTTTTAATTAATGACAATTTTAATAATAAGTGGACCCAAGAATAATGAAGATTGACGCTACATTTGGCAGTTTATATGCGTACTGCTGGGCACACTGACCTTTAATAATAGTTTCTTACCAAGTCATCAAAATTAATCATGGCCTTGATTCTTTTCAAAAATTAGGTAATAACATATTGGTAAAAAATTATCTAGAGAAATATCTTTTATAATTTTTTAATGGGAAGAAAAGATACTTTTAATAAGATGATCATTGTAAAATCACATACTTGCAGACACTACACCTAGAACAAAAATTAGTTGCTGCATTTGTTTCCAAACCACAATGTTGCGGACATTTTAAAATATGAAATGAATATTTATTATCTGCTGTAAGTTTCTAGTCATTTTATGATATTATGTAATAACAAAACTTGATTTTTCATTCAGTTCAAAGCTCTGTTCATTTTGTTTTTCACTGTTTAGGTTACATGAGGTGACATCTAACAAAATTGTTTTTGTCAAGAATGAGGAGCACTTGGCTGAGTATATACCACTTGACGTTTTGCCAAAATCACTTTTTTAATCAGTCTAACAGTAACATTGTAATAAGTTTTCAGATTTTTCTGTGAAGTTTGAAGTGCTTGTTTTAATCTTTTCTTGAATGAGCATCATTTTGGTATACAGGGTTTTCCTTTTCGGCTGATGACCGGCAATTTTCGCCGCATGTGAACAGCTCTGCCGCCGGCAACTAAAAGAATCCTTGCTGTTATATAATTTGAAAGTTAAACTATTTACAAGCTGTCTACACCAGCTTCGCTTTCATTGCCTTCAACTTCATTTGAAAAGTAAAACCCTGGTATAAGGCATATATAATGACCCAACAAATTTAGTCTTAGGATGCATATAAAACAGCTTGAGTTTAGATCTAGATTCTGTAGAGTTATTAAAAGGTACCATTATTTTAATAATTTAATGATATCATTTAAGCCTTAATTCTTTACTCCTTGGAAGATATGGATAGAAATTCTAACTGGCAATCAGACCGACAACTTTATTGTACATAAAAATTATTAATATATTTTAGTAATTATTATTATTATATATATAGTTTTATGTAATCATTATCATTATATCATTATCATTTATTATTATCATTATTGTTAATTAAATTTGAAGGGAAGTGAAGGATTGTCAAAATTTTGCAATATTTATCAAATTTGTGTTAAAAAATAGACATAACTTTCTGTAGATAAAATTTGCATCCACCTTTGTGCTGTAAATCTAATGGGCACTGCACATGAAAACCAAGTGCTGATTGAGATATGAATGTCACAGCCAGACAGTTATGGTGGGAGCATTGCTATTATTGTAACAGTTATATTTTACTGCACAGTTTAAAATTCTCCCTAAATGTATAATGTCCATGTCTTGTTTTGACATAATGTTATTTATGAATTGCGAAGGATTTTGATAAAGTATTTCTTCTAAGAAGACCTTAATTAGGCTTTCAGATAAATTAATTCAACTATTCATGAGTATTTAACAGATATCATTTGTTAATTTAATCATTGTTTGCACTTCTTTAAAGAAGTTTGATTTGATATTTTTAATTATTATGTGTATTAGTGGTGAACTTTGCTATCTTAACTCAGTTATCTTGAACTCACTCCCCTTTATCTCAAACTCAGTTCTATTTCCTTGCATTTCCTATTTGTACTGTCCATAATCTCGAACTCCTCATTTTCTCAAACGTCTTTTTTTACCTTGAGAGGTCGTATACCATAATATGTGGCACTAGTCATGGGAGAAATAGGAAGTCTGTAGTAACTTTGGAGTTTGAGATAGCAGAGGTAAACTGCAGGGGTGGATTTAGGGGGAGGGTGCACCCCTCCCTGAGATGACCTGTGACTTTCTAATATAACTAATATTCTACTTACATCACCCATCAATTACGCATTCCTTAGTGGTGCACCCCTCCTAAGAAAAAACCTGGATCTGTCCCTGAACTGTTCTAACAATATTTAGAATCTATACTATTATATTCAAAAGTCTATCACAAACTGATTTTGGGAAACAAAACAATTTTTAGTAATTAAAGACGTTGTTTTTTATGTTGCTTATATTATTCTTCAACTGTCAAATAGAAGATGGGGTCCAATTTTTTGCTGAATGTACATAGATGTCAATAAAACTATTTCTTTACACAAGCCATAAGTGACTGGATTCCATTACTTTGGGAAGCATTCCTGAACAAATTGGCAAAATAATTTGTAGCCAAATGTTAGGTCTCATCATCTCAATGGTTTTGGATGCCTTATCAAGCTCTTTTACAAAGCCAGGGTAAAAGGTATCTGTTGTTTCACAAGCCTCAAATACTCCTGCTTATGGTAGGTGTCATTTACCATGTCAGCTTATAGGACGTAATTTATCCTTTGATGGACTGAGTTAATTCCTGTGGGAGGTGCACTGTGGCTTAACGGTTTGCACGCTGGACCGGACGGTCAAGGTTTGACCCCTTGGGGGCACCGCATTTTTCTTGGGCAAGACACTTTACTCTCACAGTGCCTCTCTTCACCCAGGTGTATAAATGGGTACCGGCGAATTTATTGCTGGGGGCTAACCCTGCGATGGACTAGCATCCCATCCAGGGGGGAGTAGAAATACTCTCTGCCACTTCATGCTCCAGAAAGGTCTAAAAAGCTCTAGCCTGATGGGCCACTAGGCTTGTATTCAGACTTTTAATACCTCCCTGGACTGAGTTCCAATTATTGTCCACTTATGGGAAATATGCTTCTCAAACTCATTAATAATTCATCGAGTTAAAACAAAGAAAATCAGAACCATGAAGGAGGTTTGGATACCTGAACTTAATTAGCACAGACTTTACTTCTCCGTTTACTCCTTCGTTTTACTTCTGGTGCAGATGAAATTTTGTAGTTTTTCTCGAGAGGAAAAAAGCACAGCTTCTGCTTTTTGCAGTAAATCGAAAGAAAATGCCTTTTTCTAGAAACCTAAACATGCTTTTTTAGTCTACTATTTAGGTTCATAAAAGCAATGCTAAGTCAAGTTACAGCCGACTGAATTTTCCCTAGCAACGGTTAAGGCCATTCCACAGAAATAGAACCTGAACTGAGATTTTTGTCAAACTTTGCCAATTGATTGTGGGTATACCCATGCTAATTTAGGAGCCACAGCACCTCATTTATACACAGTAATTCCTTATAGATCAGACTATATTCATATGCATTCATATTTACATTTTTTTGCAGGGAGAACATGTTTGTCAATTCAAAAGGAAAGAAAAATGATAGGTCACCATTGTGATACTAATTTTAATTATTGCCTGTTCATGAGAAATTGAAGATTACTTCTCCGGGGATTTCCAGACAACGAAAACTCCAATGCGTGCGCACTGATTGGGCATGAAATTTCGAGCAGCATGGATGTGCAATGCAAAACTAGGTAATAACCAGAGAGTACAGTTATCAACAAACAAGTGAAATTCAACCAGAAAACGCCAGCCCACTATACCCACAGTGGAGACTATTTTGAGAAAGTTGGCATTTGTGGAAGTTTGTGACAAAGGATTAAAAACAAAACAGCAATGAATGATCTGAATTAAAAGTTTATTGCTATCACTCCAAACACTCAGAGGCAGGACTACACTTTACAATAACCTATTAAAAAGGTTTCAATACGATAGCAATAAATTGCAAAATGAAAACAATAGTCACAGAAAATAAACTTTGTTATGTGCAGAACAATGCATCATTAACTTGTCAATATTACTCTGTATTTCACTTCCATTTCTAATACCCTTATTGTGACACATGAATGCTGAATAATGAATATATTTACTTATACTAGTTGCTGACTGCCAGCTTTCACTGTCAATCGAACAGTGAAATGCTGCATATTTTTCTGGCTCCCAATTAAAATGACATTATTGTAGTTAACAGCATATTGTTGTCCTGCAAAATCTGGCCTAGTCAACTAAAATCGATCAAGATTGAGCAGGATAACATTTATTTTATTATTTAACAAATTGCCAACAAAATGCATTTTACACAGAAAACTGTGGTTATGCAGCACTTGACAAGACTATGAACAAATCTTTGCAACCTATGCAACAATTATCCTCTGAAATCATGCAGAATATCACCTGATACTTAGCCAACAAGGCCGCAAGCCAAGTTGGCTAAAATCAGATGATATTCCGCAAGATTGAGCAGGATAATTGTTTTATTCAACAAGTTGTCAACGAAGCCTATTTTGCAGCTGGAAAAGCTGCTGGTATATGGCAGAAAGTTGTCTGAAATTCAGGCTAGACATATATGGATTTGTTGAATAATAAGATATGAGACTCGTGTGCATTCAACCGCACAAGACATTACAAGAGGAGTAAATGTGGGAATATGCAATAATTAATATATTAGTTCATAAAAATATGGCATTTGTGTTATATTATTATACACTAATCAAGCTGCAATTAACTCAATTAAAGCTCTGGTAAGCCCATAACTAACTTAATATATAATACGATAATGAATGACTTCGTATCATCTAAGAATGTATTCTATTTACATGTTAACTCATAATGTGACAATACTAAAGAAAAATTTGATGAGAATATTTGAAGTGCCTGTGTATTAGTACCATTGAAAATATAATCATTATTTACAATATTATTGTTATATCCAGTGTTAAGTTTATTTTCTCATGTGAAACATGTATTTACAGCTTACAAGCTAGTTATCTCCTATTCCATTAACCTCTTCCAGGTTGACAGATTGTGCAGAATGTGCAAACTATTCCCTATAATACCTGTGGACCTGAAACAGGCTGCAGTTCGGAAGAGAAATAGGGGAGGTAAGGCTGGGCATAGGTGGGGGATTTGACATCAATTACCTGCCTGCAGTGGAGATTTCTGACCATTTTTGTGGAATTGGCAACAACGTATTATTGACGTTTAGTGACTCTTGACCATCCACAAATGACCTGGGGTGGGTGCTGGTATTTAAACAGAAAACCTCAGCAAAGTTCAAATACATGCCTACGCCAGGCCTCACCCTCTGTAGCTTAAAAACATTGATAGGTGCCTAATTAATAATTATCACTACAATAACAAATTATCTAAATGAACATTGAAATGCAGGGTTGTTGCCGGCAACTGGCACATTTCACCTGCTATTCCGAATACTGCGCTGGCTACTCCGAATGTTAGTAGGTCAGTTTTGAGCATGATATTGGAGAAATAAAATAAAAATAGCCGCCTACTTTTTGGATGGAACCTGCTACTCAAAAACCTACTGACAACTTTGGAAATGTTGGAACTAACAACAGTTACTCACTTTGATTAAACTATTAGACTGAAAATAAAATTATTATAATTTTATAATTCTTATTGAAGTATTATACTATCTTAAAGAAACACTGCCATTTACAGAAGTTGCACATTATAATTAAGAAAATGCAGGAACGAAAGGTGATTCAACAATACTTTGATTTTGTAGAATATCCAATGAAAAATGGACAAGAGGATTGGAAATGAGGATTTGGTGTAGTTTGGAAAGTCAATACAGACTGGCAAGTGCTGTCAAACTAAAATTTTCAACCCTGGATAATTTTTGTTTAAATTCCTTTGAAAAGTCTGCTAAAAATCTACATAAAACATTTAATTCCTGTTGCCAGCAACAAAAAAAACTTTTAACTTCTTTATTTTCATTCTAATTACGGTTTCATTCCATAAGTTGATGGAACTTTTCTTTTTCCAATGTGTATTTAGCAACAGTATTTCTTCAGGACTATGAGGTTGGCCATCGGCATAAATTTCAAAGTAATTTTCAAGTATTAAAATAAAGACTATGTTATAATAAAACAGAAACTTTTACAAAAAATAAGAGATCTTTACAAAGAACAAGAGTGTTATACCCAACAATAAATTATACATAACCCCCAAATTCTAAGCAACACTAGGTGTTGCTTATACACTACATCCATGAAGACCCAATACAAGCATTTAACTATGTTAAATGGTTTGAAACGCCTAGTCTGGTGTGGCAATGAGTATATTGAATTCTAAAACAAAGTCGCACCAGACCATTCAATTATGGCACATAAATTAAATTATTATCAACAACCATTAATTTTTGCATTTCATATCAAGTTGATAATTTTAAAACAAAACATTTTGTCGTCAACATAAAATTTGCATTAATTTACTGTGTGCTATTAAATATAATTTTTAAATTATTCTTCACCAGTTCCATATAGTGTCAGCACCCATTTGGTCACAGTGCCCGCGTAGCCTCCTGCCGAATCCGAGTCTTCGTTACTTTCCAATAGACTATCCAGATCCCCCTCATCTTCCGAGACTGACTTCACTGGGAAAACTTGATCACGCATGTAGTCTTTGCCAAAGCGGCCATGATGAATTTCATCATGGTAGTTGCTGTAATCATCCACGATTTCATCTCGGCGGGCTTTCAGCAAGTCATGCTGTATCAGGACACGTTCTCGCTCTTCAATGTCTGGCTTCTTGGGTATTTCGGTGGATAACTTGTTGTGGTGGAAGCGAAGTTTCCAGTTTCCCTCTGCTTTCTCTCTCCACAAATGTACAGTCATGAAATCCCAGTCAGTAAGTCCAAACGTGTCTTTGTCATTACGGCGAACTGAAAGCAACTGACTTGTTGTTCCCCCTGGGGAGATGATATCTATGCTAATATCCCCACGAAATGCCTTGGACAATCTGAAACTGACTGTGGCTTGCACATGTTCAAGCTTTTTGACGTATCTATTGGTTCCCTTGCAAGCATCAGTGTCAACTTGTAGCTCAAGAGTACCACCTAACGGAATGTGTCCATCCTCTATGGGACCATTCACTGAACAGTTATGTTGGTCTCCAACTGAAGTCCAGTTCAGTGCTTTTGCCACCAGCTTGTTAGCACTCAGACGACCAAAGCCAAACTTGTGGTTAAACATCAAACCAGCAGCGTTAGTGACCCAGCCATCATCCTTTGGACTCGTCTTCACTGCCGTGTGAACAACAAGGTGTTGAAGATCGCGCCAGGTGAGGCCTTTGTTGGCTTCCAGAACTAAAGCAAAGATACCAGAAGCTAGTGGAGCTGCTGAGGAGGTGCCACGGAACCTTGTTGTACATTTGTGTTTGAGATCAGTGGTAACCAAGTCTGCTTCACTAGAGCCGCCGCGATGAGTGTCCCCTGTGTATGTCACTGCCATAGTAGAAGAGCACTGTTCGTCATAGTACGTGGAAAGACCATATCGACTGACTGCTCCAATAGATATCGTGTAGATACTTGAGGTGTAACCATCGCAGTTGCAGTCATCATCAGCTAGCCCTCCATTTCCAGTTGCCCACACATATATTGATCCTAATCCTGCAACAGGTTAACAAACTTGTTAGTTAGTTTCCAGGTCTTAACTATTTTTTGACACATCTTTGACAACTTTCTCATGGGTTCAAAAACAATCAATCAAAATCTCAGACATGCAGGGTGAGTTACCATGGCAACTGCTGTAGTTTTCCAGTCATCATGTTGCTAGTCAACTTCTCCGATTTTAGTCAAAATAAACCCTGAGAAGTTTATCTTAGTCTTTCCATTCCATAGCAATTTTATAGAAAGAATAAAAGCTATGTCAATATCACCTTGAAACGATCATAGCATGACATTTCGCTCTGTCAAATAGAAGACAATCTACAGTTCAAATTCTCTCTTCACCATCTGAGGGGGTGGGGCAAAATGACAATCTTTTTTTAGCTCAAATAAATGCACAGAAAGAAAGATTTTTCTCAAAATTAAACCTTCAATTTCTCTTGTGCCACAGATTTGTAATCATGTTTACATTGTATTCCTAGAATGTTTCTTTCCATACAATCTCTAGCTTGACAATGCATTTTATTCCCAACTAATATATTTTTTCAGGAAGTTTTGGTTTTCACTGAAAGCACCCCTGGTGACGATTTTTAATGGTATATTTTTATCAGAATATTTACACGCTGTAATAATTCAAGAGCATTCAGCTGGCCAGTAAAACAATAAGAGCTTTAACACCTTGCATGAATTTTGAGAAACAAATCAGCAAAGTTTTCAAGAAAGCCATTTAAATCCAGATAACTTAATTTAATTTCCTCTTCCGCATATCTGCCAAAAGTACAAGTAATATGAGCCAAGAGTTTTTCACTAAAAGAATACTACAGTACAGTATCCGATTCCATCTACGCTCTCTTTTTCCAGTATGGTCATGGCGAATGTCATTTGCTACTATAGAATTGACAAACCACGACAAACGAAACGCTTTTTCTTAAGAAAATTGTCAACGGAATGAGTGGAAAACACCCACGAAATAAAATACGTCAAAAAACATATTGTACACCTACGCAAACTAAATATGATTCCCCACTCCGTTTCCAATATTTGCAGTTAAAAATTCACAAAAAAGATCAAAAATCACTTCACAAAATTCAGACTTTCTTTTTTATTTGAACAGAAAATATGCCAGAAAACCGCTCCACTGCAATAAGATAATTTTATGTGATAGTCAGAGAAGAAACGGATTTTAGGGTAAAAAATAAATAATTAATGATGATCAAGACCACAGCTTTCCGAATACTAAGACAATATTTTTATTACCGATTTTAGAAGCGCACGATCACACGATCGTGATAATTTCACTATTAAACTTAAACGCATGGGTTGTTTTTTCATCCGAGGTTTATTAAAAGAAAGACATTTACCATTTTGATACATCATTGCTAAACTCGTTAAGTTTACCTCGTCGTCCCTTTTTTGCGCCATCTTCGAAAGCTTTCCTTCCCAGCGGTCCTGGTCTTCCGAAGGTTTTCCCGTCATCTTTGGGTCCCCAGCAGTTGCTGTAAATGTCGATGTAGTCAGATTTAAAGCGTAGAGCGCTAGCTTCTAGTTTGTCTGTCGCCGTTCCATCGAGCATTCGCACGCCGCCGAGTTTGACGTTAAACGCCACTCCAACTCCGCATATTTCATTATCTTCTTGAGCGCCAACTTCACCAGCGCATTTGGTGCCGTGAGCGTTGTACGGATCGCTGTCGTCTGGAAAAGGGTCATCGTCATTGTCGTTCAAATCGGTGCTGGCGTTTGGATCATAGTTCCTCTTCAAATCAGGATGCGTGTGGTCTAAACCATCGTCGAGTATACTGACAACAACTCCGTTACCGGTGAAACCTTGTCGCCAAACATCTAGCACTTCTATGTCAGCGCCGATCAAATGCTCGTCATTCTGACCCCAGTTGACTAGATACCACTGCCTCTCCCATCCCGGATCATTAAAAATCCTCTTGTAGCGCTCCTCGCGAACTTTTCTTTCTAATTCTTTCTCTCTAAGGTAGCGTTCTGATAAGAAATCTCGTTTGTTTCTCTCGAGTATCAGTTGTTGTTCAGCCCATTTAATTCGCGGATGATCATTAAGTTGACGAGTTCTTTCCACCGCTCGACGTTTCACACGGGCATTTGTTCCTTCATGTACAAACTCAAATACTCGCGGCATGTTCCCAATTCTACCATTGTGTTTAAGATTAAAATTTCTCGCTATTTCATCGGCAAGATTTTCGTCGTCTGTGTCGAGTTCGATTGCCCAGATATTTGTGTACATGGGCTTGCCATCTTCGAGAAGCTCTCCAAGATGATCGCTTCTGTATAATTCGTCTTCCATTTCATATTGCTGAACAGGGACAGTTAAAGCCACTACAAAAAGTAGCGAAGTGAAAAGTAGTCTTCTGAGAATCATTTGAAAGAATTCTACACCGGAGGAAAGCCTCCGTTACTAACTATCGACAAGCCACAGATATTTTGAAAACCGACCTTTATAAAATACGAAGGCCGAAAGGAATTGTTATACCGAACGGCTGCCTGTTTTCACAACACCCGCACGCAAGAGCCAACAACCGGAAATGACCCCGGGTGGCACAGCAATAACTTTCTAAATGCCAACAGAAATGTGATATTTTGAGACGACGACTAAGAGTTAGTTTCTTGAATGAATTTATGCGCAAATTCATGTCAAGGAAATGCATTGAAAATTTCAAATATTTTAAAATTATAAGCAATTTTTGGGTTGTTCAACGTGATAAATTGGTTCCTCCCCTCCCGTCATTTAGCCAAATGCTATCGCACTTGTTATCGTACTTACATTTGATTGGCTCGCTTTGAACATAGTGGGTGCACAAGTTGAAAAGCGCCGGAACATTTAGCGACAGAATGCAAATCAATATAGACGCTAGCACTATAAGTCTATAAAACAACGGAACAGGTTTTATTTTGAGCTTCATGAGGGGATGGCACATAAATTAAATAACTTGGCAATCCTGGATAAAGTCTTTTTCGAAAAATAAATACTCGGATAGACCGGCAAGCAGTTTCACACCTTAGTTTTGCTACGTTCGATGCTACTCGACGTCACGGATTTAAAATCTTTATTTCATTTTACAGAAAATGAATGACATTTTTAATTCATTCTTCTAAATTACACATGTTTCTGTTCTCCAAGAAAAAATCATTTTTTCTCGCTGGCAAATCATAGTCTTCAATACGGTTTAAATTCCAAGATTAATTTCTTTACAATAAATTTTTTCGATTTTACCATTTTCAAACACTGAGGTGAACGTTGGTAGCTTCTGAGAAAGAACTTGCTGCTTCTTCATTTTTACTCAGTAAAATATAAATTGAACTCTGAATTGAAATAAAACAATGGATGGAACTTGTGGCAGCTGTTCTGAGCTTAATTGTCAAGGACGTCATCAAACCAGACGTCAGAGGAAGCAAAAAAAGTAAACTCTAATGCCTCTAATGCGACGAGAACAAATATGGCAACCAATCATCGTAAACTGAATTCAGTACCTACACAGTCTGTCAGTGCCAGTAATCTTAAAATGTCTGATGAAAAGGACCGTAAGCTATTGAACGTCATTGACGATTAGAAATCCGAGAAAGCGACTACCCACCCTCTAAGAAAGGAACTTTGAACAAACACAAACGCTCTCTCAGTTTTTGAGATCCACATCACGTCTCGAGTTTATTTAAAAGGACATTGGCTTCCTTTCTCATGTAAAATAAAGCACTGATATTATCAATTATTAGTCCCACGGCGTATTTTAAAACAATTTTGCATATTTAAATACATCCTTTCCGTGCCGGCTAACTCTAGAAACGTCTCTTGTCTTGTTCTGAGAAGAAAAGGCGAGGTCATGTGAAACAGTCGTAGACTAATTTCATTCTAATTTCATTCCTGTAAACAATTATCAAGTTTTTGAAAGATTTTAAAACGGTGCAAATACGATTCGCCAAAACTTTCTAGGCTTTCAGGCTCGGGACACTCCACATTTAACAATAAATTATCATGAACATCCACCTTTGAAAATCGACGCCTATTTTCACCAAAGCACTTCACCGTTAAAAGAGAAATGATTTCATTTTTATATATATTTTCAGGAGGAAGGGTTACTGCAACCTGAATTCACTAGCAATATCAAGGCTAGTTTGATTTATCCATGTTATCGTGTAAGTTATGTGCTACAAAGTGCTACCGCCGAAATTTCTTACTTTTGCTGACTGAAAATTTCCTGAACTGTAGAGCAATACAGTGCAAGTAAACCACTGGATGGCTTTTTACGAGATATGTCCAGGATTGAACGTAATATACGAAAATTACTAAAATAGTGAAATTTCACAGAATTCGCAAAAAGAGATGTCAAAACAGTTCAAGGAGGGCCTTCAACGAAACTGCGAATTAAACTAAATTGAAAATTTTACGAATATGACAAAAATCGTGAAAAAACGTAAAATCTGTAAAATGTGTAAAATGCGCAATTTTCGCAAGGCCGTCATTGCGTTCACTCCTGACGTAAGTGCTTTTTACTCGTTAATACCATACCAGTCATACGCATGTCACATAGCGGGAATAGAGTTGGGTAAAATAAAATGTTTATTATGAACTCCTCAGTCGTATTAAACTCATTTTCTGTCAGTCTGTTTACAAAAGTAATTCAACTAGATCTAACAGTGGCCAGCCACATTACGATTTTGGAAGAAAATGTTTTCGTGATGTTTAATAATTAATCTAAATATTTTAATACAAAAATACTTTGTAATTTGAAGTAAAACTGAATAATCTCAGGTTTATCAACTCTTCAGAGTGATTCATAAAACTAGCTAAAGTAGAAAAATTGCATCTGGGGGTGACCTGCGTGTTTGTTTCAAGAGCCAAAGCAGTTAAATTTTCCCAACTTTGGTAATTAGTTGCCTCATGTTCTTGCGGAGGCCTGGCCGAGAGACCCAATTCGATAAGACCTCGCTAATTTCAACTTGTTGTAAACGAATTTCAGCAGCTGGCCCACCAAGAGCTCCTCGATTATAGCAGCTGAACTACATTCACAGAACTAAATGACATAACCAGCATTTTCGGAAATTTTGTAATTCTTTCAGTTCGTGGTCACTGAGGTCTTTCAAGGCCAGCTGAGTATTGATATTTTTTTTATTAAACGACAGGCTGTATAGTAGAGATAAAAAAGCTGTCGCTTCTCATTCAGAACTTCCTGTATTTTTATTATTTTTTTTTGTGATATCTACAACTCTTGCAATGTCTGGTTTTCGGTCGTTGTTTGATGAATATTTTCAACATTCACCCAAATTATTAGAAATAGACAATAATATATTTCCAACATAGCTTTAAAATGAATGTTCTCAAAGCAAGTCTGGTTACATATGTCTTTTGCGGTTTTACGAGTAAATTATCTATTCATCAAGCCACAGATAAAACCGTAAATAAAAACACATTCCAGTTTATTTTATGGCAAGGTGCTCTTCAGGTAATCCGAGCGTTCTGATTGGTTCTTTCTTGGTCGTAACAGTTTTGTCGTACGGACCATTTCCATAGAAACGATCATAAGTTGTTTTCGAAAGATTTACAACTAAATCTACGAAAAGAAAACGTGTAAACACGGCGCTCGTTCAATATTTTTTTGCAAACTCGTGGTAACTTGTTGTTTCTGAGTTGCTTGCCGATCATCAAAAACACGTTACGGAGGAAGGCCTTTGAATTTGAAGTGACCGAAAGTGCGTTTCAGAGATAAAAATAAGCAAGCATGGCCCGAGTGCCATATAATGTCATGTATTTCGTCAAATCCCTTTAATGTCTCATTCAATTCTTGACAATTCTCGGTAATAGGACTGTAAATGCGGGATTCAAAACCGCCCAAAACACTACAACTCAGACAACTAGCTCGAATAGCTTCACATTACATCAGCAAGAAATCATGTGATCCCGTGATCACGTGTTAACGTGACAAAAATGCAAAAAATGTTGCTGTCACACAATAAAATGTCACACTTCGCTTAATGTCCGTGACACGGCAAAAATGTCCATGACATATAATATTAAAGCTCCTCACTATAAACCTAGCTTGCTCGAGCCGTACTGGTGAGCTATTGGTCCTCGCTCGTTTTCGTACGGAGCTCGCTGCGCTCGGTCCGCACAGTCACAAACTCGGGCCAATAGACCCTTTTCATAAATGGCTGCCAATTTAAAATTCTTTTGTATGCATTCAAATTAGCCTCACTAAACTCGTTTGGGAGTAAAAATTCTTTTGAATTATCAACTCAAAAACGGGGTTAGTCAGGCTAATTTTAATATTTACAAAAGAATTTATAATTGGCAGCCATTTATGAAAAGGGTCTATATTACTCAGTACAGCCCTCGCGCTCGGTTGGTAATCGGTTTGTAAGAGGACCAGGAAAGCGCCATAATACCTAGAGGAGTGTAAGCTGGAGAAAAGCTATAACAACACAGGTGGAGGGGTACTTACGAGACATCCATGTGACAAGTAGTGGAGGGCAAAACACTTCAGTGAGAAGCAAATGTTAAATATAAGCTCATTAAAAACCGGTTTGGATGATTAGAAGGTTCTGTAGTCAGTTGTGGAAACCGATGGATACGCAGTCCAATTTCCCGTAAATTTGAACAAAAAAAACATTCTACGTTGTCCACCTGATGGTGATTTATCCGGTAGTAGGTGTTATCCACTCTTTGAGCAACTGTGGCCAACTGACTCTGAATCTAAGTGTGCCTCTAATAGTCTTATAATTCTGAACTTATAGTGTTTAATGTGTAATTCTCCACTAACGCAGTGTTATGTGCTCATTCCATTAAACTGCGAACGCTGTGAATACGGAAGACTGGACTTGTGTGTAGACAAGAGACTAAGTAAGCACGAAATCTTAATACCAAGAATTAACTTGGCGTTGCCACAAGAAGCAGTGCAGATTAACTATCCGATTTCGGGCACGCTCCGTGAATAAAAACTGACGAAATTTTTACACCGCTCTGCTTGGATATGAATGAAGTTTTCGCCAAAAAGCGCATCCCTGAAAGCGTGGGACCCAACGCCCCAACCGCACCCCCGAAGGCGTCATTATTTTCATTAATTACAACACAGGCCTTCCAAACTCACGATTCAAGATATAAATGATTTATTTAAATATGTCAAGTGGAAAGTGACTTCCTGGAGTACGCGGTATTACGTTGCACTTTGGGCCGGTGAGAAGCTAAACGCTGTGTAAGACGTACATTGCATAAATTTGAAGTGAAGTGGAAGAAAACGGTCAACAAAATAAAACTTTTCCTTGTTTTCATGCATTAGGGGCTATACACTGTGCTTGCTTTGTTTCTGTTGTCTTTTTAGCCTCATCGTTTTTGAGAGGTTATGAGGTTTTTGTCTTTTATATGTCTTAAACCTCAAATCTCCCAGAAACGATGAGAAAGACCACACAGACATCACAAACAAAGCAAGCCGAGTTAATTTATTGAAAACTAGGTAAAATTTTATTTTAAAATTTACCCTGGAATTTGGTACACTCGTGGAGAACATAGATGTCAAACGGTTTTTGCAACTAACGGACGTGATCAAGGGAGGTGCGCCAACTTTTGGCTAGGAATCTAAATGAAATTGCCAGAGGGCGGGAAACATTCGGAAATCAGTTTACCGGGAAACTGGAAATTCTATATCAATACACGAAGAACATATCGTAAACATCAGAATACCAGTAACAGAAAAGTCGGCCGTAATTTTCAGGACGAACTAAATGAATACAAACTGCTTCTTATTTTATACTATCGCAGAAGAGTTTATATCAGAAATAAAGACTGAAGAGCAAAACTTTAATTGAGTTTTTGACAGATCACAAGAACACTAAAATACAGGCCATGCGTCTAACCGAAACAACGTTGATCATTTGCAAAGGCGTACGAGCCGAGGAGCGAAAGGATGTTGCAGATCCCAGTTTCGAAAAATTGTCGACAGTTTTCGGGCAAAACGTTCGGAATTCGGGCAACAGAAGTTGCAATTTGGGGCAATTTGTATACCGGTTTAATGCTAACATATTCGGAAATTGTGTAATTTTTTCGGGCAGGGAGCTTACAGACCACTCCCCCCCCCCCCCCTTCCCAAGTCCGAAGGCGCCCGTACGCCTGTAACCATTTGAAAGTACAAACTACGAATGATAACACGGGGCTGTATCTGCATTATTTGTTGTACCTCGTGTTTCTGTTGTGATTCGCGGCTACTTTAAGTTGGAGCAGAATAGTTATTTTCCACTTAGTTTTTAGTTTTATTTTTTTTCGCTACTGACTCGCCCTTAAAACATGTTATTCAGGTCTAACCCAACACCGTGGCAGGTCACAAAAATATAAATTATTATTTTTCAATAGCAATACAATTCTTTCCGTGAATTTTTATATTTGTCAAAACTTATCACCACATTTTGCTGGGATACGTAAAAAAACAGAAATTCATATTCGTCAAGTGTGAAATCTCATCGGAAAAAATAAATGATTTTCACTAACACACTTGCAATAAGTTAGAAATAACGTTTGATTAGTTCTATAGTTTATTTTTCCCGGAATCCCCCTTAAATCAGCAATTATTCCTATTAAAATTAACGAATTAGTCCAATACTAATAGAGGGGGTAAGTTTCTAAAGAATCTGTGGTGCTGCGTCGGTGGGAAGTATAACAATATAATTTGGTTTTATCAACTGGGTTGATGATGTCAATTGGCCACCGTAAAGAGATTCAAGAGCTGACGTTTCGAGCGTTAGCCCTTCGTCGGAGCGAATCGATTCGCATTCACATTATCAACCCAGTTGATAAAACCAAATTATATAGTCCAATACTAGCTTGTAACGTAAATCTATAGATTTATGTATTAAATTATGAATCCTATCATTTGAAGCATTCTAGAAATTTTTCGCAGTTTTCCCCAACTCGCAATTTTCCTCTGTGCAGAATACACAAATTTCTCATTTTCAGGCCATCAGTGTCCTTTTGCAAACAATTCTGACCGGTTTGGTCACTGTGTGCAAGAAACGCCACCTTATTTCCTGCGATTTTCACCAAAAAAAATCAACTGCCGGTCATCGACGCCGCCCGCGGCAGAGTAACGATACGCAAAGGTAACGCAATCTCTTTATACAATTGATCTTCGTTTTCAAGTTTTTTAGAATTCGTATATTCGCTGTAGGAAAGGGGAATGCGAATGATGCCCTGATATAAACCCCAACGATAAATGAAATCATCCGCCCAAATAATTTAAACTTTCCGTAAATTCACACTTGTGAAATAAGCACAACACAAGTGAAATAAGCGCAAGCATAAGTACAAGAAAAAAGAAACATTTTCCTTTTTTCTTGTGCTTATGCTTGTGCATATTTCACTTGTGTTATGCTTATTTCACAAGAGTGAAACAAGAAATAAAATACCCAAATTAAAGGAAGAAGCGCCCTGGAGGCTAGGTTGCACGAGTTTTCTAGTGTGGATCCATTTAGGCTGTGCCATACATAACAAGAGACCATTCTGTCACGCATCCCGCCACTGGCCCTTGTAGATTTGATGCCTGGCACGAGTCCGACTCGTCACTAACCGCATTGCTGGGCTCTCGCGGTGCGTCCTCTAACTTCATGTAATCGTCCTTGAAACGTCCGTGAGAAAGCTCGCGCAGGAAACTAGGTTCATCGTCTCGTTGTGGGAATTTCTCGACTGATCTCTTCGTCAACTTCATGTAGTCTTCCTTGAAGCGTCCGTGAGAAAGATCATTTGCTATGTTGGGTTCATCTCTCTGCGGAGACTCTCCTTCGTCGAACACAATGTTGTCACGTCTGGGAGCGTACTCATTTTCAGACTGAAAGTAATGAAAGAAGCTTTTCAATACGTTGGACACATCTTGAAAAAACTGACATTCTCTGGATGCGTGGGGTGCCTGGGTTCACTCATATTTTACTCTTTGTGCTCAAAGTGTAAAGAACAGTCAACACAGGCACCCCACGCATCCTGCCTTTGATACACCTCAAAACAAAATGGCCGCTAACTTATGCACATACAAATCGGCCCTTGTTGCCTCGTTCAAGATAAAATATTCTTTTGGTTTTTGAGCTTAAAAACGAGGCAAGAAGGGCAAATTTGAATTCCAACAAAAGAATATCAAGATGGTAGCCATTTTGGAATAAGGTGTATTGGGTGGGGGTAGAGCAATTTATTTTTGAATTGTTTGTTTTGGTAATAAACTACTTGACGGCCTTTGTGCTTGAACCTGCGTCTAAATTGTATTTTTCTATACATTGCAGGCTGACTTTTTCAAGTTTGACACTTGTGGCTTCGTAAACTAGCGTATCCCCCATCCCCAATCTTTCCCTCAACAGTTGGCCATTTAGAGTTCTGTGTTTAGTTACCAAGCCCTTGAGTGGAAGTGAGGCTGCGACGTTCTTGTTGCTGTCGACGTCGTGATGATGTAAACTCCAGCGATATTTACTGGTCTTCTGCAGGTGTAGTTTTTGTTCTTTTAGTTTCTCCTGTTCATTTGTCACTTTAAAACACAAAACTCCTTTTTTCTATTCTATTTACCAGGCGTATTTTCAGCGTTGATAATCTGGCTTCCAAAAATAGAAAGAAGCAGAGAAACTTTCACCCGCCTCGTTTTTGTGTCCTCGTGCCGAGGCATAGCCGAGCCGTCCGCAAAAGCAACTTCGGTGTATTTACCTTCTCATCCCTAATCTTCACAGTCCACTCCCCACGGGGATCTTCATCCCAGAATTCCACGGTCATGAATGGCCAACTGGCAAGGCCATCTGTAGAATCATCAATTGGCCTCTTTGCTAACAGACGAGAAGTAGTCCCCTGAGGGGACACAAGGTCGATCACCATGTCCCCCCGGCGACGATGATTCACCGATAACACGAACTGGACATGCTCCAAGGACCTTATGTCGTCTTTTTTATTGTTGAGCTTTTAAAAGTGAGAACAAAAGGGGTTAGTCTAGGCAAAAGATAAAAAAAATCTAAAACAAAATAATAATCTGGGAATTAAAGTAAACCTCTATTTTAGGATAGGGTTTTTGTTGAGGAGACGGCCCTCGGTGGCTAAGTTTAAAGCCATATTCCGCGCGATTTCGCAGGATAATTGTTAAATGTTCGATCCCCTGGAAGGGATTCGATCCTTTTGTGCTACCCCTAATATTTCCACTAAGGTAGGCAAATACTGTATGCGCAGGTGTACCTGAGTACCTACGGTTGGAATACACTGCCAAAACAGTTAGCATTTTATAATTCCATTGTGAGGGGGAAAGGAAAAGTAAGGAGGGGGAGGGGTGGGGTTTGAAAGGGGTTTATCCAACATTACCTATCAAAACAGCATGTTGCCTGGCATACAAAACGCGAATGTTTGTTGCTGTTGTGTTTCATTCAGTTTTTAAGCTTTGGTTGGTGTTGTGCTTTGGTGTGGGTATTGCTGACTCGCTTTGGTTCGTTTTATACTCCATTAATGAACTCCACCCTTAAAACGCAACACACAAAACAAGAGATTCTATTTTAACGTTTTCTTGTTCAGTTCTACCGAATTACAGTCCCGTCCTGTTGCGTAATGAGTTCAAAGGACGTGTGTGTCGGAGGCTACGTTTTGAATGTCCAAATTCGGTAGGGCTCCAGTGCGAGACGTCCTTCAACACTGAATTTAACTTGCTTTTTCGTTACGCAACTATCTGAACTCTGACCACACTCTTAACTGGCAACAGACCTCAGAATTAGGCCATTTTCGAGATGCTGTTTTCCTCTGTTTCAAGACGAGTCTTGGTGCACAACATTTCATATGGAAATGAGTTTTTCCCGAAAGTATTTTGTCTTGAAAATCAAACTAATTTCCATATGAAATGAAAGGTTGTGCACCAAGACTCGTTTTGAAACAGAGCTAGAGGGCAAATCAGAAGTGGTTTATTACTGAGGACAAAAAATATATAAAACGACACAAAATAACCTCTTGTGAATACTGTTACCTTTAAAACTGTGTCTCCCCTAGATGGTATCAGTGCGGTCTCTCGTGTCAAGGTGCCTGGTAGCCGATATGATCGCTGCTCTGGGACATGATCCCAGTCCTTGGCCTTTTCTATTAAGGCGGCCGCATTTAAAACTCCAAAACCATACGAACGACTGTAGTAATGCCCAGCGGCATTCTGTAAGCAAAAACAGCAACGAGGTTAGCATATGAAGGCCAACAACCCAATAAACCAATAAGATCGAGGAAAAATGTGAAAAAACGCGGAAAATCAAGGCCCGGTGACTGATTTTGATTTCGTTTTTGTGATGTAAGCACAGCACGTTTGCTGCAGCTGTTTAGCCTAAAGTTTTCAAATTTATAAATTACAATCCTTCTCAATCTTCCTTATTCAAAGCCATTTTTGAATTTCTTCTCGTGCAGTTTTAATATTGTAACATATTTGGAGTTTTTCTTTTTTGGTAAACAATCATTTCAAGGTTTCCTGAGATTTGAAGGCAATTTTAAACATTATCAAAGTTGACTTCATTCATGATACTGAGTACCTTTAACCCCGTGTGAACTGATTCAAGGGATATTCTCTTGGTTCTTACACAACTCAGTCAAATCCGCTGTAAGAAGATCGGGTACAGCTCACCTTGCTCCATGATGCTCCATTGGGATCATTTTTCTTGGCAGTTTGAACAACCAAATGCTGCACATCTCGCCAATTTAGCTCGGGATTCGCCTCCAGGACCAGCGCAAAGATACCAGCCGCCAGAGGGGCCGCACACGAGGTCCCGGAAAATTGTGTGACGCACTTATGAAACAGCGAGGTGGTAATAAGGCTGCTGTAAGGTTCCCGTTTCTGTCTACCTGCATCCCCGGTGTAAACTACAGCCATTGTAGACGGACAGTTTTCGTCATAGCCCGTGCGAAATCCGCTAGGACTGATTGAGCCGACCGATAAGGTGTAGATACTTGACGTGTAGCCGTCGCAGTTACAGTCGTCTAAGGAAATACCGCCATTTCCGGTTGCCCACACATACAAAACTCCTTTACCTTGTGGAAAAAATTAAAGCGCCGTTATTGCTAGTAATTTTATCCTTGTGGCGACAGTTCGCCAATGGGAACAGTAAACTTTTACGTTGCGCGATGTACAAATTCAAGATAATGCATCATTTTCTCTTAACAATTTTCATGGGACTATAAAACGTTTCAGGGAGAAAGCCAACCATGCAGCAATTGTGCAAAACAGTCAGTGTTTATTAGCAAAGTACCGTCTAATGGCAATAAATTATCGATTCGCCATTTTCGCATTGCCCATAATACACCTTGTTTGGGTTAGATACGTATTGTGCTCGCAAATTTGACCATTATGCTTTTTAGCGTCACCCAAAAAATCGATCTTTCCATTATGCCGAAAATCATGCTTGTTTCAAACCATTATGCTCGTGTGATGCCGGCTGATATTTCGCCGTTGAATCCACGGTACCGCCCAAACAAGCCCCCAGAGCTTAAGAAATTGCCTGATGGACCTGGCATAATGCTGCAACCTGGCCTCTAAAGCAGTAACCAAGCCTTAGAAGGAGATGAATAATCAGACAGGAGGAAAATTGGTTATTTTTTTTCTCACATTTTCACAGGGAAAATAGTTTTGTAGCATTATGCTAAAATTGTGCTATAAACTTGGCCATTATGCCGGCGTTATGCTCGATGCTCTGACGACTATGCCATTATGCCCAAAATATTATGCCGGCATAATGTATCGAACCCTATTTCAGATGTCCACCATTTACTCGAAATTACGGCGAACACAATTTTTGGCTAGTCGCAGTCAAAGAATTACTGTTTTTTTATTTTCTATGTGAAAATCTTCCATGTACTTCAACTGAACTCTTCCTTCAGAATAATCGGAACGAATGTTGTTTGTCCTCAAGATGCTGCCTTGACTCGCCCACCTGCCAATCCAGCTTATAGTTGATAAAACTAAATAAATTTTTATGACCTTGAGTTAAACACGGGCTTGAAAATATTTATAAAAATTGCTCACTTTTTAGAGATCCTATGATTCGCGTTCTAAAATTAATTTCGCCATTACGTTTATGCGGCGAATGTAATTTATGCCGGTTTAAAAATTAAAATTTAGAGAAACGAAATAAAAAGCATTTTAGAAAGACCGGAAAAATTAAGACGCGAAATGGACTCAAATCTTCTTTTATGGAAGATTTATGAGCATCATGTCAACAATCTGCGGAGAACGTTCTCAAGAGAAAATGGACAAGTACTTGAATCTTTTTTTCCCATTTTGTTTTGTGAAAATTGCCGCGACCAACAAAAAAAGCGCGTAGACATAGCATGTGTTTCGTGGATATTTTTAAACCTGAAATTCGCTTAAAAATAAAGAACTTCCAGCCTTGTTAAAAAAGAGGATGTAAATTCTAGATGTTTAACTGTCTTATCCGCCATCTTGTAAAAGTGTCATTAAACAAAAAACTTCTTGCTTGTCATTTTAATCAAGCAGTTTGTTTGGATTTTAAGAGCCGCTTCAATATCAGCATTCAAATGTCTTATATTCCTCCCCAAGAAACCACATTGGAAGCTCTCCTAATAACTTAACCAGTTTGACTTCATAAAATTTCAGCGAAGTCAAACAGTGACTATCCAAACTGTACTAAATCATTTCAGAGTTTCTTTATCCTTTTTGGGTATTTCTGGCGTGAAAAACTGTATATTAAAAAGCTGAAATGGTAATTTATATCGCCAACGCTAATTACATTGTTGCCTCAAGCCACTGTTGTTCTAACAACTCGATGTTTGGACAAAGGTTAAAGTATGCGCATAATTCAGTTAGTTAACAAAACTAAAAATAATTAGTTGACAAGGCTGCCTCGTCGTCTCAAAACAGAAGACAGGAGGAAAGTCGTAATTAATAAACAGGAATATAAAATGGCCATCTGTTTCGCGGCCCTAACAAAAGTGATAAAGAAATAGGTTACTCACAAAAACGATAAAGACTAACAAACAGTATTGTTAACTTTTTAATCCAACAAAAACTAACATGATGTTATCAAGTGGTAAACACCAACCTTGTCTTCCTTTCAACGCACAGGTTTTCATAGCTTCTCTTCCGAGTCTCTCGGGTCTACCGAACGTTTTACCATCATCTTTCGGCCCCCAAGAAGCGCTGAAAATATCGATATGGTCGCAGTTGAAACCCAGCGCTCTCGCCTCGACCTCGTCGCTAACAGGGCCATCTAGCATTCTCACACCGCCAATTTTCGCATTGTGTGCGACTCCTACTCCACACACTCCATTATTCGCCTCGGCCGCTACCTCTCCTCCACATTTTGTACCGTGAGCGTTGTCGATTTTTGAGTCATCTGGCATAGGGTCCGGGTCGTCGTCGTTGACATCCCTGCTAGCCGCCGGATCGTAGTTGCGCTTCAAGTCAGGGTGGGTATGATCTAGGCCGTCATCTACAATAGTCACAACAACTCCTTTACCGGTATAACCTTGTTTAACAGCGTCTAAAATACCCAGGTTACCTCTTGTATCGTCTGCACGCAGTGTACCAAAATACCATTGATCGTTCCATTTAGGATCGTTGAAAAATCTTCTATTCAGCTCTGCGCGCTCGAATCGGTCCAGAACCTCGAAACCTCGTTTATATCTGAAAAGCAAAGTTTGTTGTTTGGCCCAGTGGACCCGCGGGTGATTTAGTAAAGGCTGTGTATGATGTTCCGCGCTCCGCTTTTGGCGGCTTTCCGTTTCTTCATGTACAAATTTGAAATATCCAGGAAGGTTAGCAATCGTTCCGTGATTCTTGAATCCTAAACTCGCGGCCACATCATCCGCTACTAAATTATCATGCGTGTCGAGTTGAACTGCCCAAGAGTTCGTGTAAATTTCACCGTCAGTTTCGCCATCTTCGAAGTTTTGATCACTGTTAACCACCAAACAAAAAAGCAACCCGTACAAGACGATGTACAAGGCCATGAAGCAAGATACTGCCTTCTTTTCCCCTCAGAGTCGTTTGCCAGCTGATGTCGAAGGTGTTAAACCGAGTTTTAATAACTATTCAAAATTAAAAATACCATTAACTGCTCATTTGCAAGCTACATTAACATTCGATCAAGTCAACCTAACGCCGACGTCAGACAATTTACCCCAACTTACATGGCAACGATGAAATGGGACGTCAAAAGAAGAGGAAAAATATGCCGTCTATTTTCCTTGCTGTCAAAGAAATTATAACTCACGAAAGTACAAGTACGTGCAGCTTTGTTCAAACTTCTGCTCAAAATTGATTTGCATTGCATTTGGTGTGCATCGAAGCAGCAGTAATTTATTCCTCCCGAACTCTGCTCTGTTGAAAATAAATAAATAAAACAGCACATAACGCGTCGAAGACTTACCCGCCCTATCGCACGGGTGCTTTGGGGCTTATTAACACGAGGGCGGCTTAGTATTTGCATAAGATAAGATGATGATCTTTAAAGCATTTCTTTCCCAATGGTATGACACCCTTGAGTGCTTGACTATAAACTGTGCGTATTTTCTTCTTCTGAAATCGGAGGTCTGAAAAAATTCAGGCAAATTACATACTTAATGACAAAAAGCATTTTAAACACTTGGGAAAGAGGATCAGGCAGTTTGGCGTTTAAGCGAACCCCAAAAGGCTATTCGGAAAGAATACCAAAACTTTGATACCTCGGTGTAAGAACCTGTGACTTTTTTCTTTGTTTCTGAGCGATTGTTTGTGTTTTGTATTGTTTCGAGGTTCTTTGTTGTCTTGTTCATTCTTTGTTTTACGTCACTGGTCACCGAGGATGAGCCAAAACTTACCCACCCTTCTCTCTTGTGTCTCTAACTGTCTTATGAAATGGTCTTCAAACGCCTTTTGAACTGAGAGACAATGTATCGTTACAAAATTTTAGTGCTTGGGGAGCTTTGTAATTTACCCTCCAGCACCACACCAACGATAACAGGAACAGAAACTTCAAAACCGTTATCTGAAAGGAATACTCTTTGGAAATCGTGTCTTGCTGCATTCCGGTAAATTTTACAGTGTTAAGGATTTTGCGTTTCTTTAATGAACAGATTAGTCCAACATCACTCGGATCATGGTGCATCAAAAGAACCGAAGAATCCTTGCCCAGAGAGGATTCTTCGGTTCCTTTAATGCACCATGACCCGAGTGATCTTGGACTAATCTGTTCATTAAAGAAACGCAAAATCCGTTTTCGGATTTGAGAATCCAACCTTGGATTTTTTAAAGAAACGCACCCTTAAAAGTAGATGTTGGAAAAATTTCCGCACAGCCCCATACATTTATTATGCATGCTGAATGCTTAATTATGCATGCGCTATATTGTCTTTTTAAACAATAGATATCCCCTAAGGATTTGAATACATACATCGTTAATTGCTACTTACAGTTTGAATAAAAATGGTCTTCTCTGCTCTCTCTTTCACTTCCCCTTTCTCCCTTTTCCTTCTTCTTACTTTCTTCTCTTCTACTCCGAATTTCTCTGTCCAGATTCCCCTCGAATATTTCTTCTTTTTTCTTTTTTTTTTACCACAGCAAGCCTCGAACCCCCGGCCTTCATCTACCTTCAATACAGTTGTCGGATTACCAGTCCATCATCTATACCACTACACCACGAGGTTCAGTTGGAAAATGTACGTTTAAAATTAAATTTTATTTCTTCGTTACTTTTGTAGACAAAGAGAAATTTGCATTACAATCCTTTATTCTCTTATTTGATAATTCCAGCATGAAAACATGAAAACATTGGCTCCCTTCCCTTGAAGTGTTTGCATTTCTCACCATCTCGATCATTTTCTCGAATATACTAGTAGTGCAACCACAAATTATCAACCTATATTTTGCTTCATTTTTCTACGTTATCTTCTGTTTTCTTGTTGCGTCCGTTCTTCGTCAATTTTTCGTCGTTTCCCGTTTCCTGTGTACTGTTATGTCGTTGACGTCCATAAATCTGTTCAAGCTGTTCTACATAATCTCAGAACACGGCTGGTGCATACAGTGGTACAAGGAACACAACCTGCTCGCGTTGTCCACGAGAAGCCTGAAATAATATTATTTCGTAGAGAGCAGGGATAAAGATACTCTCTTGAGATACTCCACCATTCGCGCTCAAATATTGCCTGGAACACGCGTGATGACCGACATGTGTAAAGCTTACGATTGCCTCAATGACGAGGGTTATAGTCGCCTCATAGTTAACCACAGCCTAAACTTCATAGACCCAGACACAGGTGCGCACACACAGTGCATTGAAAATACATGGTGGGGAATAAAGATCTCTTCGAAAGCTACCTAAAGGAGTGGTTGTGGCGTAAGCACTATGGAGAGGATCCTTTTGGTAACAATCAAGCATATCGCCGATCTTCGTGAAGTCCGAAAGGACGCATAACAGTTGAAAGTACTACTGTATGCATCGTTCGTGATCTGCTGACTGACTGACTGATTGATTCATTGATTGATTGATGGTGGATGGATTCATTTCGCTGAGAGCTCCGACTACGAATACGTACAGGAATTAGACCTGTCTTCTCTACTCACGTAATCAAAACAACGGAAAACAACGACCAAATACAACGAGAAAGGTAAGCAAAACATTTATTCTTTATTTTGTATCATTAAATAAAATACTTGATGACCCAGACAACATTTGAAAGCTAACCCAAGGCCTAAATCACTATTTTAAACCATTTCTACATGCGTATTTAATTTTAAAACATCGTGAAATCGCCCCAAAATTTAACATTTCCTTTTGATTTTCCGTATTTTAGAAGCTAAATTTTAAAAATTTTCTAAGTCTAAATTTATTTAACCTATTTTTCACGCGATTCAAGACAAATTTCGTTAAATTTTTCTAAGTTTAAAACTATTTTGGAAAAAGTTAGTCGAACAAAGAAATGACTCAAAGAGCGTAAGCCCCAAAGAGTATCTATTGTTCCGGCTATTGTTTTCAATAAACAAAGAACTGCATGCATAATAAATGTATGGGGCTGTGCGGAAATCTTGCCGTAGATGTTTCTTCGGCAGTCTGAAACAGTGCGGACCAACGCAGTTTTTTCTGAATTGTTTTGTCGAAAAAAGGAAAACGCTTGGGTTTACAAGTTACAAAGTGAAAAATAGTCGACGATTTACCATAGATCAAGGAGCTAAGCAAGCAGCTCGTTTTCACACAAATTGTGACTCCCATCCAGAACTTTTCATTCCACTCACCCAGCCTCGATCACAACCATTTGAGAAAAAAAGATTCCGGCCGACAATACCTGACAACGCCCTCAAACGACGAGTTGTTCAACTGAGGCAAAAATCACGGATTGATCACATAAAACCCAACAAAAATGTTTAAAGTTTGCACAACAACACTCGACACATGAAAGGCACCAAACAGGAAGAGAGAGACTAACGATGGCGAGAATGGAATGATTGTCATTTGAATAAACAAGCTCGCGTTCGCGATTACTCGAGGCTCCCGGTTCTCATTGCAAGGTGAAATTCTGTTAAGAAAAAAAATACTTGCTATCAATTTACTATAATTCATAACGTTCTCGTTCCATAAACGTCTATTTTCCACTCTAGAATGTTGACAACTACTTTTCTTCGATCGTTGAACACGGGAAAAGACTCACGAGAGAACTGGACGCCATCGCACAATTTCCCGTTTAATAGACTGTTCACAGTAATTTGTTTTCTCGTACTTTTTTCTTCCATCGTTGAACACGGGAAACCCAAAGTGAAGAGCTGAAACAACGCACAAATCGAAACCAGTACAAATTTCTCGATACTTCTCTTTAATTCGAGTTTACAATTACACTTCCACATCAAAATAAACATTTTTAGTTAACTTTACATATTCCTTCCTCCAACTTCCACTTACAAAATGAAAAGCCAGGTGCCATGTAGAGCTACAAGAAGCTAGGGCAATTTCCTAATCTATACTACACTATTTCACATCAAAGATAGAATAAATATTACCATTAATGACAACTTTCCCTAAACTTGTACATCAAAAATTCTCCCATGAAGGTATTTTCTTTATTATAACGCTGTACAATGCGATTGAATTCTGTTTGAAAGCTCCTTTCAGTATTGCATTACACGCCGCACCCTACAACTCAGTAAAGACTTCTAACTGCACTGTGCAGTGCCTTTTTCGGGGTTTACCTCGGTGTAAAAACCTGTGACTTTTTTCTTTGTTTTTAAACTATTGTTTTTCTGTTCTATATTGTTTTCAGTTCTTTGTTGTCTTGTTCGTTCTTTGTTGTACGTGACTCGTGAGTTTCACAGGTTTTTACACCGAGGATAAGCCCATTTTAGCATCTACATGTTGATTTGGTTAAAGGAGGTACGTCAAGATATTTTGAGTTGTATATTTCTTCGACAACCTAAATTACCCTTAAAATTTAGGAAACCTAAAAATAATAATTTATTAACGAAAAAAAAAAACACCAAAACCAAAAAGGAATAAGGATGGCTGAGGAAGGAGAAGATTGAAACGGATTGGAAATGACGATTTTGAAAAATTTAGGCTACCGATGACGCAGCTCCTTTAATTGGCTGACAAATGACTGCCGGTTCGATTTAAAAATCAATCAAACTTGGGCGAGAAGCAAAGGTGCGGCGCGTTACATTGTCAATACTGTTGATTAAGGCCCGTTCCAAACGCCGCTCCACTCATGTGCCGAACCTAACTGGTGAGTTAGGTACGGCAGAAGAGCGGTGTTTGAATCAGTTGGGTTCGGCAGTTTTAGTTAGGTACGGCAGACAAAGTTAGGTACGACAGGGTCTGCCGCATTATGCGACACTGGAGCGGCGGCTGATTCATACGGCGTTCTTCTCATGTGCCGAACCTAATGCATGAATTACTGTAATGTATTTTCGATATCACAGCGCTCATGACCAGTCATGCATGGAGCTCGACAATTTTAGAACAAACATTCCATCACTTATTTTTAGGTTTCAGCGCGGCGATGAGAAACGAAACAAAAATATTCCAGGGAATTGCTTTGGCAGAAACTATTTTTGCTGTTGTTTTGGGTAACAGCCTAATTTGTGAAATTTATAAGGTGGTATTCTCTTGCTCATCTTGGCTCATCTTGGCTCGGCTTTGAAATAAAGCCTTAAATTTACGGGAGAATTGGTTTTAGCGGTAATTCATTTACATTTCTGCTTTTATTTAGTGATAAAAATAGATCACAATTTGCCAGGTTTGATATTTTCAAGCATGTTTGTCGAAAGAAAACCATTGCCTTTCAAAATGTTGCCATGTAATATTGCATATAGCTTGCCGAATCTTTGTATTCTTGATGCATATGACGTTCTATCGAATCTCTTTAAACCACTGGTTTCCGCGAATTAATTTCGACACAGGTGCGCCGTCTGAATCAACCGTCGCTCCAGTGTTGCTCCAAAGTCGAACCTTATTGAGTTAGGTTCGGCACATGAGAAGGGCGGCGTTTTCAACGGGCCTAAGATTTCGAAAAGCTTTCGCTATTACCTCGCTTTTCCCAATGCGACAGAGCAGTTTTTACTTCAGTGTCGAATGTAATTCGCGTTTGCTTACCAAGTTTAGTGATTGGTTTAAAAAGCTCGCGCCAATTTCTCGACCAATCAGAAGTCAAAACTAATCGTGACTTATTCGCTCATGTTTTCCAGTCTGCGTCATGTCATTTTACACCATTCAATTGAAAACTGCCCTAAAGAACTACAAACCACATTCAGCGAAGCACATTTACAGCAAAATCTAGTATTTCAGAGTTGCAAACCAGTTTGACTGGACACAGCAACGGTAATGACTACCAAATAATTATACTTAATTTTTTTAAAGTTCTAAGAGACTGAGACGGTTTTAAGAGACTGACTAGAAGACAAACCGGTTAAAAGGAGTAGTAAATCCCGGCCCGCTGCCGCAGCTCCCCGGAGGGCCCTTGTTACTGTCATCATCGTCATCAGGCGGTTGGTAGTTTATCGATGCTTTCCGTTTGGCAGTGTTAAGTGCCTGACGTTCGCGCTCCTGAAAACAGACGAAATAGTCATGTTATAAAAGTGTACGTTCAACCGAAACTCTACTTTGAAACGGCTACTGTACCTCCCCCAGCCAGCATTTTCGTCCCGACCCCTTGCCGACATATAAACTACAACATCGTTTAGTTGGTCCATTAATGAAACCCTATCATGTGACCATTCAAATGGAAGCTACTGAGCAGTACTTTCATGTATTTTGCTGTACACGCTGGTTCTAACTTTTAAGTCTGTGGATGAAACCCTAGTGTGTGACCATTCAAATGAAAGCTACCGAGCAGTGCTGTCATGTGGTACGGTTTATTGTACTGTACACGGTGGTTCGAACTTCTAAGTCTGCAGTTAAAACCCTAATCTGTGATTATTCAAATGGATACTTTTGGACAGCACTTTTATATAGTACGTTAGTTAAAAAAACTCACTTGCAAATATAAAAGGTTATCCCGATTCACAATGTCTGCGAGCTCCTGTCGAATTTCTCCACCATTCATTTGATCCTGTGGAACATCACTGCTGCTCTCGACTGGGGTGACTGTGGCACAAGAGCCGAGTCTCTTGTATATCAACACATATGGTGTGTCCTTTGGAAAGCGCCTTGACACATCAGCGAAGGTGCTGGATGCTGAATAAGACACACGGCTGTCATTAAAGAGAAACCACGTGTCTTGATCACTTGTTCTAGAACTCGAACCTTCGTCACTTTCTCCTCCACCATTCAGATGCGCAGAGGAACGTGCATAACAGTAGTAATGCCCGCTCTCCGATGAAGTCCCAGAGTGGACAATCACTGAACACAGCGAGTACACAATGTCTGCTGAGGATTTCTCATCACAACTTGATAGGGTAGTGTCACTATGCCCACTGTCTGCCACATTGTCATGTTCTTGTTTTGTCCTTTTAGATCTCAAATGGGAGTGGCCGACGATGTCACCACTGTTATCGTTGTTCAGATCTGGGACACAATCTCGCACCTTCCTTTCACAATCACTTTCTTTGAGATGTACACGAGGTAGCTTCAGGAAAAGAGGATAAGAAACACTCTGTAACATCTTAGACCTTTGCTGTGTCCGAACATTGTATGCAAACCTCTTCAGCGTTAACACAAGGAAGTTTGATGCCTTGGAAATGGTGACATTGCGCTCTGCATCCTGTAAACCGTTGCATTGCTCGCAATGGTATTGATTGGACCCTTCGAGAATTTCAGGTTCAAAAAAGTACTCCAATAACTCCGTGAGTGGTATATCAGGGGCATCGGCCCTCAAACCTGACTCGCGCAACTTTGTGGAAATACTTGGCCCAGATGTAAAAGACATTGAGCTTTCTGTCGAGGCAGTGCTGTGCGATGAAGCTGCAGCCACAGTGTCGCTGTCTTCTGAAGACTTCGTTGATGTTAAGCTGGATGCAGCGATGCTATGAGTGACATCACCCCCTTTTAGACTTCTTTCTGTGCTTACATTGGAATCTGGCATCTTTTCATCATGTTCAGTTGGTTGCTTGTCCGACGACAGCCCATCGCCCTGTATAGGTACCACTCGGCCTTCTAACTCACATGCCTGTGGAAAAGCCAGTGGTAGGTCTGTGAATATTTCCTCTCTATAAGAGGTGTAATTACATCTGCGGCAGCACAGGCACACCAACAACTTGCCAGCAAATGTGTCATCTATGAGAGAGGTTTTTGGCAATTCCTCTTCGTTACTATTACAAAGGGATTTGTCTTCTTCGCTGACTCTATCAAGAAGGAACTTGAGGAATTCTGAGCAGTCTTGCTGAGTGCCTGGAGCAAACCATGGTGGTCTTGCCATCTGAAGGAACTTTGATGGTGCAAAGGCTGATCTCTGTTAAAAAAGCAATGTTTAAATCAGAAAATCCAACTTCAATCAATCAATCCTTCAATCGATTGATCATCGATCAATCGATCGATCAATCAATCAATAAATCAGTTGATCAATCAATCAATCAATCAATCGATCAATCGATCAATTGATCAATCAATCAATCAATCAATCAATCAATCAATCAATCAATCAATCAGTTGATCAATCAATCAATCGATCAATTGATCAATCAATCAATTAATCAATCCATTGGTTGGTCAATCAATCAATAAATCAATTAATAGTTCTATTTAAATCCACCTATACCTCACATGGACTTCTTTGTTTCTCTCAGTTTGTCTACTGAAATTTGCTTACAAGCTCTGTTTTCAATTCATGTGGCCTTCCATTCATTACACAAATAAATACTAAGAGAGGAAGCCACATCAGCCTCAGCTGGTTTTCACGCCGGTCCTCTATCCAGGTCGAATTGGAATTTAGAAAGGTTGGTTTTTGAGGAAGGAAGAAAACTGGAGAACCCAGAGAAAAACCCAATCCACATATGGCACTGGGCTAGAATCAAACCCAGGCCACATTGGCAAACTCTCCTCTGTATCACTCTCACAGCTAAAAAACCCCAAAATTCATTCGTCAGTTAGGCCTTCATTTTGGATATAACAGAAAGCCATATACCCCCATCCGGCCAAAGTTAATGATGTAACATACTGAAGCCACTAAAATAACTAAAATTCACCTGTGTAAGAGAAAGAAAGGCAAACACTTCCTGCAAGTGACGTAGCAGCGGTTGGTGAGGGTAGGTGTGACGCCCAAAAATAATAAAACGGAATCTGTAAATAAAAAAATGTACATTTATATTTAGACAGAACAATACATTGTAAAAACAATAACTAAAAATCATTGTAAAAGAAGAATAAAATTTCTAATAAAAATGTGCATTGGCACTTAAGACATTTATTTCAAGACCCTAAACTTCAAGGAGGCTCAAAAGAGTTGTCTTACTGTTAATGTACTTGTAAAACGATTCAGGATTACAGAAAAGTTGTTGCGATCATTTGGGCAAAGTATGAATAGATTTAGAACCCTGTTATTGGGTAATACTTTAAGAATTTTTGATGTCATAGCGGTTACCATGGAAACACCTCAACAGTGACCCACCAAATTTCAGTTTTTGCCAATTATCTTTAAAAGTAACTGGAGACCTGCCATTTTTACGGCAGGGTAGCAGCTCTCGTAAGCTCGTAATTCTACTTGTAGCAGTTGCTATTGTTTTGGGGCCAGGGGCATTGTTCCTGTTGTTTGTTCAATTGTCCTTTCCATGTGTCGCAAGCCATTCATGTGAGACCTTACGTGAACTGCTACCTCGCCCCATTTTTATTTTTTATGTAAAAGCTCCCTTAATTCTGTATTTTGTCTGCCAGAATTAGAAAAATCTGTGTTGTGGAAATTTAGATATATTAAAACATGCATTTTATAAATTAAAAGAAATTCTACAACACAGTTTTTGCAAAATTTTTCTATTTGAATCAGCGTACTGGATGTTAACCACATACAAACCATCAAGGTAGGTCACCAAGTTAAGAAATGGTTTTTGCATGTTTCATTTCCAGTTTAGCAGATTTCAGATGCAGAGTGCATGCAGCTGAAAACCTTTCAAGCTTCCTTAACATTCTACTTAAAATGCTTTTACATAAATGTTAACAAATGAGCTATTTTTTAATATTATTTTGAGTTGTATACGCATGTACAGCATGTATATCAATTTTTTGAAATATTTCTGATCCCTCTAATCTGTAAGCCTCTTAGCTGAGCATTTGCCATTACACTGAGCGATTGACAACTTACTCGTCAAGCATGTAAAGTGCTTGTAACACACTGTTCATATAGCATGTGTTACCCAAGTTAACCAAACCAGTTTTTCCTGTTTCGGATTTTGGAGTGAAGCCAGTGAGAGGAATGTTTACAGCCTGTGCAGACCATGCACTTTGCGCAAGCCACTTTCTGATCATTGCTTCTGAAGGTTTTGGTAAATCCTGGAAAAATAGTAAGTTAAACATTCTATCAACTGCAATCTTAAAACCATACTGAGGAGAAAGAACTTATTTGGAAGGGCAAACTGGAGCTAGCTCCTGACAATTAATTATGAAGCTACTGACATAAACATCAAGAAGCAAATGAATTTGTGCTAAAAACTATGTGATGTATTCAGGGCTCTCACTAAGGACCAGGGGCCAGGGAATTCCCCCGGCTACTACAAGTTTGAGCCCCGGATACTTTGAAACAAAACCAAAACACTGGAAAGTGAAAAATACATTGAACAACAAAATCCCCTTGCTACTTTTTTGCTTTCCCTGACTATTTGAAAAATTAGTGGCAGCCCTGCGTATTGCGGCTCTAGTGACTTTATTCACCCTCGGTGTAAAACCTCCGAAACTCATCAGTGATGTAAAATAAAGAACGACCAAGAAAATGAAGAACCTTAACATAACATACAGCAGGAAAATGAGGGAAACCGAACACTGCCAGGTTACAAAAAAGGTGCTGTCAAGCAAGTAACTTTTAAAACTAACTTGCCTAGTAAGCAACAGCACCGGCAAGTTGTCTATGATTGAATCATAAGTATACTAAGAGAAACATGTGACTGCTCCAAACAGGCCAAATGTAGAGCTGTTTGAAGGGCTCTATTGTATGAAATCAAACAAACACACTTTTGAAAACGTCTTACAACATATTGCTGAGATTGTGTACTGGTCAACATCAAAATACCTGCAAACAATCAAGAACTGGCCCATACAGCTCAGGGAAGCCTGTGTGTTGATACATAAGGCAGTGCATGAGTTCTGCAAGTGTTTGTAGAGTGGGCTGCGACAACACACTGTTTTCCTTCTTGAAAGTCTGTACCATGCCAGGTACATGTTCAACGATCTAACAAAAAGACACAAGATGTATCGTCAGAGCATGTTCCTTGTCTTGTACAGAATCTTAAGCAATGCACTGGTTTCCTCTTAAGATTCTGTGTAAGGCAGGGTACAATCAAAACAATCTAAGAAAATGAGTTGCTCACAGAACTGGTAAAAACAAAACAAAACAAAACCACTATATTTCTAAGAGGGGGTAAGTTTCTAAAGAAACTGTGGTGCTGCGTCGGTGGGAAGTATACCGTAACAATATAATTTGGTTTTATCAACTGGGTTGATAATGTGAATTGGCCACCGTAAAGAGATTTGAGAGCTGACGTTTCAAGCGTTAGCCCTTCGTCGGAGCGAAAACTGTGCAGTGGGTGAGTAGCTGAGATCTAATATCCCATGGTTTGTGATGAGCAAGAAAGATCTAAATCTGTCAAAGTTGAGTGTTTGATTTAGCCAAGAACACCACGTAAGAGCAAAAGTAACACTACAACAACCCACAAGCTACCAAGTTTATACACCAGCTGTCAGCCAGCCAGCCAGCCTTTCATCTGTTTATCTGGTCAGCCAGCAGGCTGGCAGACAGTCAGTTGATCACACAATAGCAGAAGGAAATTGTACAGTAGGCATTGAGGATTGCCTCTTTAGTTAAAATGTTTATTTCTGTTAGCACAGATGTACATCAAAATGTTTTACCTCATGGAATGCTTGCGGAGAGTGTTGAAAGCTCAGTAGCATATGAGAAAGAACAATGATACTACTCTCACGGACTATAGGAAATACCAATCGGTTAAAAACCTGCACAGAACAAACAAACAGGAAAGAAACTTCAATTAATGCGCAACAAAAGAGATTTGATGAACTTTTCTAAAGTATCTATCTGTAGATAACAACTACATGCCGTCTGGGGAATCTTTCATTGCAATTAAGTACAGGTGCCAAAATGTTATTATTTTACAATATGTAAAAAACGTTGCTTTAGACAGCTTGAATGCCCAATTAAGATAGTTTGCAAGGAGTAGCTGAACTATAAACCAATAACTGATAACAATTTAAGTCAATCAAGATCAATCTTAGATTGAAACTGATTGACGATAGCAACCAATGAAAATTGATGAAGAAAATAATTGGGAGAATTACTATAATGTGTAAACAAGTTGCTGCTGCTCCTAAATGAGCACGGGGACCCCTATTTTTATTTTGACATTTAAGCCTCTTAAGGTCGGGACACACTAAGCGACAAATCGCCGCGACAGGTTGCTGCAACAAATCGTCTTGTGTGACATGTGAAAATCTTTGTCGCTGCGACGGAAATTTGTCGCTGCGATCTGCTTCAAGAATTCAACCCAGTTTGAATTCATGCGACAGATCGCAGCAACAAAATAAGCGCAAGCAGCCTTGTCACAGCTTGTGTACGGCTTCTGCAACAAATCGCTGCGACAAAATTTAAATCAACCAATGAGGGAGCGTCACTCAATTTTTTCTAGTTCACATTTCCCCTCTTCCAAATTCGCTTGCATGCACCAAACAAGCATCTTGTCCCTGCAACAGTACAGACGAAGTGACTTGTCGTGTCGACTTGTCGCACAGTGTGTCCCTACCTTTATGTTTGGTCATCCAACATGGCTGCCATGCTTATTATCATTTGAATCTCTTGGGAATGGTTGCAAACCAGCAATACCTTGTTTGAAAACGTCAAGGACAACAACATACCTCTAGCGACAGGGTGTTGTTTATTTCTGGAAAATTGATAATCTTACCTGACCAACTTCTTTCAGCGTCACAGAGATGAGAACTGAATATTTGTGAGAATTTGCCAAAGCCTTCAGAAACCCAATAATCCACTGATCTACTTTCTTCGCGCCTGGCCAGGAAAGCCAGTTAATCATACGACTGAGGGACAGAGCCAAACTTGCATCAGACACGGCTGGGTTAGAGGCGACAAGGTTTGTAGCAGAGTCGATAATATCAGTCGAAAAATACTGCACAACAGAGGCAAGGGCCACAGAGGGATTGTGATCCACTGAGGAAATAATCTTAAAAATTTCAGTCAAAACTGGAAAGTATAGGGATTGATTTTTCATCCACATTTTATTCAACAAGACCCCGATGACCGCACCGCTTTGGATGCATGACTTCAGTTCCTCTTTAGAAGTTTTGGGTAGTTCAGGTTTGCTTAAGGCCCTGATTAACGACAAGTTGAACTGAAGTAAATTCTCACCAACAGGCCAGCAATGGTTAAATTTGATTAAAAGGCGTCCCACAGCTGCACAGAAGTCTGCGCTGACGTTCTTTTCAACCCAGATATGAGCTCTGTGGCGGACAACTGTGTACAAGGAGAATATTTGTGGGGTATGTTGTACAAGATCAAATGAAGTCCGCAGATATTCGACGACACTCACAGACATTTGTTCCCGTTCAGCGAGAAAAGACAGGAGAAATCCTTCAGTAAAATACTTCTGAAAGACATCTTTTTGCCGCTTTGCCCACGTGGTAAGCAAAAGTCTGCCAGTCTCATTCAGAAACTGCGAGTTTTCTTCTGTCATCCATTCAGTTCCAATTTCAAAGATCGCCCTATTTTGATCCTCTGGCACATTGTTACTGACTTTTGAGACAATTTGTTGAACCAAAGACTTCTTGGTATTTTCAGGATGGTTAGAAGCTACAATTCCTCTCAAAATCTGGTCCATGGTGACACAAAAAAAAATGCGAAAGTAGCAATTTGTGCACTGATGAAGTCTTTTCGTCGTTTTAATTTTATGCTGACAACATCCCGGATGTCGCGTGAGGACTGGGGCTAAAACTTTCACCAACCTCGTTCCCAGTTCCCACTAATTCTTCCGCTCACAGACTAAATGCATTGAACATCAAGAGGAAGGTATTGAGTTAATTGTTGAAGTGAGGGGTGAACCGTTTTTAAGACAGTTATTTTAAATCGGCACGACTGGAACAATTTTGGACAAGTTTAATTAAAATACCATCAGTTTCAAGCTGTTCGAATTCGATCAGCCTTGCATCATTAATTTTGTTTTTTAAATGGGCTTGGCCTGTCCAAAACCAAGTGCCGCAGTACAGTACTGGCCGTGCAATTTAAAGTAACGGTCTTACTATACACCTCGAGTGAATCCTAGTACGTTTATCTCAAAGTTTCGTGACATCCGGCAAATAATTGTGCCAAATTGGATTGCACAGGGGGTATTTTCGGGATCCGGGATTTGACCAAAATACAGTGCAGGATTCGGGAAAACGCAAAACATCTTGACGGGATTCGGGAATTGACTGCTTCTCTGGAGGCGGGATTGAACAGAATTTGGGCACGGGACGCGGGAATTCTTGCCTGATTTTTGGGAATTCGGAAAATAAGGGATATCCCAAAGATCAAACTTCTGTACGTGCGTACGTTCAATGTCGAAGCAGGACCAGAATACAATGCGCCAGTGGGCTACCGAGCATGGCAAAGCCGTCAGGCAGCTCTCGGTTCGTCAGAGCAACATCAAATTAACATGCAGCAGGAACTCTTCCTCCCAATATGTAAAGGAAAGAGCTACCTGTAGGCGACCGAGTCTCTGAGACCCATCACGCTTTCATAACACGCGTAAAATCAAAATAACGACCAAAAGGGCAAATCTACATCTTACATGTAAATTCATTAGCTTATGCAAAAATTAGAAGGGGTAAGTTTCTAAAGAAACTGTGGTGCTGCGTCGGTGGGAAGTATAACAATATAATTTGGTTTTATGAACTGGGTTGATAATGTCAATTGGCCACCGTAAAGAGATTCAAGAGCTGACGTTTCGAGCGTTAGCCCTTCGTCGGAGCGAATCAAGGAATTGTGCGTCGTGTGTTTTTATATACAGAAAGATAGAGCTTCGATTAGTTGAATGAAAAGCGTTCGTTGATACCGTGAGGATTAAGAGTGCCGATTTGAAAAATAAATTTTTGTTCTAGAGTTTTACGGCTTTCCGTGTTTCCTTGGTGAAGGGAAAGGCCGCAGACTGCCATATGTTGCTTAGAATGATTTGGGAGATTGAAGTGTCTCGCGACCTCTTTCAAATACATTTTTGAGGAGAGAAAAAACGGAATTCGGGAAAGCGGATCTGGGATTCGCGTGAAAAAGGAGCGGAAATGCGCGATCAGGACCCCACCCTTAATGCAGGGAAGACCCGAGGACTTTCCCAGGGAGGTAACGGGAGCTTGTAAAGTGCCAGTTGCGACAGTATTGTAATTGTTTTAATCGATATATATTTAATGGTTCTGACGGAATAGTTGAATCAATATCGTTCACCTCTGTTTTCAGATCGATTTAATGGGATAAATTGAACTGTGAGTGCAATACTTTTGCAACTTTTTGTGACATCCACTTAATTTCTGAATATCAGTCCCGGCGCCAGAGAATCGGGCAGAACAAAGGCCTTGATGACAAAATAATAAGGCATATCAAACTTTCTGAAGGGCCCAAAGAAATACCCTCAAAATTATCTTTGATTCTTGCAGTTCTTGCGCGGGGAAAAAAACTCAGCCGGCGATTTGTTTGTCAATAGCTGAACGGTGATATTTTGAACAAAGCCACGGTTCAAAAAGAATGGTTTGGGGCAATATTTACACTTCAACACCCTCAAAGCTATTTGTGATCACTATTCGCCAGCGCTTTCTTTCAGAAGGGTCGCGCTTTCATTGGCCAATCAGATCTCGAGTTTCCAAATTAAACTTTTCAATCAAAGGTGTACGATTTCCATTATCACATAAATTAACAAACCCCCAAGATGGAACAGCGCTGGTGCAAGAACATCTTTTATTCTATTCTAATGATAAAACGATTTGTACCCAAGATGTTAATCAGCTAGCAAAGAATTAGGTTTGTTAATTTTGAGCTAATTTACCGAAGCCAAACAGCGTTTATCCGCGTTTTTCACGCCTCGGGGCTGATATCTGTGCCATATCGGGGGCACTGGGCCGCAACAATGAGTGACAACATATCAAGGACATGTCACGTTTTCATACATGGATGAAATGGATGTCTGTTCATAATGGATGTCTGTTCCCTGGGGACCCGGTAGCAGCAGTAAACGGTTTCGGTCCGTGTGTTTGGAATTTCGGACGTTAACAATGTCTTCTGGTTTTGCTCTACATCGTGGAAGCATGTTTAACATTCTTTTACGAGCCGTGTTGTTTTGAGGAAGAACGAGAGTTGAATCATGGCACGGAGTGGCGGCGAGTGTAGGCCGTTCTACTGCCGAGAATGGGTTTACGAAAAAATTCTCGCTTGCTTGGAACGACGAAAACAGCAAGAAGACACTAAGACGAAAGGGGCTTTTATTTTAGGAGGGCCAGGGTCCGGCAAAACGACAATTCTACGTGAACTCGTATCTCCAACCGCTAAAGAAGGCGTCCAGTTGGAGCTATCAAAGAAGGTTGTGGCCCATCATTTTTGCCAAGCCCAGAATGCGCTTTCTGTTTCCATTGCAGACTTCATTTCGAGTCTTGCAAAGCAACTTGCTAAAGCAGAAGAGCTGAAAGCGTACGCTGCCAAATTCGACGATCCTCAAATTCAAAATCATCTCAAAAGTGAACAGTGTATTCGAAACCCAGACCGTTCGTTCAAGGAAGGGATCCTGCTGCCTTTAAATTCGGTGCCACCGCCGCAAGAGATCTTTCTAGTCGTGGTGGACGCCATCGATGAGTCGTTCCTACATTCTTTCGATTCCGGCGTTGCATCTGGCAGTCACACTGTTGCTGAGTTAATGGCCACACATCATGACTTACTCCCATCTTGGCTATTTCTGGTTGTAAGTGCGAGAAAGCAATCAAAAACGGTGACCAGAATGTTTACAGGATTCCGAAAGTTAACTCTAGACGATCTTCGAAAAGCACACGTGGTCAAAGACATACAACAGTACATTTTGAATCGCTTGGACGACGAACCCAGGTTGAGAAAACACTTGACACGAGAGACGGCCGAAGCATTTAACCAGCTCCACATCAAAAGTAATGGCTGTCTTCTCTACCTGGAAAAATTGTTGGACGGAGTGGCTGATGAGTTTTTCAGCCTGGATGAAACCCAGGAAATCCCAGGAACATTATCTGGTCTTTATCTGTGGCTCTGTAACAGATTGTTCACAGAAGAGCAAGTTGAAAAGATTCGTTCAGTGCTGAATGTTATATTAGCTGCCCAAAGGCCGCTAAATGATTCTGAAATATTTCAAGCAGTCTGGACGAAAGATACTGAACTAACAACAGAAGACTTCTTGGAAACGCTTGACCTGATGTTGCACCATATTCTCTCTGATAATAATGGGGCAAAGAGCATTTCTCATTTATCTTTTGCTGAGTGGCTCTTGGACGCAAAGCACTGCACTCCAAAGTTTCTATGTAATCCTGCAGATGGGCATGCAATGTTAGCCTTGCATTACACGCAACTCTCTCAAAGACAACAACTGGCACATCCTCATGAACTTGCATTTCATTTAAGTCGAGCATCTTTCAGGGAGTTTTTCACGCAAGACCATCTTGCTTTGTGGCTTCTCTGGAGTGGAACACGAATCACGGACATCCAGCTTAACACTGATGCACTTAACCAAGAGGTTGCACAACTTTTGCTGGATGCCGGTGCTAAAGTTAATGAACTTGAGGAGCAAGCTTCCCTACTTCCTTTTGCACCGGAGACAGAGGATTCTATCAAGGCCTTACTGGAGAAAGGAACATCTGTGGATCGTGTCGACAGTGCTGGTAGAACATTGTTATGCAATGCTGCATTTAATGGGAATGTTGATGTAGTACGTCTTCTAATTAAACATGGTGCAAATGTTAACTTCTCAGACACTTCTGGGCAGTCACCACTAATGTTGGCATCAAGACAAGGACATAGTGAAATTGTGTACCTTCTTGTGAACTGTGGTGCGACAGTCGATCATTGCGCTGATGATGGCTGCACCGCATTAAGGGCAGCAGCCTCAGGAGGACACTCTGATGTTGTATCTGTTCTTTTGGATCACTCAGCTCAAGTAGACTTGGCTGATGACGATAAGCGCACTGCCATGCGTGGAGCATCGTGGGGAGGACACAGTGATGTTGTCTTGCAGCTCCTTCAGCATGGAGCAGATCCAAATCTTGCAGACAAAGAGGGACGGACAGCATTAATAGCTGGAGCTTATATGGGTCATAAGAAAGTTGTAGAAATACTACTTGACAACAAAGCGGAAATCAACCATGCAGACAATGACGGCAGAACTGCTTTAGCAGTGACAGTTCTTTGTGTTTCGGCAAGTGAGAATCACGAGGCTGTCGTTGCTCTTCTGCTAAGCCGTGGTGCAGAGGTGGATCATCCAGACTATGATGGGATGACACCACTGAGTGTTTCTGCGCTGGAGGGTTACTATGACGTTGCAAAGTTGCTGGTAAAAGCAGGGGCAGATACCGGCCATTGGGACAGAAATGGACGCACTCCTCTGTTTGCGGCAGCAGCTAATGGTCATTGCAATATTGTAGATTTGCTTTTGGCAACAGCTGAAGGTTAGTGTTTTACAGTAACTGTAAATGATGAGATAAATTTTGCCTGGACTTGTATGGGAGAACATTAGAATGTCATTTTGATTTTTCTTGCTGTTTCATGGCCAAGTTGAAGCAAAGTAAGAGAAATTCGTAAATTCATTCTTGAAGTCTCCCTTTACGAGAAGGCTATGTTTAGGCTGCATTTTCATGCACAATAAGGGAATTTTTTTGCTCAAACTGACAAATTCAACTACACAACCAGACACGTAACTAAATGCCAAAAAATTGGTTTCAACCAAATCCAGTTGATGAACATGCTTGTAACTAGGATAATCAGAGCGGCAAAAATTAAACCGCTGCCTTGTAGTACATTTGGCATAGTGCATGATTGTGCAAAATTGCTCGGGCAAGGGTACTCATCATTTTTGCGCACACAAGGTAGCATACTTGTGAAAGACTTGTCACATGCCCAATTACATTGTAAACTTGAATATTCTTTAGTTGATATTTTTATTTTCCCCACTTGCCTGTGCAGTATATGTATTAAATGTAAAATATCATGTTTTTCTCCAGATAGTAAGCCTGACCCTTCAGTGTGGGCATCACCCAAGTTTTCAATGTTCCGCACTGACCACAGTGGGTGGAATCCTTTGATGGTTGCTGCAAATCAAGGTAACATTGCTTGAGACGAGAAATGGTGTTGTACACTGTAACTCATGTTAGCCAGCCAGATTTATGGCTTCGTAGCATAATTGTGTTTTACGTGTAGCTGCACATCAACACTAATGTTGCCCTCAAGTCAGATGGACCTACATATACAATTGGAACTAGCCCTTGCTTTTGTATTAATTGGCATCTAGGGTAAATTATCTAAGCATTTGTTCCTTGTAGCCTATCATGCATCCAATGTCAGTGGCTAGAGGTATTTTTACTCCTCCCTGGATAATAATGATAATGATAATAATAATAGGATGCAGGGTTACCACCAGCATTAAATTCACCTGGTACTTAATTTTTCCATGTCTCTAACTCTGTGACATTTTTTCAGAGTTGTGTCAAAATCATCAATTGGGGACAACAAGTGGTGAATAGATATGCTGTCACTTTTGTGGAACTGCATATTAAATACATTTTGTTTTTGTTTTCCAGGTCACAAAGATGCAGTTGTGTCACTCCTAGGAGCAAACCTTGACATAAATGCACTTGATCCCGATGGGAGGTCTGCACTGATGTTAGCAGCACAGGAAGGGCATGTTGATGTTGTGTCAGCGCTTATTGAGCATAGTGCACCCATTGAACAGGCGTCCTCTGATGGACGCACAGCATTGCATTTTTCAGCCATTGAAGGACATGAGGCATGTGTCCAACACTTAGTCAGCCTTGGAGCAGATATAAATCACCAGGACAGTCTTGGACGGACACCTCTGTTTGCTGTTTCCATTGAGGAAAATAAGCAGATGGTTGAACTTTTGTTAGATCTTGGAGCTTTTGTTGACGGCAAGGACATGGAAGGAAGGACTCCACTTCATGCAGTAGCATGGAAGGGTTCTTACGAATTAGTGGAACTTTTCCTTCACAGAGGTGCAGAAATAAATCATGCCGACTGTGAAGGACGGACAGCTTTGATGTCAGCAGCATGGAAAGGTCATGTCTCTACGGTACAGTTATTGATTCAAAAGGGTGCAAAAGTTGACAAGATGTCGCAGGAAGGGGCCACGGCACTTTGCATTGCATCTCAGGAAGGACATGATGAAGTTGTGCAGATTTTGCTTGAGCACGATGCTAACATGAATCATGCTGACAAACTAGGCAGAACACCAATGCAGGTTGCTTATGAAGCTGGTAAGAAAAAAGTTTATACGCTGTAGTTACAGTGTAGTGACCTTGCAATATCGTATGTACTGTACCACAACGTTTCAGAACTTCAACCAAAAATATCTTTATCTATTTGGTTAGATTAACATGTAGAGCACTGTAGTTTTGCAGTATTGAAGAGTCTTTCTCTGTATTACCAGGTCACACAAGAGTAACAAAAGTCCTGGAAGCTTTCAGTGTGATGAGAATGAATGATGGAAACTTTACCAGCACCTTGAAGAGGAAGCTGTCGTCAGCACCATCAGAGAGTGGCAGCACCGTGTCGAACAGTAGCATAACAGACAAGCCGCAAAGATCAGACAGTGTGTCTTCTTCAAACAGTTCTGAGTCTCCAGCTGCCTCAAGAAAGGAACTTGCAGTGCCTTGCTCAACACATCAACTTGGGCCAAATGGAGAAATTTTAGATGAAAGGCGCTACTCTGCCAGCTTCCGTGATTTGCACACTGTTCAGCCAATCAAGGAGCCGTGGAATTCAGCATGCCCTCCATACACTTCAGAATTGGACGTATTAGAACCTCCCCCTTACACAGAAAAACCTGTTAGGACATCGCTAGTTGAAGATGACGTGGTTGCAAGCAAGCCTTCTCCAAGAATTAAACACAAGCAGTTTTCCTTGCTTCAAAGGATGAAGCAGAAAGGGAAAAGTGCATTTACTTCAAGTGCCTCTCATGTTCAGGAGAAACGTGGAAAGTTGGCAGGCAAGTTTAAAGGTGTAGGTGAAAAGCGTGGGTTTTTCTCTGGCATCAAACAGCTGGGTGTGAGTTCATCTTACGGTGCCAGCTCATCAAAATCCAGAGAAAGGAAAACTAGCTCAAACTCAAAAGGATCAAATGAGTCGTTAGAAACAAAAATATAACTTTGGAATAGTTTGAATTTTTGTTTCATGGCCTTATGCATGAAACAGTTAAATTTAAAAGTGAAATGCCAGATTGTTTAATCTTGTGATAACTCAAACCAAAAGTTGTTTCCCTACCCTCATATCCCAATTTCTCAAACTACCGTATTCTCTCCATTCAACACCCCCCTCGATTAAATGCTACAGAAAAAAGCAAAATTACCAATAAGCACTGCCTCTGAATAATCAAGTGAGTACAGTCATTACGGTACTTGGGCGAATGGAGGGGGTAATTTGCAGAACGCTGAACATATATAGAAATATGCAAAACACTGAATGCACGGTTTGCTTGTGGTTAGTTTCACTCCTTTTCTTGCAGTTACATTCATGTGGAAAGGGCCAAATACTACATAAAGTTGGCAAGAAAATAGTGCATTTGATATTATACATCTACGTTCTGCATTTGGCATTCTGCAAATTTCCCCTGCTGATTTGCAAATGCAGGCAGGTAAAAATTAGTAACATTGAAGTTGAAGGTTGTGATAAAGTCATTTTAAAGATAGTTATATAGTTTATGTACTAAGATATTTTTCCTATTTATGCCTCAACTCTACCAAACACAAGAATACCATTAACAACTTTTTGCTATGAAGATTTGTTGGCATTTTGAAACAAAAAACTGTCAAACCTGGAAACTGCTTTCTGTATAAATGAACTACAAACTTGAGCTTTCATCAGGTAGATAAAGTTGATAAAAGAACATACCGGTATGTATAATCAAGTAGTATAGCTGAAATGTCAATGATACTGTTCAACATTTCACAAAAAATTTTGTATAAGGAACCCATTTTGTGCATGTGGTACCACCTGGATTTACTGCCGAACTAAGAAAACCATGAACATCAGAAATATTTGCGGAATGTTAATGTGTAACAAGTAAACCTTAGCTGACAACAGAAACAGTAATTAGTTTGTGGTTTTGAGGTTTGTTTGCATATCGTGGACTTTGTTTTGATTGGTCACTGCACAATCAGCATTCTGAAATATTTCAGGTGTTCACAGTTTTCTTAGTTTGGCTGCTAAATAAAGATACATTTAGAGTCTTACATGTGAAATGTTGAGGAAAGATTTCAATATGACTGTCATTACATTAAAGGGCCATTGTCACGATAATGCAAGGTTGCACAATGCTACGAATTGCCGTGGCCTTCTGTGATTGTTTTGGAGATTTTATGTGTGCATGTTTTGCCTCATCCCTTTGTTTTAGCTTTCGTCCCAAACCGCTTTGTGTATCACCCTCCGAGAACATCATATTTGCTGTGATGTTGATGAGAAAATACAAGCAATGTTTTCTGTTTAAAACTTCCAAAAATGACCAAATAATACCGTACCTCAATTTTTATAGCTTTTGCAAGACTCGCGAGGTCGATGAAAGAGGATTTTAATAGCATAAATTAACTTTGATTTCTGTTCCGTCGTCACACATGGGCAGAAAAATGGCAGATGCCCTTTAATCAATGGTGCCCAGCAGAATTGAAAAGTGTTCACTATTCCTTCTCAAACAGGACTTACTAGGTGCAGTCCTGTGTTCTCTGTATAGCTTTTTAAGCCCCAATATCCACATACAAATTCTCCTGGCCAATCAATCTCCATTAAGTATTGATATTGTAAGGAGAAATTTGTTTTGGTCACTCACTCTTGGGACTTGAAAGGTTTTTAAGGGCTAACTGCAAAGTTAGCCCTGTTAATGTCAATTACAATAATAGAAACTGTATTTATTTAACTCTAGTGAAAGAATGTCGTTTTGGAACCATGAACTACCTGAAAATACTCTAGGCACTTTTGGATTTTGTCATCCTTTTTTCTACTGGATAAGTGGGGTTGCTATGACCCTGCTAGACTGAAAAACAAGCAGAATGTCAGTTAGATGTTTATATAGAATGCAACAGACAATATTTACATATTAAAGGTGTTGCCTATTTTTATATGCTAAATTTTCCATTGCAAGGATGGATTGAAAAGCATATTTGAGACAAATGTCAAGAGTTTCTTTGATACAGCATTAATTTTGTTATCAATAATACGTACAGAAGCCCATATTTAAAATGTTTTACATGGTATATGCAATTTGTTAATGAAAAAAATATTGAATATCACAGCAGCAGAAGCTTATATATATTTTTGCTTGCATAAATAATGTTGCAATTTGTTCAGGAATTGCGTTTTAAAAATTTAGTTACTGATATTTAGGAACATGGTGTTTGTATAAAATCTTATATCAAGACAAAGCTTATTAATAACTAGTCTTAGGCCTTGAAATCTTATTATTTTAAGAATTGATTCAAGGGTGGGTATTACCCATAATTAAGTTGTTTTTGCAAATGAAAATCTTTAATAAAGTAGTGTTGGAAAAATCGTGACATATGAAATTGAAATACTGAATTTAAACTTTTACCAATATATAGTTGAGGAATATATTTACATGATAGGTAGCCAGTTTCATTTGCCAAATGTGGTCATTAAAATATTGTTTTTAATAGCAACAATAAAGTATTGAGTTTGAATTAAAGCCGAGCATAATAACTGGTTAAGTAAATAATATTATGAAATAAACCAATTTTGATAAATTAAAATTGTAACTGGGTTCTGAGGTTTGGGAAATAAAACAGGTATTTGTTGAGGTTGTAGGATGGAATATAGTTTTATTCCCTGAGACCTCTTAGCCAAGTTAGAATCGAAATAGGCCATTTCCGAGTTCTCTGTTGCCTCAGCATCAAAACGAGTCTAAGTGCAAAGCCATATGAAAATGTATTTTACCTCCACATTCATTTTTATGCAAAGCAAAGCAAATTCATTTTCATGAATAATTTTGCACTTAGACTCGTTTTGAAACAGGGGTAAATGAAAACTCGGAAATTGGCTAGAGTTTGTGTTTGGAGAAAATTTTGCCCAAACTTTTCAAATTCATCATTTTAATCATTCTCAATCTTCTCCATCCTTAGTCACGTTGATTCTCTTTGGTTTACTATCACCGTTTTGGTATTTATCGTCCTCAGTCAACTATCATATTGAGGCTTCCCATATTTTAAAGGTAATTTGTTTCATCACCAAAAAATGACTCAAAATATTGTGACGAGTAGTTTATCTGGCTACACGCAACAGAGTTGCCTCAGGATGACGTGGAATTTTCAATGTAGATTGAAAGGAACTTGTCAAAGCAATTGTCAATTTGGTGTCCAGTGGAATGGAACTCATTCCCTATCTCCTCCTTCCATTTGTCCTGTTTCCCAGGCGCACTCGTTCGCTTTCTTCACTCCCAGTATCGTTCGTTTAGTTGGCGCGTTTGGAAAGGAATGGACTGCTACATGAACTACAAGACTATAATGTGCTACCCTTGCTTAAGACAAAACAAAAACAAAGTTTATTTATTTTTCTCATTCTCATCCCGCCTGGTCCTTTGCTCTTCTTCCACCAGTCTTCTCTCCTCTTCTTCTTTCTCATGTTTTCTCCTTTCTTCCACTTCCTCCTGTTTTCTCCTTTCCTCCTCTTCCCGTCTTCTTATTTCTGCTCTTCTTCTTCCCACCTCTTCCTCCCAAATCCTCCATTCCTCTGCTTCCTGTTCTCTCCAATACGCCTTCTCCTCCTCATCCTAAAAATTATCAACAGTCATAAATTCCTATCCCTCCTAATTTCGACCTTTCACTTATTACAAGTTTATCCAGTTAAGCTCCGAGAGCCCTCACGCCTCACTGTTGCTGATCTGTAGAATAGAATTGAATGAGATTGGTGTGGAATGTGTTATTGAAGGTATATGTACCTACCCTGGGCACAGTACAACTCCTACCAGAAACCATCCCGTGACCCACGCGTTGTTCAAATAACGTGACGTCTCTGAAGGATTTACGCAAATGCCAGAAAGCTAAAAAAGCTGGGAGAGTGCACCTATTTAGCTATTTAAAAGCACTCACTTGCCATTTCCCTGAGCGTGGCCGCTTCATAGGGGTTCTGCTATCATTCTTAAATGGTGAGAGCCCAAACGCAATGAAAATTCTTCATTCTTTATTGAAAGCGTGCGTGCAGATCCAAATACACCAAACATAACACGTAATCCTGAATATGAGATTTGCAAGAAAATATCTGTTGGTCTTGTAGTTAACTAGCGTGTAGGTCGTACTATACGTTTTGAAACTTGGTTAACTGTGTATAAAGCATAAATCTTACCATGTTTTGATTTTTGTAGCACTGCCCGAGACAATATCAACAAAGACTCCAGCAGCTGCAGGGAAATATGTTCTCGAATTTCGAAACACGATCTACAGATCTAGCCAGTGAATTTATTTGGTGATCTGGGCTGGGCCAGGGAAAGACTGGAACACAAAGAGAGCTAGCTGTCAAATAAGATTTTTTGGAGTCTCTTTTTTGAAAAAAAAAATTCTTTAAGTGAATATTTAACACGAAGTACGAAAAGTTAAAACAATTCGCTTACTTGATGTATAAAGAATATTTAACAATTATTCCACGAGCGCGCGTTGGATATGAGATGGATATGAGATGGTAGCACCGAGTTGGCTATAACCATCTCAAAAAACGCCCAAAAAATATTGTACAAACATTGAAAAAAATACATTCTTTTACGCGTACACCTACCAAAACGAGAATTTTCGGATTTGCTGCAGAACAAATAATTAATAATAATAATAATAATAATAATAATAATAATAATTTTTGCAGGATGACCATTTCAGTTTTAAAAACTGCTATCAACATGGGTCCTGCGACGAAAATTCAGAGCTGTAGCAAGGTATTTGCCTTGAAATGATTCAAAAATTATCACGTTGTCATAACAAGCGATTATTACTATCAAGCGTTTAAATATGTGAAAGCTGCAGATTTTGATATAATTGATAGGGGTTTTAGTACAAATTCGTACGATTGGGCGTTAAGGGTTAAACATATTGTAATAATTTAAAACATTCTCGGGTTAAAAATTTGGTTTAAAATGAAGCTTTCGGCTTCCAACCAACAGCCTTTAACGAATGATAAAAATGGCGCTAATGAATGAATATATACGGTAAAAAAGTGTGAAAACATTTATGCAGTTTTTATTCTGTAATGTTGTCACACTTTTTAACCTATATATATATATTCATTTATTCACGCCATTTTTATCATTCTTTAAAGGCTGTTGGTTGGCAACTGAAAGCTAATTTTAACCCAGAACGCGTTTAAATTCTTTCATCTGAACGTATTTAGTGCGAAATTGGGGGTGTTTTCATTTCCTCAAAACTATTCGACTTTATTGACGCTCTGATTCAGAAAAATATAACATTCCTTGCACATTTATAGCAGTGTGTGCGTTCCTAGAGGTATTACACAAGTTGTTCAATGCCGACAAAAACGATAACAAGTGTATTGTTAAGCAAAGCATGCTTTTCGTTTATGCGTGGAATGAAAAGTGCCAGATGACACACCCACAGTTTTAGCGTTTTAGAGTTTTAGTCTTTTAGTCTTGACTCGCTTAAATAGTAGCGCTCAGTCACGGATGACGCATTTTGAGAAGTTAAGCTAAGCTTTTCAAATCCTTCACAATTTTAGAAGCTATCCTTGTTTATTCTCAGTATATTATTTCATTTTTGATTTTGGAGTTTATCTACCTCGGCATAAAAAGTCTCGTTGTACAAATATGAATTTCGTCAGTTTGGTCACAGGGGCACTCAGTTAAATACTTTGTTGTATATTTATGTAGTACAAAGCCTTATTCAAGACCATCGCTGACGTGTGTAAATTTGGATCAGTTCATCGTATGGAAGAGTTTCCCAATGGAATATCGCATATGGAAAATACACAAACTGGCACCTGTGTTCCAAACGCCTCAACAGTCATCGCCTTGCAACCTATTCTGAGGTTATAGCAGTCATCGTTCATCTGCAGGATGAACGACCACCTCGGCAACTTGTAATTTAACACTGATCAGCTGGCACACTGATAATTGTTGTGGAGGACCAAGCAATTATGAACGAATTCCTTAACACAAAAAAATTACGTTTCGGTATGACAATCGACTAAAAACCGCTCAAACATAAGGGATACGTGCAACATATAGTAAGAAAGACAAGCCGCACTTCCTTCCTTCCTGGTTGGAGCGGCAAAAACTGTTGTCCTGGTCACTTGCTTGCAATCACAGGTGTCCCAAACTCGCGATTCGAGAATAAAAAGATTTATATGTAAACGTATCAAGTGGAACGTGAATTTCTGTGCTTTGTTACAATTTCGGCCGTTGACATTCTGAAAGCTGTTCAAGACATTGTATAGAGTTTGAAATAACGTTGAATAAAAGGTCAACAACATACAATTTTACCTTCTTTTCAATAAAATAAGGAAAATTCATCCGGCTTGTTTTGTTTGTGTTGCCTTTCTGGCATATTTGATCGTTCTGGAAGAAATTGAGGTTTTTGCCTCAAATGCAAACTGAAATCAAATCTCTCAAAAGCGATCAAATAGGCAAAAGAGATGGCACAAACAAAACAAGCCGAATTCATTTTCCTTACTTTATTGAAAAAGAAGGCAAAATGGAATGTTGCTGACCTATTAATTACACGTTATTTTAACCTTCATAAAATGTGCTCAGAATCTCAACGGCCCAAATACTAACAACATAACGTACATCAGAAAGTAACAGTCCACTTGATGCATTTACGTAAATCGTTTTCTTCTCGATTCGTGAGTTTAAGACATCTTGTTTAAAGTAATATAAAAGTGAGGTTCGGGGGCATAAGTGCCTACGCCCAGAGGGGTTGAGGTGTCCTTGTTGCCCTTTCAGAGGTGTATCGCCTGTTGGATTGTACCCCTAACAGGACTCGCCGCTATGAACAAGTGGAACAGTTTTCTGTTCGTGTTCTTCCGTTATGGATGGAGACTGGTTTTATTATAATCCTTAGCAATTTTCGGGTTTTTTAACGATAATTAGTTAATTATTAATAATTAGGCAGGTTAGAACTTAATGGGAAAGCACTCATCGTAGCAACGTTGTAAAACCGAGCACTATGCATTAAAGTGAAATTAACCATTTTAAGGCCGCCTTTCTCGATAGGACCTATAATGGTAGGCCAGAGACAATTACTGTGTTTCTCCCTTTTTGCAGCTTAACCAACAGCTTGCCAAAACTGCATAGTACTCACTTATAGAAAGTTTCCTTGTGGAGTGCTTGCCCGTGAAGTTCTACTCCCCCTGGATAGGATGCTAGTTCATGGCAGGATTACCCCCAGCAGTGAATTCAGCGGTACCCATTTATACACCTGGGCGAAGAGAGGCACTGGAAATGAAGTGACTTGCCCAAGAACATTTATTTTTATTTTTCGCTTTTCCTTTCTCCTTTCCTCGTATCTTTTTTATGCTTTTGTTGTCCTTTTACTGGGTTTGCTTTCGGTTCAAGAGTTCGGTTCGGTTCAAGAGCCACGAAAGCATCAATGAGACGGGAAATACTTAAAATGGAGTAACCAAGCTGCCAAGGGTAAGTGAGGGAAATTTCCCCCTAGGTTTTGGCGGAAATTTCTAAGCGTTTTTGTGCATATTTCAAGCTCCATTAGCCCAATCAATATCATCTGGGTATCACTGGAAGGCTCTTTCCCTCCTGCAGAACTGGGGTAAATGGGATTCCTATTTTGGTCAAAGTAGATGACGTAAGAAGCGGAACAAAGGTCAAGGTCTGTCACGGCCGGTTATGGCCGGTTTAGGAGTCAATGGGTTAATACATAATGTTGTGGCCCCTCCTGTAATCGACCACGAATTTGTTAACTGTACAATATATACCGCTGACCGGACTCTGGTAGCTCCCTCCATCTTCTCAAAAAGCTCCACGTCTTTCAATGCTGTGCAAATCAGTGAAAAGTCCAATATTCCTCTTTTTCACAGAAATGAAAATTTCCATAGCGAAGAATTTAATATGAACGACAAATCCGCTGCGACACGTCGCCGCTACAGGTTGCTGCAACAAATACATGTAACATGTGAAAATCTTTGTCGCTGCGACGGAATTGGCCGCGCGTGCACCAAACTTGCACCAAACAAGCATCTTGTCGCAGCCACTTTTTGCTGCAGCAGTACAGACGAAGTGACTTGTCGCGGCGACGTGTTGCATGTGCTTTTAGATTGATGTTTTATCTTTTTTTCTTATCATAGAAAGTGTCCCTGCTTAGCAAAAATAAGTTGTTAAACGTTTATGTTTTTCAGGGGATCACGCTGATGGCCCTGGGGACGAGGCTGAGCCTTGTCAGGGGTGGTCAGCGGTAAATTGAAAACATCCAAGATGGCGACCTCGTCTGCAACTTTTCCGTCACTCCTTCCACGAGTCGCGGACGATCTTTGGTTCACTTTGGAAAAGAAATTAGATGATGATGCTGCCTTAACTAAAGAAGAGGAAGAATATGCTGCATCGGTGTGTTTTAATCTATTTGCTAGCTTGTCACAACACGAATGATATTTTTTCTTAGGGCCCCTAACGGTTAAACCAAACCGTTGCGACGGATGGTTTTCGGACTGAAGTTTAGGCAGGGCGAAACAACAGATGTAAGCCAGTCAATTTTTGGAGGACAAACAAGCGTAAATTGAAAACATTATAATGTAATTTTCAATAAATTCAACAACAAGGTTTATTTTATTTGAACTGCAAATTAACTTTTAAAATTACTAATTGAACAATAAATAAATTAAAATATATACAGTAGCTGGTCACCCAAAATAACTAATAAGCTAAACTAGTTGAGTGACCACCATTTATTAATTAGAAGTAAATATTTATAACTTAAATGGCGATGGTGGAGAAAGTACTGAATACAACATTTATTTTTGGTAGCTGAAGAAGATCCTAGATAAGGGCAGCAATATTCTTCCAATTGGTACCACGAAAACTAAAGACAAACAAGAGGTAAGGCAACAATAACTCCTTGGCTGGGGGAACCCCTATACCAATGTTTGATTTGAAATCTTGACCCTGTTTACTGGTAATTTTGGGAAAAAATGATGTTTACCACCTATCCTGATTAGGACGAAGAACAGTGTTTTTATACTGTAGCGCTAATATCTAGTCCTGAAAATGAGCTAATGTTGACTGATGACTGGCTAAATAAATACCGATAAGCATTTCTGGTTTCGGATTGCTTAACATTTGAGCCATATCCAGTCTAGGATAGGTTCAGGCCCTGGTTAGGGCAGCCTTGATTGAAATTAAATAATTACCCTGTTCAGGGCTGAGGGGACAAAATCATACCCTATCCAGTGGCATGTCCCTATATAACCCATATAGGGTAGTACCCCCACCCCCAGGAAAATAACTCTTTCTACTTTTTAATTCCACTTTCCTTTCATTCTGATTATCTACCCTCTGGGGTGTTATTCCACAGTCTTTTGGTTAATAAGAGATTTTGGCTTTGCTGCCATGCTGTACATTTATTTTTAGAAATTAAAGGTATCACAGATAGATATTTTAGCTCAGAGATTATGTATTCAGCCTGCTCCCCAACACAAGGGGTCCAGATCTCAAACTTGGTCACTTAGTTTGAATGTTTCTCTCTTCCAATGTCACTAACAGAGACTTGATGAAGATGATGATGAGATTGAGGATGATGATGATGATTCAGCAGAGGAAATTGAAGATGAAACTGACGAGTATGAAAGCCCTGGCACTCCTGATGCAGAGTCTGTTGAAGGAGAGGTAATTATAGTCAGTAGTGCTAATAATTTAGATTATCTTTGCATGGCATTACTAACAAAGGGTGAAAGGGAGAGTCTGCATCAGGCCAGTGGCCCATACTGCCCTGACGTATCCAGTTTCTCTAGCATTAAGCAACAAGGATTAGTTCTCTTCCCTGAATAGGATGCTAGTTCATCATGAGCATTAGATGTTGATACCGATTAATACACCTGGGTGAAGAAAGGCACTTTAAGAGAAAAGGGTCTTGTGTAAGGAACCACCTCTAGCCTATTGCATCTCCGATAAAAGAATACTGACATGTAAACAGTAATGAGAATTTGAACTTCCGTTAGGACTCAAATGGCTCAAATTATATATTAATTGAAAAAAATCTTTTAAAACTGAGACTATAATTTTATGGGATCAGTGTTCTTAATGTACATTATTTTGTTAATGCAGTTTTATTTTTCCATCAGTTGTCAACATTTATTGCTCTAGATGAGCTAATCATGCTTTGTACAACTGGGTACTGTCACTCATTGCCTTTTCTCACAATTTGCTCTCCCACAGGTTGACATGGAGTCCAGTCTCATTTAGATGACATCATGATCTTTTTGTTTACTATTGAGAGCAAAGTTAAAAGTCACTAACAGATGCCATCGTACCCTCCACAAGTTAGAAACAATTCTGGAAATTCACAGGCTGCCGAGGTCCACTTTTTTGTTGACCAATGATTTATAAAAAAATACAGGGCATATATTATAGTATAGTGTAATTCTATTCGGATTTTCAACATTATTTCTATCTTTCTTATTTTTAAAAAGTGACATCATACTCTAATACTGTAAAATACATGCGCATAGTAGTCTCTGCGCCAAACAATTGTTGAAAATTTTTGATTAATATCCACTTATTTAAGTTTGCTTTTGGCTGCCTGTTTTTGTACCCTGGCTGTATCGCACCCTCCCGAAAATAACTTGACTACAGGGCTGCATAATTTTAGAATAGGCAACTCATCGCAAGCACTGACTTATTTACTGGATATTCACTGTTAACACAAGAGGGTGCCTTCACCCTTGCCTTGTACAGTTTCAAAGACCTTCAAACTGTATTTTTGTACATTGTAAAAAATAATATTAAATTTAAAATGGTAGAATGGTCAGGTCACAGTGTCTACTGTTTTTTCAATTATACTGTACAATACTTGGTAACCTGCGATCAGGTGTTCTCTTTATGCCGGAAAGAGAATACCTGATACAAATATGTGACAAGTTGTCTGCTGCCCCGTAATTAAAAGTATATGACAATGATGCCATCAGATAAGCGATGTTCTTTGCCACTGGAAACTTGATTGTGGTTTTGTGCATGCAAGTTGAATTTGTATGGGTAATCAAATGGTGACAAGTGACATTAGGAAATAATTTCACTTGCATTTTGTCAAAATTCAATTAATTTGATTACAATTTGATTACCTTTTAATGTCATAGGTGACAAATTATGCTCACAGTCGTGGGTTTTTTACTTGTTTATTGTATTGAGAAAAACGTTGCCATGGCAATTTTATAATTTCACATGTGAAACTAAAAGTTTGCGCCAAAATCAAGGAGTAATTTGTCACCCATGATATTATATGGGTGAGGTAGCAGCTCTTGTAAGGTCTCACATGAATGGCTTGCGACCCATTAAGAGGATAATAGATCAAACAACAGGAACAATGCCCCTAGCCCCTAAAACAATAGCAACTGCTGCCAGTAGAATTGCAAGCTTACAAGAGCTGCTACCCTACCATATTATATTGTATTCGGTCAATGTTGGACACTTTGGCAAGGGCTAGAGATCGAGTGTTCATCTCCGATTGCCATTCCAAGAGAAATTCAACCTTCTGCTAATGTGACCAATCACAAACGTTTGATCTTGTCTTTTGCTTCATGGCTAATCAAAAAAAGTCCAGATTCTAGAATTGCTACAGAAAATAGCACCTCATTGCAGTTTGATCCTTGGTGGCATCCCATCAATATTTTGGTCAAGGTTTGAATGCTTTCTTTACCTAGTCACTATCGCAGCATAATGACATAAGCATAAAGGCGGTGGCAAACAACGACTCAAACGTTTCTGTGCTTATGCCGACTTATCCTTGTGCTGCGGTGATTCCAAGTGAGCTGACTCGTGCCCAAAAAAATAGAAAGACAATGGATGATGCCTGTGCCTCTTTTTTCTCTAATGAGACGACTGGGGACTGCTGTTCCCACTAGCTTTATGCTTAGGAATAGAAAACAGTTTTTGTGAAGCAAAATTTATTCCCTGACAGGCAATACAACTGAATTCAGTTACCATCATGATTCAATTTAGCACCCTCCTTCCAATAAGTGCCCCCCTTTGAATGTTTTACTAATGAGTGCCCCAATTTCAATTAGCGCCCCAGTTCTAATAAGCACCCCCATTGCAACATTACAAAATCAGAGTCCTCTAGAGAACATGTTAACCTTGGTTCGTCTTCCTTTGATTGCTCAAATGCTCTGTCTTCATGCAAAGGGAATAACTGTTGCATTTTCTTTTTGCTGTAGTGTATTGTTTGGTCTTTCAGCTTTTGTGTACAGGTGTACAATGGCAGAACCTAAGAAAGGATCAAAATCTTCAAAGTTTTGGTTACAGGGAATCTCCACTGTTACAATGTGTAATATTAAAAGATGGTTTTCTTCTAAAGTTTTATGGTTGCAAAATGAACATTCTCAAAACACTGAGTGGGAAATCAAGTGTCACATCTACAAAAGCTTAGAAGTTGATCTTGTTCGATTGTTTTATTTCACACTATGATAAAAATGTTGCACCATTGTCCATATAAAATGCACATATTAATAAAAATAACGTCTGTATGTTTAGGCGAGTAAATTGTCCTTCGTGTTAAAAGTTGCCATAAGTATAGCACAAAGATCGCTACTCCTCAAGTTTCGTACGATTTTACCGCAACGTTGGCAAAGCTAACGGTTTTTGGCGCCAAATCATCTAACACTGACCAATCATTTTGGCAAAGTAAAACATCAGAGTTCGCTGTTATTCATGTTGATTTAGACTTTCGTTCAGATCTGGTGGCTCCTAAAGGAGCCGTTGTATGAATTTGTGAAGATCTAGTACTCTTGGCTCTGAGAGGAGGTCTTCCCGCCTTTCTTGTCGGTCTTCTTCGGCAACAGAACAGCTTGGATGTTTGGCAATACACCACCTTGGGCGATCGTGACGCCTGCAAGAAGCTTGTTCAATTCTTCGTCGTTACGGACAGCAAGCTGAAGATGGCGAGGGATGATTCTTGATTTCTTGTTGTCTCGAGCAGCGTTGCCCGCCAATTCCAAGATTTCGGCGGACAAGTATTCGAGAACGGCTGCCATGTACACGGGAGCTCCGGCGCCGACTCGTTCGGCGTAGTTGCCTTTACGAAGAAGACGATGGATTCTGCCGACTGGAAATTGCAGTCCTGCTCTGGAAGAGCGGCTCTTTGACTTGGTTCCCTTGGCTTTGCCTTTTCCGCGTCCAGACATGATTAAATTGAAATTCAAATACAATCTCACACTCTCAAAACTCGAAGCAAATGATGTCTGATATGTCGGAATTTTCGATTTTATAGCAGCGCTTCGGATCGAAATGCACCAATCAAATTTCGTGTTTTTATCTTCACGTTCGACCAATGGCAACATTTGCGTGCTTCCTCAGAGGTTCGCACTGATTATGCAGTTCTAATGAGACGTGGGTTGATAAAGAGCTGACGTTTCGAGCGTTAGCCCTTCGTCGGAGCGAATCCACAGAAGTTCTATTGAAAGAAATATATGAAGTATTACCATTTATCTTTTTATGGAGGACACCTTAAACGCCCGATCAGTCTATTTGTGTCTTCTGTTTGCTCTGTGATAAGTTACAGTTCATTTGAAGCAAAATCGTTATTGTTTTGGCGCCAATTGCAAATTTTGTCCCGCAGAGGTCATGCATAGCTGCAAAGGTCTCTCGATATTTTCTGTATTTTTATAAGATGAATATTAATGTTTGAATTTATTTTGGACATTTGTCAGCACGAACGGTCGCTATTAAAAAGTCGGTGAAATGAACCGCAGTTTCATCAAAACACTGTGTTTCATTTTAATATTACATGTAGGAAACAGATTTCTTACTGCACTCGATTAGAGAGACATTAGAAAAGTCAGATCTGTCGAATGCACTGAGGATAGTTGATCGACTCCATCTGGCCGGCTAAAGTTTGCAACAACAAGTCCAGAGCCCGGCCCTCATTCTGTCTATAAACGGTTCATGGCTATGAGGTGTTCTTTGATTTGTTTCGCGGCGGAAAGAGGGAAAAAGAAAGAACGCCTTTTTTAAAAATACGTGTATTTTATTTCTTGCAGGGCGGATCCAGAATTTCTTAGAAGGTGCACCACCAAGGAATAACGTAATCGACGAGTGACGTAACCAGAATACTAGGGCATGCATGTTTCTTTTGCTATTTATTAATAAAGAATTCAACATCAACAACATGCAACAAGTCGTAGGTCATCTCATGGGGGGGGGGGGGGGTTTGCGCACCCCCTGTACCCTCCCCCAAGATCCGCCCCTGTCTTATGTTGAATACAACTACCATGATTCATTGCAGTATGTAGTATAGAGGGGATTGGATATTTCTCCCGTTTCCTTTTGGTTTCCTTTCATTTTCTTTCCTCAGTTGAATCAGACGATGAGTCTAACCTTAGCTCTGAGCATATTCTCTGCTTAGCCCTACTAAACTGAAGTACTAATTATTGTAAATCCAGCATTTTGTCGAATTATGCTCCGTTGTCTGAACGACCATACATGGGATAGAGCGAAACGGTCAGTATCATTCGTATGAAAATAGAGTACCGGATTGATGTGGTTGTACAGTATAAATTCCTCTTTATAATGTTCACCGCATATCAGGAGCTAAAACCTCTGATGACAGAGTCGATATGCTCGATTCCGTCTATGTTTGTTTTTGTACATCTTCTGTCAAGATATATCTTGTTTGAATTTATTATTTATTGTTATTTAGCTGTCAAGGATATCTAGCAGAGTCAAAGAATGCGTGAAAAAAATTAATAATACTGAACTATAAAAGTTGACTCAGTTTCTCCCAAAGTAATCTACAACTGAAAGTAATCGTTTCCTTGGTTGTAGGTGAAGGGTTTTGGACGAGACCACGAGTTCTATAACTGCGTAAGTTATTAAGGCAGATGTCTAGCTTGAACCAATACATCAAAAGTCTTCGAGTAGTTTTAAAAGAATTGTAGAAGAAACGAAAGGGTTTATTGATTCACTGCCTAAAACTTTTTTTGGTCACCGGAAGTTTGTGTTAAGAATTCCGAGAAAATTGTTCCGCCTCACTTCCTTTTTGTAGTAGTCCGTAATAATAAGATCTACAGCACAAAAATAAGGTTTTTACGTCAAAAATTTGCTTTTCTAGAGGGTGAAATACTCACAACTTCCGTTCGTGAAACTTCCTGGCGAAAAGGAGTGTCAGGGGAAAACCCAAAAGTGGAGGCGGCTTCTCGTTGAGCAAGCATCGTGAGATTTTGTTTCATTAATTTCAGGTTGAAATAACTCAGTTATGGAAGCGTTCCCTTCGTATTCAACCACGAAACTGCTTGATCCAAATGCCAAGAAGCACAGAGTTAAAGTTATAAGTTCGAAAGTACAGCCACTACACCGACCTAGACGACAGCGATTCCAACCTGTCTGTAGAACTGGTCACAGAGTTGGTATAGGGGCTGACAGTAAGCTGACAAAAGCGCCGAGAGAGAAGATTGTTCGTTTCCAAGAAAGAATTCCCGATCAGGAGTGCGAGAAGCAATGGAAACTGAAGCAAAGCATTTGTGCGGGCCAGCCAAGCAGTGAAATAAGACCGCGACGTTCTCGTACTCCAGTTGTGCAAGATTCTGCGATATTGGATTGTCGTTCCTCAAAAACCACAAAGGTTAGAGATCCTCAACATCGTTTAAGCGTTGACGGGCAACAATGTGGTAAAAACAGGGAACAAGGCACTGGATCCTCAGATTTTGCTGTGCATGAACACAGAAATGCACGCGGAGGAGCTTCGAGAAGTCGGACTTCTAGAAGATGCATAACAAATAACGAACTAAGCAATATGGTGACAGTGGCTGTTCGAACACGCGCAGCAAGAGGTGCTGAAAGGTAAGACACGCGCGTCCTACGCGAAGCTGGTCCGCAATATGTACATATGTCGATGAATGGACAATGATAAGTCAAAGGCTACCCCAACGGTTGATACAACGTAGAATATTTTAAACAGCATGTTTTTAAATAGTATGTTTTTAAAACACGTGCTCTGCATGCCCCAATAACATCATATTCTTGTCATAACCCGACAAATATCGGCACAGGGGTGAGCTTGCCGATTTTTTCATAATTCTAACTCGCGTGTCACTGGAA